>CAVLJG010000005.1:10453188-10903373 GCA_963669975.1 Acanthoscelides obtectus
ATCTGCAATGAATACAATACAAGTCTGAATATAACCACTTTTTTATGAGGAAAAAAATATGTAGACAAATTCTTTTCAACATTAGTTTAGTACAGTTTCGTGTCAGAAGAGAATTAGCTTGTGTTCATCAAGTATTGTGGAATAAGTTGAGTGATTTTAAGACCATGCCGCGTGGTCCAGAAATTTCTTTCGATGTGAAAACTGAGATCATCGAGTTATACAAAGATGGTCAACGTCAAGTCGACATTTCCAAAAATTTGAAGCTGAAGCGTAAAGCAGTTTGGGCAATATTGAACAAATATAAACAAAGACGTATCTTGGAAGCCTCTAAGAAGTGGTCGGCCTAGAAAACTAAATGCTAGATCAGTTAGATTAATAAAAGTAATTTCGTCCAAAGATCCATTTAAAACCCCAAGACAAATAAAATCCGAAATCGAGACAAAAGGTATTGTCAGTGTTTCTACGAAAAGTATAAGTAGAAGATTAAATGATTTGAAGTTATTTGAAAGTCGCCCGAGTAAGAAGCCGCTAATCTCGAGAAAAACCCGTAAGGATAAATTACAATTAACAAGATTGCATCTTGATTGGAGCATCTGTGACTAGAAGAGGGTATGTTTCAGTGACGAATATGTTTAATATGTTTGGATCAGATGGTGTTCATTACTTTACATGCCCTAGTGGCCAAAGATTGAACCCCAAGTACACTTTGCCCACTGTCAAACATGGAAGGGGTCTGTTATGGTTTGGGGGTGCTTTTCAGGGTTTGGGATGGGACCTTTATAGAATAGATGGCATTATGGATAAGTTTGTATACACAGACATACTAAAGCATGTCATGTTACTCTATATGGAAGACAACATGCCCTTAAGATCAATCTTCCAGCAAGATAATGACCCGAAGCACACTTCAAATCTCGCAAAGAAATTCTTTCTGGATGAAAAAATACCAGTTCTCAAATGGCATTCACAGTCTCCCAATATAAACCCCATTGAAAATCTATGGGAATACGAGTAAAAAATTATTCAAACAAGGATGAACTTTTTGCCGCTTTAGAGCAAAAGTGGAGACTGATTGATGTTTCTTATATCAAGAAACTTCTATAATCTATGCCGAGACGATGCCAGGCGGTGATTGATAATAATGGTTATGCTACAAAATATATATTAACACAAACATGGTTGATTTTCTGTAATTCAATGAACTTTGCTTCTTTTTTCTATAATTGTTTTGCTTTGTCTATATATTTTTGTCCTTCATAGTTCCAGTTTTTTTCAATTAATTTTTTATTGAAGGGAGTCTAATGAATTTATTTATGTAAAAGTGAGTATTATGCTATAACGAATTATGTATACAGGTTGGTGTATTAATAAAACAAATTAAAAAAGAAATAAAGCAGAATATTAATTTGTCTATATACTTTTGTCCATTACTGTATAAATTCAAACAAAGAGCTACTTATGGATCACCCAAAGCCGTGGAACATCTTCAAAATTATAGCTTGCAGTAAAGTCAATTTTCAACAAACAAACTAACCAAATGAATCGTTTTATTTTTTGGAAATGGAATTCGTTAAACAGATCAAGTCGATTTTGGCGATAATAGTAAAGTGATTTCTTGACGAAAATATTTTGTAAATTCTTGTACATAAAGTGCAAAACTAAAATACCATGACCACATCGTAAACTAGCTTTTCTATCTTGCCATGTCCTTCAAGATTGAACATCTAACAAAATATACACTCTGATAATAGATGGAATCTAAAAGATATTTTAGAGTACCTAATCGGATACCACAAAAAAATGGCGCCCTTGTCCGTATATGCTAACGTTCCCTAGCACCGTTTGAAAAGTGTTTCAATTGTCCCAAAATTCTCTTTCCAAGATAGCAAAATTTGTCGTAAGTACAAGCGAATCTGGCCGAAACGGATTCTTTGTCGGACCCTAAACACTCACCAGTCTCGATTGTCCTTGGCACCGGCTACTAAAAAATATAGACTAGTTGATTCACTCATCAAATAAATAATAAATCGTTGCGCACATGTGTGAACTAAGCCTGAACAAAAAATGTAGCTGATTTACGAAAAAGGTCGGTTGGCAATTTTTGAAGAGGGCCCACTTGTTCGGTTCATCAATTAAATCAAGTGATAGATTGTTAGGTTAATTTGTTTTATTTGATACAATAAAACAGACAACTTCTCAATAAAGCATGGTGGTCAGTTTCAAGAGTTAGTAGTGAAAAATACATTATACAGGGTGTAAACGTTATGATAGTCATTATTTAAATGGGTGATAGAGGGGGTTCAAAGAAGCAAAAAGTTTCATATAACATGGGGGATCAAAACGGCATTTTTTTAGAGAAAAGCGACTTTAAAGTAAAATAAAATCTGACAACGCCGCAATGTCAGACGCAAATTACGACGGAACGCATTGTAAATAAAAATGAGTTTGTTATTTTGGGTCTTAGGTATTATTTCATTATTTGATAATGTACTCGTAAAATGCAAACAGTTAAAAAACGGACTTACCATTAACTGTCTCAACGCTTCACCTGGTGTGTGAAAGTTTATTGAACTTATTAAAAAAATCCACTTATAAATATGGAACAAAATTTTGATACATACATTGTTTTTCTTTTTAAAACCCACACTGCACTTTTTTGTATATAAAGGTGTTCAAAATGCCGTCCTCAACTTTCCACACAAGCTTCATTACGACGAACCCAGTTTCTTCTTAGTCTAGGTCCTCGAAGTTGTCCATTTATTATTTCAGCCGCATTAAATTTTTTTTCGCGAAGTTGTGTTTCAGTTGTTATTGAACCAGCACCATAAACCATCCCTTTAAGTTCTCCCCAAACCGGAAATCCATCGGATTGAGGTCAGGAGATCTTGCTGGCAATTTCCGAGGATCAGGAGCATTTCGACCGATCCAGCGATTTGGATAATGTTCATTCAAATATTGAATGACGCCTCTAAAAATCTGTGGTGGTGTCCCGTCATGAAGAAGCCACAAATTTTGTCTCCGTTGTAATGGCATGTTGTCTAAGGTCTGTTCCAAAAGTTCTGGTAGGTCGTTGGTTAGAAAGCTAAGGTATCCTTCTCCTGACAACTTTGGGGGTAACTCGAAAGGGCCATTTACCGGATCGTCAAGAATACCCGCCCAAATATTTATTTTAAAACGTTGTTGGAGCTCAAAATGAAAACGGATTCCCCAAAAATGAATTAAACTTGTATCTTGCAGCTACTACTGTAGAGTTCAAAAAAATCAGTGTCAAAAGGTATGAAGAGAAAATAAAATGTAGCACATTATGTTGCACAAAATATATGCATTGCATAAAAAATATGAAGTTTTAATTTGAGAAACGATGAAAAATAATATACCCATAACTTGGAATAACAAAAAAGGGGCACAAGATGCTGTCCATAAATAAAAAAAAATTACATGTATGAAGTGTCGAAAAGTATTAAAACATCCAACTTTGTATTAGGGAATAACAACCACGCCACGGGTAACCGAAAATAAAACAAACATAACCTATGCTTACCTAATGTTTCTCATCATGTCATGGAAGCTATATTACTAAGTAACTTTACCCGCTGTTAACTTATTAATAGGTACTGAATACCAACTATAGTTAGAAAGCATTTTGGGAGATTTAGTAGCTACCATTGAGGGACGTGCAACAAGGCAAATGTCCGATGAGACGTCTGCAAAATATAAATAATCAGGTCTATATTTTTTAGTAGTCGGTTGTCCTTATAGAGGTTGGCGAGGTATTTAACAAAAATATCCAAAATACTGTTTGTTCATACCTGCTATCGTCGTTGGTCGTTCGTTATCACAGTGATTATGGTGTTGATGGTGCGGCTGTTGTCGCCGCGTCTGCGCTTGTTGCTGCTGGGGCTGCGTAGGCGCTGGAGCGGGGACCGGCGACTGCACCCTTTGCTGAGGGGCAGGAGCAGGATATTGCTGCTCGGCGGGAGACACAGCCTGGACCACAGGTGACGCCGGAGCAGCAGCAGCCGCATTGCGCTGCAGGAAGTGCATCTGCTCGATGGTACGCACGTCCGGGATATTCGCCGGCAGCATCTGCGCATTGTGCTGGATCGAGTCCTTTTCGTTCGAATGAATTATCTGATGGATGAGAATGTGTGAGGTATGAAGATTATCAGGGTTGTTACACAAAATTTGAGGTGTTTTTTCGACAAACATTATCAGAAAACAAATTTCAGAAAAAACGCGGCGAAATACTTTCCATGTCACTTTCAGAATTACCGACTGTATGATAAGCTACAAAAATTTGAGACGTCAATAACTTAGCAATGAAAAATACTCAATCTCTCGTTATACGAGGTCTGTCAATCAAGTGATGTGACTGGCAACGTAGCGTTCGATCTGGCAACACAGGAGGCGCCGGGCTTGGAGGGGAGACAGGGGAACATGCGATCCGCCTTCTGTACAAGTTTGAACTCGCTCGAGTATTTGTTGTCCGTAGCGTTTTTCTATTGTTCTAAAAATGAGTGACCTCACTTTCGAGAAACGATAGACTATCAAGTTTTGCCACAGACTTGGGCACATTGCAACTGAAACTCTTGCTAAACTTCAGCAGGCCTATGGAGATAGTGTTTTGTCAAGGCATTTTCCGATGAAAATATCGTAAGAATCCGGGATCTTGTGGGTTCAGATCGTCGATTGACAGTTAGAATGGACGGGGGAAACGTTAAATTTGACTCACACCATCATTCATCAGATCAAGAACAACTGGGTGTTGCATTATGATAATGCTCCTTGACACACAGGAATGTCAATAAACGAGTTTTTGGCCAGTAAAGACAATCCTGTGGCTCCTCAGCCTTCCCCTAACATGAGTCCTTGTGACTTTGTTGTCTTCCAAAAACCGAAAAATCACCTCAAGGGAACTCATTTTGGGACAGTCGAAAATGTTCAAACAGCTGTAACCGACAGGCTGAAGGCTATTAAAGTATCAGAGTTTCAGCACTGCTATGAGGAGCGAGGCTTCAGAAGGAAGTTATTTTGAGGGTGAAAATATAAAATTGTAATTATATTTAGATAAAAAAATAAAAAATCAGTCTCATCACTTAATTTACAGACCTCGTACACCACCACTTTACCTCCTTATACAAGAAAAGCTTTTTCTACACTGCAGCCGTATGATAATCCACTGACTGAACATTGTAATTACAGTCTGGCAAATTTGAAGAAAAAATTGAATACAATGCTTCTTCTATCCACCTCCTCTGTTTGATAAAATAACATCATTTTGAAAAATTTTAGCTAGAATTAGACTGACTATAAAATATTTAGACATATGATTAAATATAAATGAGAAAATTTTAAAATGCATGGGTTTGAATATTATGTATTTGTTACAAATCATGTTACTTTATTTTTAATCATGATCATACATTTTGTTCTTGGCTGAGTTGAGAAATACCTTATGGTAGTGGTAACACTGCAGTGTCGAATCGTCGATTTTTAATTTTTGTAGCGTACCTTTCTTATGAAAAGATTTATTTGTGTAAGAATCTAATAAAGGTATATTATCATTATTAGTATTTCATTTTTTCATTAGCAATCAGACAATTATAGGTTCTCATAGCAGACAGAGCATAGTCAAGGAGTACGAGGCTCGTTTCCGCGTTTTCAATAACCATTTCAATTGATCATCATCAACAAGTATCAGGTTGACTTGACAATAAGTAATAGAAACTGGCCTCGTACGTCGAAAACAGAAATATTTGTGCAAAGACTCATTCAATTTCAATGACTTGTAACATCCCTGAATTATTAGTACACTAAATGAAGTTTATGTGATAATGATGCAATATTATAAACTCAGGGTAAAAACATAGTATGGCAACCCATAGACAGAAAACATGCCACAGATATGCAAATGTTATTGTACCTTTGAGAAGGTCCCCCCTTAATTATTTTTAAATGGGTCAAGTTAACAGCAGAAATTAGGGAAGGTGAAATTGATGCATGAACTTTATCATAAAAATAACACATATGGTGATCATACATTATGGTGTTATATCATTACTAAGGAATTTCTCAAATATCCTAGTGAGGAAGTAGCAAAAAACTACATGTCAGCTAAGGACCCACCTCTATAACACGAGACTGAGTAACACAGACTGATGTAGAGGTATCATATTTTATGACCACTATTCCATTTTTAAAAAGTTCTTAAATGGCGCCAAGCAGATATCAAGAAATTTTCATCTGTCACTTTCACGCTAAAATATAGTATCCATAAGACTTGTTAAAAAAATAAGTCGGGGCTTTTCCAAAAACTACTGAATCTCTGCAAACTATTGTTCTAATGAAAATAATATGACAAGGAGGAATGAAAACTAAAAAATATGACCATGCAATGTAAGCGCCTCTACATTTTTATCTGTACTATTGAATTTAAAAAAAGCAAATGAATGTTTTCATCCTAAAACTACCCACCCACTTTTACCAAACACTTACCGACAAATCATTCTGAATATCACATTGCACCACGCAAGTACTAACGGACACTGCACCGGCACCCTTGTTCACACTGTTCGTCGCACTTTTGACCGTCCCCGTCGTACTTGTAGCACCGCCCCCGACCCTAATCGCCGACGTATAAGCGTTTTTCGTTTTCACACTGGTACCACTAGCCATACTTCCACTACCGCTCTTACTTATTGCCGGGAAGCTCTTCGGATTGGAAAAGTCCGGTGGGGAGGCTGCGACAAGAGACGCAGGGGGTGACACGCCCCCTTTCGGGACATCACAGACCGAAGGCGGCGGTTGGGGTCCGTTCTTCGGCGGTTCCGCAATCGCAGGGAACGCTTTAGGACTATGTACGTCCGGTGGGGCCTTTGGATCGCTGGGGATGGCCGGGAACGCACGGGGGTTGTTCACGTCGGGCGGCGGTTGAGGTTTGGTGACCAACGGCACAATATCGACCTGAATATTAAAATACAATAGTTTTACTATATAATTATGACAAATGGGGAACAATAGCTCAAATCCATATAATATCAAGAAAGGGTTATATTGAAATCAGCAAAACAGAAGGTTCAAATCAAAAAAGAGCACAGGGGCTCAAAACACGTATACGGTGCCAATCAGTTACTGTTGAAGTCTGCCGAGTTTCAGTCTGTAGGAGAGACAAGCGTGATATATGTATATTAGAAAGGGTGTTGAGTGACTTTCCAGGCTGTCACCGGCAGGAAACTTATTGCTTACTTGTACGCGCACTGTTTCTAACATACGTGCACATTGAAACCCGGCCCGACCTCAACCGTAACTGATTCGCACGGTATGTTTGACGAATTTGATGGAAATGGGTGGCATATTTAAACAGAGATGAACGCAATAGCGACTCTCAGACATTCGCAACCTCCTTTATTTCTACTACATATTAGCTATCATTCACTTCCAGCAGTTGTATGTGCTGCCTAAACGTCAAGTATGTGCTGTCTGAGTGATGGGTTTGACTTGATGTAACATTTGCTTCAGAGGTGGAAAAAATTTGAGCAATGACGATCGTGACGCGGGATATCCAACTAGCAACTAGCTAGTGCGAGTTGTGTTCATCAGATCGCTATTATTATGATTTTTTTGCATTATCCAGCAAGCAGAAGACTCGTTGAACGACTTGGTGCCTAAAGATGCTGAACATGTTTGATAAGGGGCAATCTCGGTATGTGAACAGCAGCATGACAGTTGACGAGACTTGGCTCTATTGGCTAAAAAATGATAGCTGAATTTTTCAAATCGATCGGGATTGTGGAGCGTGTCGTTTGGGAAACACAGAAGACGCTCACAGCTAAGTGGTACACGGAACAGTGCCTGCCTAAAGTCATAGTCTATCAAAAATCTGTGACCAAAGTTAAGAATCGACATTTGGGAGCCTGCACCGAGTATTTGATCACTACTGGACTGAAACTTATTGAGCACCCTCCTTACAGCCCAGATCTTGCTCACTGTGACTTTGCACTGTTTCCGCATGTGAAAAAGAAGCTAAAAGGAAAACAGATTTCTAGTGATGAGGACGTCTCGACGGCTTGAGACAATGAGTGTGGCGCACTACCGGGTGAAACTTAGCAGAGCTGGTTTAAGGACTTGTTTTGGCGGATGGAGAAGTGTATTCAATGTTTTGGAACTTACTAGTCAATAAATAAAGCTGCATTGCAAAACTTTTATAGTACCCTTTGTACGGTGGTAAACATTACCATAAAATGGATTATGAATCGAAAAATGATAAATACATTGTGGATCGTGACAAAAACATAAATATATATATAACAGGATGTTCTGTTCTTAAAAATGCATTTCTTTTAGCGTAAGCCATAGAGGTATGGTTGTTTACATAAAGTCAAGTCATTTGTCGACAAATAGATGAATGACACAGCTTCACAGAGATTAGCCTTCAGTACTTGTCTTATGTCAGAAAGGACTATGCAAGATAAGGAGAGGATGTTAAGAGCTTATTAACAAGTGCCAGATGTTTCTCTAAATCAATCAGCACTTACGTAATTCTAGGTGGCTGCCTGTTCATTAAGGGCTGCAAATGCGCCAGAAAACGTAAAAATAGGGTTTATTTGTGTTTGAGATTTTGTCTTACAAGGAGGTGTTTGGATTGAATTTTTAAAATGGAACATAGAGTCTCAACATCGAAAATCGATGAGCTACTTGACTTCTTAGAAATTCATCTCAATTTAGCAAACGGCCGTGTTGGGCTAGGAGGAGCATCAAATGACACGATTGATAGAAAATGGGACAAATTAGTGATAAGTCTGAAAGCTCATGGATCTGTAGCTAAAAAGAATGGACAATGCTGGAGACGGGTGAGTTTATGTTAGGTTTTGTTATTCATCATTTTGTCATCTCTAATTCATCATTTTTATAATTGTGCTGCATCTTATTTTTTATCATAACATTACAACTTGCCTATCTCCACCATTACTACTTTAATTTACGTAACACCCAAATCTCCAATAGAAGTTTCTGATAATTGAAATTAAACACCAGAAAGGCATTATATGTTGGGGTTAGGACAGGTGGAGAAATATAAACAAAGATAATGACGTCAGTATATTTAAATGATATCCTGCAGGGTAACACATTTTTTGCTTTTTCCAAAATTATAAATTATGCGCAAGCAGGTGTAAATCTGACGGTCGCCACTTATCAATGGTTTGCAAAATTATAAACTGAATGACCAGGCATGTTACTTGAATAATGAAGGAATATGAAAGGGACTAACAAATTAGAATAGATTAGAAGGCCTATATGTTTACACTGCATTGTTTTTCGCAAAAATTGCGTAGTTTTAGTGCATACTTTTAACCTAAGTGACAATGTTGTATCAATATAATAATAATACCAGTGGAAACATCAACCTTTATTAGGCCCCCCCTCACCCCTTTATATTTAGTTGTATTACCTACCTTAACATTATTTATCACGGGTGTAAGGCCGATCTGTTTCTCTACGACGACCACTTTATTCTTCGCTACCGCCTGCCCACTGTACTTCAAGTCGCATTCCACCCTCGCCGCTGAAGCAACCGTCACCACCGTTTTCTCCTTGCCAGCTGCGCCCCCAATTTTCTCCTGCTTCTCAGGCGACAGCTTCTTCTCCCTGTTCTTGGCGATGTCCGCGTACGAGATCTGGTGATTCAGGCCGTCGATGGGTAGCGAATGCACTGAATCAGCGTCAGAGCTGTCGTTCGACCGTTCGCTGTGCGGCACCGAACAGGCGGATTTCCCGCGCAGATCGGGCGAAGGAGCCCTAAATACAAAATCATACAATTAAAAAAAATTAAACATCAACACACCATGCACAATTATAGGTCAAATCAAGTCAATAAGATTAACTTCTTTGCGTCTCTCTATCCATGACCAACTGCATACGACGTTGTTTCATGCTTTTTAGCAATCATCAGTATGACATACAGTAGCGGACATTAATTTGGAAACGCATATTAACATTATGAACTATTTGATATACCTAAATTAAAATTGTGAGAAACAGATATTAAAGTCTATCTTTGTCTCCCATACTAATACAAGGTTTATCTTATCAATATGCAAATTATCTGGAAATAAAAACACGCGTTTTTTTAAATACCACAAGTATGGAAAAATTTCAGTTTTGCCGAATTTATTCGTTCTGCGATGCTCTGATATTGCGTGCGGTAAATACTAACATCAGTGAAAATGGCAAAAGTAAAAGGATTTTCAAAAGATTTAGGAGAAAAATTATTTAGAAGTGGTGTCAGACATTTCTCAAAGATTCAAAATGAACAAAGGGATGATTTCGAAAATTATTAGCAAATATCAATAACACGGATCAACAGCAACGCGGCCCAGGTGCGGAAGACCGAAAAACACCGATTATGTTTTGGATCGCTACATTAAACGTTTGTCCCATGAAGATCCTCGAATGCCATCCACACGTAGCTCTTTTTTGAAAAATTGTGTTGCTCAGCTTGAATTTGCTGGAACTCATCTAACTTGGACAGAACAACAATGGAATACAGTTTTATGGAGCGATGAAGCAAATTTAACTTGTTTGGATCTGACGGTACGCCATATGTGAGACGTGCAATATGAAAAAGCCTCGACAAATCAGTTGCCAACAGTTAAGCACAGTGGAGGCAACATCATGGATTGGGCGCTGTTTTTCTAGTTCTGGAACGGGTCCGGTTGTTAAGATTGTTGGGAAAATGACTCAAAAACTTCACGAAGATATTCTTAGTGAACACATGGTCTCCTTTGCTGAAGACGAAATGCCTTTACGATGTACATTCCAGCAAGATAATCACCCCAAGCATTCCTCAAAGTTCGTAAAGGACTGGTTAAGACCAAAAAATGTTAATCTTACATGGCCTTCGCAATTCCCATCTCTGGGAGCATGTTAAAAGACAACTGACAAGAAAAACTTTTAAAAATAGGAACGATTCATTTATTTTGTAAAATATCCCAACAGACGTCTGTTAGAAATTGGTGTCTTCTATGAGCAGCAGATGTCAGGCAGTATTGAATGCTGGCTATGCTACCAAATATTAGCTAAACAGTATTTTTTAAATCTTTTTATAGTTATTGTATTTAATTTTGTAATAAAACATAAAATTATATGAAGATATTTTAATGCTAGTCTGTAGTACCACAGCAAAGACAAATTGTCATTGTATCAAGACTGTAAGCAAACTATATGAGAAAAGAGAAAAAAAATAGTCCTTGATAATAAAGAATAAAAAATTAGCGCATTTTTTGAAGATTACTAAGAATGTTTCCAAACTTTTGTCCGCTACTGTATGTATATATATATATATATATATATATACTAAGTGACATATAAATCCGAACACCCAGTTTAAATGGTTTTATTTTAATAAAATTTTGTATAAGTACTTAATGAAGCATAATAAGTAAATGATAGAAATTTCAAAATGATTGCATTGCTTTAAAGCCCTTTGACCTTTAATAATGTATGGATGCACCCTGATGTGCTACGCATTCTCCAACGCGCCTAGGCATGCTTCTGATCAGGTGGTCAATGTCCTCCTGTGGTATGTCATTCCAGGCAACCACCAACTCCTCTCGAAGTGCTTCTAGAGTCTGAGGAGGACGTTGCAAATTGAGCAATCCCCTACCCATCATAGGGGGAGATCTTGGTGGCCATGGTAACAATGTGACATCATTATGTTGAAAGAAGTCTATTGTGACTCTTGCAATATGTGGTCGGGCATTATCTTGTTGGAAAGTTAGATCTGCCAGGGTGTCAAGATAGGGTAAAATATGGGGTTCTAGAACTTCGTGGATATAACGCTGCGCGTTCATGTTACCTCTGATGAAGATTAAAGGTGACCTGGAACCATAAGCTATAGCACCCTAAACCATAACTCCAACAGTGTGATGAACATGTCTTTCAACAAAAAACTGTGGATTCCTCCTTTCACCACGTCGCCTTCTAACCCTGGCACGACCATCGTGCATGCCTAAACAAAATCGAGACTCGTCACTAAAGACAATACTGTTCCATTCCTGATCCCAGAGTGACCGTTGTCTGCACCACTCAAGGCGATTACGTCGGTGTTCTCGAGTTAAAGGGAGGACCCAGTGTGGCTGGTATGAAAACAAGCCAAAACTTCTCATTCGTCGGTAAACACTTCGCATGCCAATAGGTCTTCCGTGTTCTGCAAACCATTCATTTGCAATGGACCGACCTGGTAGTGGAGAAACGGTCCCTTAAGGCCAAAAATCTTAGGCGGTGATCTTCACGGTCTGTTGTTCTACGGCGGCGTCCAGTGCGCCTCTTTGCGTACGGCCTTCTCGAAGCCATGCCTGACAACACCTAACCACAGTGTCTACACTTCTTTGCACTCTAACTGCAATTGCCCGAAAAGAAAGTCCAGCTTCCCGAAGTCCCACTATACGGCCCCTATCAAACTCACTAAGTTGAAATCGTACAGGTCTCCGTACTCTAGACATCGTAACCGATCGTAAACGATGTCAAGAACCAAAATCCGCCAACGTTGATTCTTTACTGCGGCTGAAATATTCATTTTTAGAGCGTTAGTGAATTAAAAAAAAAGCAGTATAAAAACCGGAATGTCCAACTGATAAGGCTGAAAATTTTTTCACTTGTTATTTACAGTAAGATAAATACATTCACCAACTTTTATCAAAATAAAACCATTTAAACTGGGTGTTCGGATTTATATGTCTCTTAGTATATATATATAACAAAAACAGGAAAATAATGGGCAAAATCCGCAAAAAGTGGATTTGAGCAGAATAGGATAGGTAACCCGAGCGATACGTATTTCTGCTGGTTGGCTTCATCAGGCCCGATGTGAATGCACATATGCAACTACAAAAGTAGTGACACATGCATATATATATATATATATATATATATATATATAAACCAAATGCAAGTATCACTTTGACATTAGTATGTCACTCACCTGTTATGCTGTTTGGCAAACGAGTCCGAGGTAGAATTTTGTCTCCTATTGCTGCTGATGCTATTCCGACGTTTTTTGTTCTTTTTCTTTGGTTTAGTGACCTCCCAGTTATCAGACGTTTCCAGATTTTCTATCGAAGCGCTGTTCGACAAAATCTGGAACAGTGGAGGCTGAAATAAATGAACAAAATAAGAATAACAAACACGCACGTTGGAAAAGTTATTTCAGAGCAAACAATACTAATTACCTCTACATTGCCCCACGATCGCCTTTCCTTTGGTCTATCTGATTGAGTTTTATTAGGCCTAAGTACAACCTGATCCTCGTCCTTTTCATCTCTGGTAGAGAAAGCAAAATCGTCCAATTTGGAAGTGGATATTTCTCCCAATGAGTTACTTTTCTTCAACTCGGATCTAGAACAAAATATTGAACAGTTAAAAGATTGTTCAAATTGGATGAAACAATAAAGTCCATCCATAGATATTTGTCTGATGTTCACTCCGTTCTGCACCGTTTCTTAGTTATTTAGGTCCATTGCTATTTATTTGATACAGGGTGTTTCACAACTTATCCGACAAATTTCAAGCACATATGCACTGTTACGAAAGAAGTTGATTTCTCAAAAAAAAAAATGTAATAAATCAAGATAATAAAATAATACAGTTTGAAAGTAGCAACGCCTGGGCTCTCTGGACGTGATAAAGGTACAGTTAGGCTTCATGTCATATGCGCCACGCTGTTGCTAAACTAAATGTTTCGTGATGTGGTATGTGCTTATTCGGAAATCGGTGTGCATACACACGAGAAGCCGCTCGCGAATTTTGCCCTGCTTCTCCGTACGCTAAAACACTCCTCATTAGTGTACACATGTGCCATTTTTATTAATAAATAACTAAAAACATAAACCCGCAAAAAACTGTCTTATTTAACCTCACAAAAATTGACCGTTCTTCATTCAGATCACAAAAATTCCTGGTATTTTGTTTTCGTCAATTGTTTGGTACAA
The DNA here is from genome assembly GCA_963669975.1 of Acanthoscelides obtectus. Lineage (NCBI taxonomy): Eukaryota > Metazoa > Arthropoda > Insecta > Coleoptera > Chrysomelidae > Acanthoscelides > Acanthoscelides obtectus. Next base: position 10,467,174 of record CAVLJG010000005.1, read on the forward strand.
TATCTGCTACAATAAATTATTAGTGCGTGTTCTAATATCACGACGATGAACGCAAAATACAGATATGTATTTTTCAATTTATTATTGAAACAGGTTTATAGCTTAAATTTGTCGGATAAGTTGTGAAACACCCTGTATATTAACGATATTCGTGATGTTTTACAACACATAAAGACGTTGAAACTGCAATAGGGCTGTTAAATAATGGTATAAAAACATAATTGTTTAAATAAACTGAAATTAAAAAACAAATGTATGTTTATACGAAAATATTTAGACGAAAACACGATGAATCTTACGATTAAGCATAAAAAAATCAAGTTAATCGAATCATTTAAATATTTTTTCATATATGTAGATAGTAAGTTAAAATTTGAAGGGCACTATGGATACAGTATTTCAAAAATATCCAAAAAGAAAAACTACTTTTATAGAATTTCACATAGCCCAACTATTTATTCTAAAGAAATTGTGTACAACACCATAAATCTTCCTCATTTGTTATATTGTTCGAGTATTTTGTTCACTGCAAACGAAACTGTGTTTTCAAAATTACAAATATTATGAGAATCATCTTAAAAATAAATATACTAGAATAAATTTCATGCTGACAGAACTACGATGGTTAAATATTAAAAATTGTTTTTCATTTTCATATTCAAGTTAAAAAATCATAAGTAGTAACATAGTTATTCTACAAGCGGAGGATAGACTTTCATTTACAAAATTGTATCAATATAAGAACAGTATTTCAAAAAGGATTGTACGAATTTAATTAATTAAGTCACGATATCAAGATGCGTGCCAGTTTGAAAATGCTCAAAAGGAAATCAAAAAAATATTTCACGGAAAACCAGTATTCACAGTAGTGAAATTTTGTATAGAAATATGTAGACTTGAGGACAAAATATTATGTGATATACTGTGTAACCTTGATACTGAAAAAAACTAAGTTAAGTGAATATTTTCAAATTTTTACCTGTGCATCGTGTACATGTAACTTTTACAATTAGTCAAAGAACAAGCAGTATTGCAGCGCCGTTTTTTGAAAATCGACTATTGCTTGTAAAAAAGGAGAACGAAAACAAACACAAAAACGACCAACACCTACAGCGATTTCCAGTAATATGTCGATAGGAATTCGCCTAACAATAAACAGACAGGACCGCATCTAGGACAATGGGGACACGTTTTATGTTTGGAAAACTAAGGAGGCACCTTTCAATGTTTGCATATCAACAAAGCCTACTGTTCTACAGCTTGTGAATCCAAAAAACACCGAAGAACGCAACTATGACGTATTTCTTGAAGAAACAAGCAAACTTAATAATGAACTACAAATGGAAGAAAAACACATTGCACAGTTAATATAAAAAGTAACACACACACACAACCAAAGGGAAAAGTGTGCAATCTACAGAAGGAATTAGTTGAAGCAAAGCAAAAGAATAAACACACCCATCATCAAATACAGCCCTTTAAATAATAGGGAAAATGAGATTTTACCTGCTTTCTTTCCCTTTGGAATGAGCCCTTTGTTTCTTGCTCCTAGGTCCGTCCTCAGTAGTGTGTTGCTTATGCAACTGCTTCGACTTGTGCACATTGTACCTTTTTCCGGACGAATCTTTTTCATCCTTATCACCGGCTATGTACTGGATGAGTTTATCGACATCATTAATGATATCACCACGATGTCCCTCTACCTGAAATCAAATCACATACTGCATAAAAACTTCAACATTTATTATTCTGCTGTAAACAGAAAAACTTGTAATAACTGCTTCTCCACTAGTCAATGCAATGTATTCTTGATTTTTCAATAATTTGAATAATTAAATAGTTTGACATTTTTCACTCTATCCCTAAATAACCAGTTTTCTAAAATAAAACTGCACAATCATTTTGACATACCTATTTGATGCTTTGGTTCTTAAAAATCAACGTATTTTTGATATGGATAAATTCAATTTGAGAAACATTATAACCTACCTTTTCAGCGGCCAATACAACCACATTTTTGTCCACTTGGATCTTCTTTTTCTTGGCCTTTGCACTGGAGCTCTGATGTAGTGCATTACCATTTTCATCAACTTTCTGTAAGTAACCGAACAGATAAGAATATTCAATTATATTTATAATTGATATGAATAGAGGTATTAGTATATCAGAAGTTCCTTTTTATTCTTTATATTTTAAAAACTATTTTTTCCACAATATACAACGAATACTATAAAAGTTTTGCAATATGACTTATCAAACGGACGCAGGAGGCTGCATGTTACTGCATGTTGAGACATATCCATGAGTGCACAGTAGTCGCCGACAGCTCTGTTGATTTAGCATAGCCCAATGCTAAGAAGAAATGATGCTTGCATTAATGAATGATTGTCCTTATCGTACGACTATATTCAGGTGGTACAGAGAATTCCAAAGGGGCAATTTCACTCTGGAGGACGCTGAGAGGGAAGGAAGGCCGCGAACGCCAGTAACAGAGGAAAACATTACTGCTGTGAGGAAAATGCTTGACGAAGACCGGAGAGAGACATACCAACAGATAGAGACCTTACACCTTCATGCACCAGCAATTCATTCATTCCGCAAGACCATTTACACGTAAGGAAACTTTGTTCTCTCAGAGTACTTCATAGTCTTACGGAAGAACACGAGTCTCGTCGTACGACTTGGTGCCGGAAGATCCTGAAAATGTTTGATAAGGGGCGATCTCGGTATGTGAACAGCATCGTGACAAGTGACGAGACTTGGTTCTATTATTACCATGTGCCGAGCAAGGGTCAAAGCAAAGTTTGGCTCTTTGATGATGAGGACACACCCAATCTGTTAAGAAAAACATCATAGCTGTATTTTTCAAATCGAGCGGCATTGTGGAGCGTGTCGTTTTGGACACACAGAAGACAGTCACAGCTAAGTAGTACACGGAACAGTGTCTGCCTAAGGTCATAGAGTCTATGAACAACCTGCGGCCAAAGTCAAGAATGGACACTTGGTACCTCCACCACGCTCCAGCTCATCGCGCCCAAGTCTCCACCGACTATTTGACCACTATTGGACTGAAACTTATTGAGCACCCTCCATACAGTCCAGATCTTCCTCCATGCGACTTTGCACTGTAAAATAAAGCTAAAAGGAAAACGGCTTTCTGGCGATGAGGACCTTCTGAAGGCTTGGGACAAAGAGAGTCGCACTCCCGGGTGAAACTTGGCAGAGCTAGTTTAAGGACTGGTTTTGTTGGATATAGAAGTGTATTGAATGTAGTGGAAATTACTTTGAACGAAGTCAATAAAGCTGTATTGCAAAGCTTTTATAGTACCCTTTGTACTTGCACTATCAAATAGTCACAACAATAGTTTAGCAATCTACCCAAGCATATGAAGACAAAAAATGTGCGATCGTGAATTTAGAATTCACCTGAAATTTCACTTGCCAAAAACAATGAGGAAGTCTAGTAACAACATTTGAAATGATGTTGTTTTTTTAATATTATCGATTCGTGTGTCTGTAATTACAATATGTACCGAAATAAGTTTACATCTATTCATAATGGTTTAATAGAACTTAGAAATACTACGTACAACAATGTACGAGGGGGATGTTTGGCAAAAAAAGAACGCGGTTTGACATTGAAAACAGTAACGTGATTTATCAAGTAATATTATTCAGATGCGACATTACATCTTATTTGTATTTTTGGTTAGTTGAAGCAGGGTGAACACGCCTGAACCAAAGAGCAGTTATATCAAGAGAAGACGCTGCTTCTTGGAATGCCTTTATAATCCTCCGTTCGGCCCCATTGACCTTGAAAGTGTCTGCATTGAGTTTTTAATATTCCATAAATACGCGATGAAACCAAAACTTTGGGTTCGGTTCTTGGACTATTACACGCAAGTGATACTCAATGAATTCCCCCAAAAAAGGATTATTCATCTGGCAACAACGCATTTATTTCCGACTAAATCAGAAGCCATGTTTAAATGCCATCAGCTGTTTTGTGGACGCCATGTTTTTGTATTCATCTCTCACTTCTCTCTGGTTTTATTCGCCTTAACTAACTGTCTTCTCTTTATATAACTACTCTTTGCCTGCACTATCAAAAATGACTAATAGAGAAGATAAAAACAAATTTTGTTGTATTTACACACGACTGTAACGAAACACCTTTACCTCCATACAATGACTGTGTTATGATTCTCAATGTAATCTATAATTTTCTTATTTATTTTTTTCTCGTTATATTGCTGAATCACCCTGTACAAAACTGTTTGCAAAAAGTCTATCAAATATGATCATCAAAGTACAAATACGTTTAAAATCAAGATATTGCACTAAATAGCAGAATTATTGTATAACTGATTAGATACAAAGATTATATAAAAGTTTTTAATGATATGCATACCCGTTATCAGCTATTCCACTTGATTTTATTTATATTTTTAACAATAAACATACGATAATACAATTCAATTTTCAGAGCCAAATGCTAAAAAACGAGAGTCTATGATCAGTTATGCAATAACGTCATTTCCAACTATTACCAATGTCAATTTAAAAATAATTCAACCAATGCTGGGTAACTTTCAAAAAGGCCTTACCTCCAACGGACTGGGGTCTACTTGTACTTGATGCTGTGGTAGCAGAAATTGATAAGGTTTGATAATCCAAATCGGACAACTACCATTATGCTCTTTCTCAATGATCATTGATGAGTATCAAGAGTACCCTCGTAACGAATAAGCAAACGAACCAGGCGGAAAAAATACACGAAAATCACAGCCGTATATAAAGACGTAAGTATAAATGTGCCATATACTGAAAACCTAACCTAAAACTATACGATGACGGTGCTCTATTCAACACATGCGATATCACTCGTAATTAAAGATAAGCTTCGCGAAACTAAGGCGGTGATAAAACGCATAAAGATACATTTAAAAAAACACATTCGGTGCGAAACCGTAAGGCACTAAGATATCCCTAAAAAAGTACAACTGCTAATGTTGCATGTACTGAACATCACTATGTTGACCTTTCCACTCTAACATTGAAATGCCACATATATGTTTATCATTAATAGTAATTACTGAAATCGCTCGCTATAGTTTTTATGATAATTTCAACGTAAAACGACAAAAAAGATTCTATTGTTAAGTGTTGGAACTTCCAAGGCAGTAACACAAAATGCACCACAAAAATTTTAAGGTAAGATAACATATTATGCATTATATAAAAATATGTCTGATATGAGATTTATCAGTAATATACTCGACGTTTCGCAGTATGATCTACAATTGTACGGTTGTTGATTAAAACATATAAACGTGTGTAAATTGTGATGCTGATCCCGTTGGTCCTTAATATTTCTACATAATACCAAGTTTAAATAAAAAATAAATCCTAGATTGCACGTAAATCATACGCGACATGAATATCAAACATGTCATTAACCACAGCTGATAATGCATTATATTAGACGTATAGATATTCAAATATAAATCAATAACTAAAAAGATATAATTACGCAAACTTCTAAGGAATAAAATAAACATTTTCTCATAGGAGATTCGAAAATGTTACAGAATGTAGGCCAAAATTTAATTTTTGTTTCTCGCATTGTGGGTACTGCCCATGCTGCACCTGACTATATGAAAATCAGTTTCCAGGGGGAAATGTTGCATACACTTTCAAATTTTCACAGCGTATCATTGAATTATCTAAGAAAAAAGTAAACAGTTTAAAATCAAATAACAACTGTGCCGAAATCACTACTAAAAAAGTGCTGAAAAACTGTTTCGAAATTTTGGGATATCATGTATTAAATTGGATCAATTGTTCACTGAGAAGCAGTTCTTTTCCTGAAAATTTGAAATGCTCTACAATAACACCAGTTCCCAAAATAAAAAATTCTAAAAGATGCAGCGATATGAGACCAGTAAATGTGTTACCAGACATTGAAAAATTATTAGAGTCCATAGTGCATGACCAATTAATGCAGATTATAGAAGAAAACAAAATTTTAGTGGAGGCGCAAGCAGGCTTTCGAAAAAAATATTCCACAGAAACGGCTTTCCAGTTGGTAACTGAGAATTGGAGAAGAGCCATAGGCTCAGAAGAAGTTGTCATAGCAGTATTTTTGGATTTGAAGAGGGCATTTGAAACGATTGATAGAGATATTTTGTTAGGTAAATTGAAGGCATATGGTATAACAGGAAGTGTTTTAGATTGGTTTAGAAATTATTTGTCTAAAAGGATGCAAGTTACAAAAGTTAATGACACTATTTCATCAAAAATTGAAAATATGTTGGGTGTTCCACAGGGCAGTATCCTGGGACCACTTCTTTTTATTTTATACATAAATGATTTACCTGCCATAGTCAAAAAATGCAAAATTCAGATTTTCGCCGATGACACTATGATTTATATAAGTACTAAAAATATTCAGTCTGGTATCTCTTATATAAATGAAGACTTGAAGCTTGTCTCAAAATGGTTAGCATCTAACAGACTAAAATTAAATGCAAGTAAAACGAAAGCCTTGTTAATCGGAAAAAAAATGTACAAATGTTCAACTGAATATTGATGGTGAAGATATTGAATTCGTAGAAAATTTTAAATACCTGGGGGTTTTTGTTGACTCTCGATCAATTTTTGATACTCATTATGAAAAAGTTATAAATAAGATTAGTAGTAAAGTGGGATATTTATCGAGAGTTTCTGGATGTCTGAGTTCATATAGCAGAAAAATTATCTATAATACCATCATTCTTCCAAATTTCTTGTACTGTTCGACTATTCTATATTTAGCAAATAATTCCATTTTTGAAAGATTGCAAATTTTACAAAATAAGTGCATGAGAATAATACTAAATAAAGATAAATATACTCCAATTAGGCAAATGCTTAGCAAATTAAAATGGCTCAATGTAAAAAAAATTATCAAATATCTTGTAATGATATTCATTTATAAAGTAAAAAATTATATATTTCCATCAAGTCTAACTAATTTAACATCATCAAATGTCGACCATCATTTACATAATACCAGAAATAAAGATGACTTCCATTTAATGACAAAAAAGTATAACATGCTACAAATCTGTATTCCATCAAGGGTTGATTGAATATAATAAATTATACTCGGAGATAAAAGACCAGAAAACTTTGACAAAATTTAAAGTAAAATTGAGAAATCACTTGTTAAATCTACAATTATAGGTTGCCCAGCATTTACATCATACACCATATGGCTTGAATTTACTAGTTCTAAGTTGTTTACAATTATTCTGTTTATGTAGCCAAATGTGCTAAATAAATATTTCTACTACTACTACATTCACAAGAGAATAAAACTTGATGTTGACATTTAGGTGATTTATTAATTAATTAAAATTATTCAAACAAGGATGAGCTTTTTGCCGCTTTAGAGCAAGAAACTTCTACAATCTGTGCCGAGACGATGTCAGGCGGTGATTGATAATGGTTATGCTACAAAATATTAACACAAACATGGTTGGTTTTCCATAGTTCAATGAACTTTGCTTCTTTTTTCTATAATTGTTTTGCTTTGTCTATAAATTTTTGTCCTTCATAGTTCCAGTTTTTTTCAATTAATTTTTTATTGAAGAGAGTCTAATGAATTTATTTATGTATAAGTGAGTATTATGCTATAACGAATTATGAATACAGGCTGGTGTATTAATAAAACAAGTTAAAAAAGAAATACACCACAACATTAATTTGTCCGTTACTGCATGTCTCCTTTCCCCAATAATTATAAATCTACTTTGAACAGGTTAGGGCATCATATGTGGCACCACACCCACCTGTATAGTCATACATGATCATATACTTGGGTACAGCGCCATCTATGAAACACTAACCGTAATTTACAATAATTATTGGTGAAATGAGAAACAAATCTGTGACAATTTCTCATAGGAACGCCAGGATAACTCATTTCATGTCGGAAAAATTAGGTGACGCCGAAAGACAGTACATAGTTGGATATTTTCAGGGAGAATTTAGTGATTGGAGGTCGAAGATAGTTCACTTCGGACCCCCTGGGTCCCAGCTTCAAATGGTTTTCATTTCTCCTGCCAGACCTGACTTCGGCGACGCCCGCTGCTTTGTCCCTAGAGTTTCGAGATTGTCGAACAATCTACAAGAGGAGGCTTTTCCCTTTACTAATCTTAGGCACTTCCAAAATCGAATTAACAAAGTTTTTTGAGATCCTCATAGCAGCCTTGACATTTTGGCTTTTGCCTGCGCGGCTGCTTCGGCATAAAAAAACAGATTTGCAGGTTTTTGCAAAAGGAAACCTCAAAATTTTACTGAACTTTCTAGTCTCGTCCCCAACTTTTCTCAAGCAATTGAAGCTTGATATGATTTGGAGCACTGAAATCTACTGGGGGGTGAACCTCATCTGGTACCTAGCATCAAATTGCCATAAGAATCACAATCTCGGATTTACCCTTCGTGACTTGCAGGTAAGCAGGTTTTTAAAAATCCTCTCATAGGAAAATTCAAAACATTGTTATCTTTTCGCCCCCTGTTGTTGTAAGCAAATGAAACTGTACTAAGGGTGATATGGGGCGAGCCAAAGAAGTATAAAGCAGTAGCATTAATATGAAAAAATCATTTTCGAAGGTAACAACAATAAAATCTTACCTTTTCTTCAGTCTTCGGATGATAAGTCGCAGTATATACATTGTACTCGCTGTGTGAAACTTTGTTCTGTAAAGACTCCAGATCGTATGGTTTCTTATCGACGGCGGTTTCTAGATCCAGTGGTATTGGATCATCAACAGGTGTGGCAGCTGTTAGAATAATTACAATTCAAACATAAATTCAAATAAACTTTATCGAAATAAGACAGCACAAAGTGCCATCTATTACCAGAACCGATCACTGTGAAAGAGAAAGCATCGAGCTGACTGTCATAACTGTGGCCGCTAGATACCACCGATTCTGGCCTATATAGACTTATTTCGATAAACCTTATACTCCGAATAGAGTAGAGTTGTTCAGCTTTCGTTCATGTCGACCAAGGCTAAACTTACATCATGCTGAGGAGTTGCGCCAAGTAGCATAAAACAGCTTCCCATGGTTGGCCGTCAATGTGACCCGACGAACGAAAGCTATATTACTAGTCTTTATTCAATTATGTTTCTATAAAAAACAATTGTTGTGGAACCTAATGATGTTAAATTTTTGGTGATGTCCAGTAGTGTTGAATGTTGAGAGATATCCAAGATAAGGATGGGACATCACTATGATCTTGAACAGGATCTTGTGACATTTCGAACAACGTTGGAAACAGGCTCTTGAATATTATTTTATATACTCTAACAATTTATAGGGTGTCAAAAACATGGGTTTTGCAAAAAAGAAGCTTTAGAAAAAATCAAACTTTCATCCATGGCATTCAAATATTCCAACTTGGCTTTAGTTGTCAAATAAAAAATGGATGCATGTTTTTCTTTAACCATTGATTTATTTGGTCTGTGTGAAGCTTCTTACATTCCTGTGAGGCTATGTTTTGAAAGAATCAGATCTTGACTAGTTCGATAGGTATTTATTACTTACATATCTGTAGAGTGGCCCTAGAGGTGTATCTAGGTGCAACTGTAACTTCTTCTTGCTGTGCTTCTTGGTAGTTCTGTGCTAATATATCATGATCTAGAAGACATTCAGTCTCCAAAGAATCAATATCTATGGAAGTGTACTCTCTATTCTTTAGGGCTTTGCTTTTCCTTGCTTCTTCCAGGAACTGACAGTCTCTAGCTGGCACACTTGAGTTGACATCACAAGGCAAGCTCCCTGTGTATAAAAAAAGCAATAAATCAATAATAAAGATGGCATATTTTTATGTTGTGACTTTAAAGGATTATGTATAGAATATGAGGGTTTATCCCTATGCTCCTACCCTGACCTGTTTGCTGATGCTCATTAGATGCATGTTGTTGACAGTAAAACAAGTCATCTTAATAGGCTACATATACAAAATATCAAGTTTATATGTTACCATGTAAAAAATTTTAGCGTTTTACACAAAATTTTAACGAGAAGATTCTTGATTAAGAGGAAAAACATGGAAAACATTAATAGTGAATGTATGCAGACTATTTGGGACAGCCCTTTTAGAGCCTGTAAGGGAGGAACATTTTTATTGTACAATCTGAAACTTATTCTGTAGTTTTCATGCTTGTAGGATTGGCGACTATATTGTCAATTGTACTTTTAAAAGCCACCATGGTGGCCAAAACATTGTCAGTAAAAGTAACACAAGCATTATGTGGTTCAATCCCTTTACAGAGCAATAAAAATAACATATGGTCCAACTAGTACCAGTAAAGAAATGAGAGGGAAAAAATGTAATAGAAAAACTGTACAACATTTTTTACCAAGAAACGAATACAGATTAGAGAACATTCCTAGCAGCTGACTTAAATTCATTATTGCTCCAATTGAACAGATGAACATGGCGTGAAATATCGTTAAAAAAACTATTCAGTTTTAGTTTACAAATTATTTCTCACGTTAAAACCCGCTTACTTGAGGGAAAAAATTTCACTTAATGGTGTTCAGAAAAAAGAATATTAGAATACCCCAGCATTCGTCTACATTTTCATCTTTTCTACAATGTTGGTATTATTTATAACAATCTTCCTAAAGTATATAAAGAGTTTTTCTTAGCTGTCTTTCAACAAAAAGTTAAATCAATATTACTTAAGCCCCCAAACATACAATTTACATGAGCATTTCTTTTTTCATTCCCTATTGTATTCAGGTTAATAAATTTTGGTGTACTTGAGTTTGGAAAGTGCCATACTAGAAATACTGCGATATGTTACTCTGTGTTAACCTATGAGCCCATAAGGCCTAGCTCAGCACCCTGGCTTGTTGGTGAGCCCTCAAATGGTCAAAAATCTGAATCTGTGTGTAGCCCCCTGCTTATCAAATTTCCCTTAAAATCAAAATAGGGCTGTGCTGAGCTTGATGTCTTGCTGTGCGCCAAGGGGCATTGTATTGCTAAATACACGTAATATATTTTCAAGAAAAGACATAAAAATTGTATAAATGTATAAAAACGTGTTTAGTGATTCCTTTCTGTCGCCATCATCTGGCACAATTCTAAAGATATTTTCATATAATGTGACAATTTCACAATTTGACCTTGATCAATGTGTCGCAAATCCTGACATGGTATCTGAAACTATTAAGATTTGGCCTACTAAAATCAGGATCATGTCAGTTGTTGACATTGGGTCGACAGATACCTTTTTGTCAGTTCTTCCAGTATTTGCCATGGTATGTATATCTTTGTGAATTTCAATGGTATATTACTGCAACTATGTAAAAAACAATGATTCTTAGATACCAGTCATGAAACAGTTAAAATAATACTATAATGCATCTTGGTTGTTTTCAAGGTCATGTACATTTTTGTCACTGCCCTGGCCCCACTTTTATGGCAGATTTCATGTCAATTTTTTTCCTACTCCCATCTTTTTATACTTTTTGTCATTTCTTTACAATAAAAATTATTATAAACAATGAAACCAATGGGTGCAACCAGCTATCAAAAAAATTTCTTTCAAATGCACCATTACCATAAGGGTCTGTTAGCTCTCAATCTATACAATTGTCTTTTTCCAAGATTAATGGAACTGAAGACTTGCTATTTTTTATAAATAACTATTGAATTTATTTAGATAATGGTTCAAATGTGACCCTCCTAGCCACACATATTCCCCAAATACCCATAACCGCTGTCAAATAAAATATCTGACAATGTCAAACATCATCGCATATAGTCTTGTGACATAATAAATATAACACTGAAAACCCAAATTCACTCATATAACAGATATTACAAAGTAGCAAGTACTGGAGTTTAATGATGAGAGATACAGTTTATTTCAAGTGCATTTCAGCATATAACACTGTTAACTTAGAGCCATATAATCATATCTATAGCTTATATAAATTACCAGATTAAACACTAATGTACGAAATGTAATCATACTAAAAACATATTTATCTCAATTTCGTGGATACTAGACACACAACGCCTTAGGGCGGATCACTCATAATGAACTAACTCTATTTGGGTTAAACTGATGAACTGATTGAAAATAATCGACCTATTTCACAAAATGCAAACGAAAACAGGCACAAGCGGACACTATTGCATAATTTGTTGCTAAAATTGCAACGTGCAACGGACATAACAAAAATCGATCTGTTAATAATAGACGGGTATCAAGAACACTCGTAGACCAAAAAAAAAATAGGAAAACTAGAAGTAACCCCCATTAGAGCAACTCACATTGAAAAGCATTCCCATTGAGAGATTTCAGGGTTTCCATCCTCTACAGAATTCCAAAGTTTCAACAAGTATTTCTTTGAGATGACGTCCTGCAGATTTCGGAAATGCACCACTCGTAAGTAAACGTGTTTTTGGTTGCAATTTCTGATAACCGATTAGTTTGTTCATCACCGAATACTCAGAGGCATCAGACACTGGTATCACTCAAAAAATCATTTCCAAATGCAATCAAATGAATTTTATTAACCGTGCTAGCATCGCCCGAAATGTCGATCCGTGGAAATAAAAAAAAGAAAGAATTGAGGTTATGTCGGACGAACAACGGCGCAGACGACAAAAAATCGCTTCAGTGTACAGGGCCGGACTCGGATCGGGTGTCAGCGCAACACTCCAAGATAACGTGTATAGGCCAGGAATAATAGATATGAGTAAAAATTCTAATAAATAATGGCGAGTAATCGGAAAAGTTAAACGCAGATGGCGCCAGTTAGGTTGGAAGTCATATCTAAGGTTATAAACTGACAAAGATATCAATTGCTGATCAGCTGTTCACGTCGATAGAGGTCAAAACGTTATGAAGTGAAAAATAAAACCTGGCTCCTGGCTTTTTATATAATGATATATGATTTTGACAGTTTGACCTCCAACTACACAAGCGCCGCCTATCGGTAGCAAAATTGACAATCGCTGACATTGGCAAATGTCACTGCATTATGCAGGACTCAGAGGTTGTAAGATGACATGTTATAGATAAGGAAAAGTAGATATAAGAGGACGCTGAAAATTGACAAAAAAACTCGCTTCAATATGCATTTTCAAACTCGAAACGGTTATCAGCGGTTGCGAAGTGACGCGTTACAGACCAGGAAGAATAGGTATGACGAAATGCACGAGTGATGAAAAGGCAAAATGAAGCGTGATGGAAAATATAACAAACCGTCAAAGAATTGTTTGTGACGACGTACTCTAATAGATTAAAATAAAAGTGACGAATTCACAACAATTCTAGTAAATTGTGTTGAATTTCGGAGCAAATTTCTACATCCTTCAGTGTGCAATCGTCTAGCGTGGCTGAAGCTGTACAGTGGTACACATTTTAAACAATCCATTCCACTCTGCAACCGACTAGCAGTATTTTTGACTATAGGAAACTCCCTAATTGTCAAAGCTGTAGTCAAAATTGATATATTTTTCAACTGGGTGTCTCTAATGAATGTGCTTTTTGAACTCACCAATTCACTATGAATTACGGAAACATTATCAATTACATAACTGTTGCTCGCGTCATGTGTTGAATGGCAAGTAATACAATGCCTTATTATAATTATGCAGACCTTCGACACTGCAATCCATTTGTCCACACCTCAACACAGCCGAACATTCTAAAACATTGCACTAATCGATTATACACTTTTTTGACAAGAGCATTTTTTGATTTTGACCTTTCATGCAGCGTGAATGCAATAGACATTCACTCAACTGTACCTCCAATTTAATGGACTTCGTTTTTTTTGTTCTTGGATGGGCGATAATCATCTACCCATTCTATAATCAGTTGACTACGACCTGCTCCCCAAGTTGGAAGAACATTTGACATGGAGATTCAGTCTTGACGACGAGGTGAAAGTTGAGGTTCAATGCTTCCTCATGGACCTGTCGGCAAGCTGGTATGACATAGCATACAGAAACTGCTACAAAATGTATGAAAATGCATCGATAGGAATGGCGATTGTATGGAAAATTAGACTATCGTTTAAGCTTAATAAATAATTGCTACATTATTGGGAATAAATGTCATATACTTTTGAAAAATAGGAGACAGTACTTTTGGGATTAACCTCGTATATAAAAACAAAGTTCTTAGCTATTTGTATCTTCTCTCAGAAAATAGCTTTATCTTCATTTAATTCATCAAAAAAAAAATGATGCTCTTGACCCAGCCAAATTCCTTGTGCCTTCTCATTTCTCCAGAATATTGTAATTAAAGTTCAACAATTACAGGCTTTCTAAATATTTGTTTGACAACATTAAATTGACTCTATAAGCAATGGGTCTATGAAAATTAACAGATTTTCGCCAACAAAATATTCACACTTGTTTCACTAAATGACGAAAAAAAGTTTACAGTAACATTGTTCTTAGATTTCAAGAGAGCATTTGACACTATTGACAGGGAGAAATTGTTAACGAAATTGCATTGCTAAGGATTTCAAGGTTCAGTATTCAACTTATTAGAAAATTATTTAATCAATAGAAGTCAAAGAACTAAAATTGGAAATACATTATCAAAAATTAAAAACATTTCCATTACTATTTATTTTATATATTAACGATATTCCTGATATTTTACAACAATGCAAAATTCAACTATTTGCTGATGATACATTAATATATATATATATATATATATATATATATATATCAAATAAAGACATTGAAACTGCAATAGAGCTGTTAAATAATGATATGAAAAACGTAATAAATTGGTTAAATGTAAATAAACTTAAACTAAACACAAACAAAACAAAATATATGCTAATAGGAAAATCTTTAGAACAAAATACGATAAATCTTACAATTAATCATGAAAAAATTGTCAATCGAATCATTTAAATATTTGGGCATATACGTAGACAGTAAATTAAAATTTGAAGGGCACTACGAATATATTATTTCAAAAATATCCAAGAAAATAAATTACTTTTACAGAAATTCGCATAGCCTAAGCGTTTATTCTAAAAAAATTATATACAACACTATCATTCTTCCTCATTTGTTATATTGTTCGACTATTTTGTTCACTGCAAATGAAACTGTATTTTCAAAATTACAAATATTACAAAATAAAGCTATGAGAATCATCTTAAATAAAAATAAATATACTAGAATAAATTTTATGCTGAATGAACTACAATGGTTAAATATCACAAATTTCATAGCCTACTTGGTTTTCATTTTCATATTCAAGTCGAAAAATCAACTTCTACCAAATCACTTAGAAAATTTTATTGTATTGAACAATGAGTGCCACAATTATTCTACTAGAGGAAGTATAGACTTTCATTTACAAAACTGCAGTAGCAATATAACGAGCAAGTCAGTATTTCAAAAGGGATTGTATGAATTTAATAAATTAAGTAATGCTATCAATATCTGTGTCAGTTTGAAAATGTTCAAAGGGAAATTGAAAAAATATCTCATGGAAAACAAGACTTCATAGTAGTGAAATTTTGTATAAAAATATGTAGTCTTGAAGACATAATATATTTTGTGGTATACTGTGTAATATGGATATTATGGACATTGTAGCATTAATGCTAAATAAATCTGAAACAAACATTCAAAACAAGAATACAAATTTAAATGATCTTTAAAGACGTGGATTCTAACAGTAATTATTTTCACGTGTTAAAATATCGCCAGAGCAAATTACTGTATATTATGATCTAACGTACAGTTTGTTTTTAGAATCGAGCGCGATTACAACCTTATAGAGAACTTGCACGACCTTGACCAATTTGAATAATTTTATAGAAGTGAAAACAGAAAATATTACTCACCTGTGAACTAATTTCGTTGTTTCTCGATGATCGATATTCTAATAATGATTATTGCCTTTGCAATCAGATGATTTTATTCGAAAATAGATGAATTTTAGGACAAAATATACAAACGCATAAATTAATGTCAGACACCCTGAAAACTACATCAACTCTTGATACCCAAAGTGCTTTTACAAATGACAGAAAAACCGATAATTCGAAAAAGGCATGTTAAAATATGTTATATGAAGACTCCAATACTAAATTAAAAAAAGCAAAACCCCAAATAATTTTCTTCTTATAGTTTTTAGTGCTATTGTTTTTCTGCTTCGTTATGACCATCCTTATTTCGATTTTGCGTAGTAGCAGGACACATCTTCATTATCCATTATCAAAATAAGAAGCTACGGAAAATAGGGCTCAATTCGTTATTGTCTAGTTCAGCACTGTTGCCGGAATTCGTAAAGCTGGATAAGCTTAATTAAAATAATTTCAAGTTAAAATCATACTGGTTAAAATATAATAGAAATATGAGTGTTCTAAATAAATTCTATTGTCTTGATTTTTGTTATACATGCAATATGGCAAGTCCTCCTTGGTCATGCTGGTTTTGGGGTCACTTATCCTTCCGAGGTTCTATGATCCTAAACCTATTCATTTCTAGTCTGGTTTGAACACAAATATGCATTGAATTCTATGAAAGAATTTAAAAAGGTTTGAAATTTTGGAGTTAGCTTGGCGTGGAAACAAAAAAAACAACCTGTCATGACTGTCAGTAGTCAGTACTGTCAAATTACCACGGTTTAATTCAGTGGACATAAATCAAATTCAAGCGGATAACCAAATGGAAATGGTATTTACCATTTTGAGTTGGTATTTACCAATCCGTTCAAGCGAGTGTAGTTATCAGTTTGGTTATAAGATCCGTGACGTCACGAATTAGCTGTTATATGTCATAGTTATCACCGCAAAATTGTGGTATTTACCCAACTCAAGAGTAGTTTTATATTTCTGGTTATTATTTGAAATGTGACAAGTTAGAATTTTGCCGGGTATTGGATATTGTTATTGTACTTCAGCTTCATTTTTGAGAAAAATGATACAGGCTGACTTCAGTTTTACCATAAAGTGGAGCACCTTATCAGTTATACTCATTACGGTTGTTGGGGGACACTTTAAATGTAGTTTCTATGCTTAACAAAGTATCCACAAAAATATTAAAATATGGCCATTTAAACTCACTAGATGATATCCACCTGTATACGGTTTTGCTAATTTCTTTTTTCATCATTTCTGCTGAATCAATAAATGTTTTTCTTTGACATGCGGAAAATTTAGAGAATTGAAAGTTATCATAGCTACAAAGCCATGGTTCCATCATTAAAAAAAAAATCTGAAAAAAACATTTCTCCCATGAATATTATGAAAGGTTTCTTATTTAAACTTTCCATATACAGTTGTAGACGAAAAAGCACCGATTATTAAGTGATAATAAAAATAATCAGAGATTATATACGCGCTTTTCTAAAATAAACAACTTGCAACAAAACCGCGGTTAAAACCAACGCGTTCAAGCGATTCGTGTAACTGACGTCATCAACCCATGTGTCATCTTGAACCATATTATAACCGCGGCACATAACAGAAATTTTGGTTATTCGCTTGGATTTATTATAAAAACTCTTGTCTCGTCGACATTCGTTATTTGCTGTCGCTGTCAAAAATCACCTAATGGAAGACATATTGTCGCATTAAAAATAAAAACTCTGTCATTTTAAGTCTGCCATTCGATATGAGAAGATCACTTCTTTGGATCCTAAATGTTGGAGAACGGTCGTTTTTTTATTGATCTCGACAGAGAATCGGAATTTACAACTGACTTCAATCAATCAAAATTTATTTATCTTACATAGTTAACATTATTCTCTGAAAGACAGTAATACTAATTTATTTGTGCCAGATATCTGACAGGAGTGATCTCAACATATTTGTGCGAGCATCCGATAGTCGTAAGCAGCTCTATAAGGCTAGAGGAATTTCACGCTTTTTGTGGAGCGTTGCAAGACATTCTGTTGTCGTCTCGCTCGATACCGTGGCTGCTGAGGGGCTAAGTGGATAGACAGATCTGTCATTGGTTGTTCCTATAGATTTTCTGTTGGAAATTTGCTACCCTGATATGGTAGGGATAGCATTTCTGAAAGTTGTTCCAACTGAAGACTACGCGGTAACCTTTGTGAAGCCGTACAGACGTTCCTCCAGTGAATTCAAGACTATCCGACTTACCCTTGGTAGAAAAGGCTTCCATGAAAAACTCATATACAAACACACACCTTATCCGACTGGCTCTTGCCTTTCAAAAGCGTGATGAAAATAATACACAAACGGAGAATAACATAATATGAACAGAAATTCATATTAATAATATAAAATGGCCGTTACAAAATGACGGACGAAATCCTTTCGAAAAACAGTGTTTTATAATTAATTTCTTTAACCATTTCAACACGCATTGCATTAATTAAGATTATGTACACCAAACTGAGCTCACTCATGTGATAAACGCACGATGCGGCCGTAAACTAATATTTTATATAATATTGTGAAAGTTGTATTTTTATTGCAACTCCGACAATGGGTAATCAACTGTCAAGGCATGTATCTCCTGGAATATCTCATAAAATGTAACAAGTTAGAAGGCAATATAGGTATTTTAAAGGCATTTGTCAGCTACGATCATTTACTTCTTAGACATATACTGTAAACATCAAGGGTGATTAAATACAGCACAAAAAATCATCCTCATAATTTAATTTGCCAAATAAGTTGCTGCACCTTGACTCTATAGTGTAGTCATAAAATGTTATCCAGGAGGTAGTAGAGCCCTATGAATTAGTCTTCAAAAACCAAGTATATCTCATACCTCTTAGAGTACGTAGTATATGAAGTAGTTCTAGTAGAGGTATATGTATGCTAGGAAGCTATCAAGCTCGTTGTTTTGAAACGTCTTTTGCTTATCAAAGTTTCTTTTGATTGAGTGTTTCAATTGAGTATTTGGGTAGGTTAAGTAGACTAGCCAAGAGCTAGACTTCGCCTACGTAGAGGTCACATTATGTGGTAGTGTATATAATGTGCCTAATAAAGACATTTTATTATTATTATTATTATTATTATTCAGGTATACAATATAGTACAAAAGCATCATTTTGTACAACATCTAGTGCATACATGTGCAAAATGACGTGGTATCTTTCTGCTACTTTTCAGGCTGTCAGCAAGGGGTCGCATCCATAATTCACCTACTCAAAAAATATACAGATGTTCAAAACGTATGGATGATGGATTTACCGTGTCCAAAGATGAGTAAAATATAATTTTGTTATTGTTTTTCTTTACTACACAATAAATGAAACCGCACTACAAATTGCTCTTCTGACATTAGGTCTTCTCTAGCAGTACGAAGTCCTTAAATATGTGTGGGTGGAGGGCAGCAATAACGTCAGTAAATCATTTTATTAAACATCTATGGTTTAGCCGCTGTATTGATTCCTTCAAGAAATATAAAGTTTATCTTTTTACAGTACTTCCATATGCCATGAATACCAGAGGTCTCGTCTAATAGATTTATGTTTCAACTCTGTTTATGGAAGTTTGCAACGACTATTTACTGATTTAAGGACGATTTACAGCTGCTACAGGATTATGAAACATCCCAAAATAATGGAAAAAATTAGCATTTGCGGAAAAAATGAATAAAAACGAGCAGTTGAAAAAACAATGAATAAAAATGAGAAACACAGTCTGTGGATACCCTGATGGAAAAAACAACTAAGACATTAGCTTGGTTCCTGATAAATGTATGGTCATCATGGAATTGATCTTAAACCGGACCTTCTAGACCATCTGATGGTCATGTCTATTTTTTTCAAATAGTCAAATGCGATGTGAAAATTCCTTGTTTGATGGTAGATCACCCATAAGTATCATTGGCGCATTGGCCAGTGCCAGGCTTAGGTCTAGGTTCTAGGTAGTCAGATATGATTTGACGCTCAGCTACCGCGTCATTTCGAAGTCTCGCGGGTTGGAATCCCGCACCCGCATTATGCAAAAGATGATCGTTGTGATAGCGATCTGATCGCCATACTGTGTGTACTATCTGGAAACGCGCACTCGCTATAAGCGTCACCTATGGGGACATGGCCCAAGGACTATAAAGGTTACAGGTTACACCATAGAAGATAAAAATGACCTTCGCTGGTGCCATCTCTGATGCAGATGTTACCATACATATAGCTCATGTATTTTGGCAATTAGACGACACACCCGTCTACTACAAGAGAATGCTAGCTGGTTCCAAAGTAATAATTATGAGGATCAGATCCCTATTCCTGTCATTATGCAGTTGCATAATAAGGAGGAGGAGGAGGAGGTTGTATTTGTCTATATACGACTATGTAAGCACCAGATCGGTGCAAGATCAAATAGGTTCTGACATAAACAATCAAAAGTTCGCGAGACAGCAGCTCAGCAGTGTCATTGATCGCCAAAAAATCACACTTGATGACAGCCCACTAATTTCTCGCCACGTTTTCTACGACCAATTTTTCATAATATACTAAGTGACATATAAATCCGAACACCCAGTTTAAATGGTTTTATTTTAATAAAAGTTGGTGAATGTATTTATCTTACTGTAAATAACAAGTGAAAAAATGTTCAGCCTTATCAGTTGGACATTCCGGTTTTTATACTGCTTTTTTTTAATTTACTAACGCTCTAAAAATGAATATTTCAGCCGCAGTAAAGAATCAACGTTGGCGGATTTTGGTTCTTGACATCCTTTACGATCGGTTACGATGCCTAGAGTACTGAGACCTGTTCGATTTCGTCCACTTAGTGAGTTTGATAGGGGCCGTATAGTGGGACTTCGGGAAGCTGGACTTTCTTTTCGGGCAATTGCAGTTAGAGTGCAAAGAAGTGTAGACACTGTGGTTAGGTGTTGTCAGGCATGGCTTCGAGAAGGCCGTACGTAAAGAGCAAGGGGCACTGGACGCCGCCGTAGAACAACAGACCGTGAAGATCGCCGCCTAAGATTATTGGCCTTAAGGGACCGTTTCTCCACTACCAGGTCCATTGCAAATGAATGGTTTGCAGAACACGGAAGACCTATTTGCATGCGAAGTGTTTACCGACGAATGAGAAGTTTTGGCTTGTTTTCATACCGGCCACACTGGGTCCTCCCTTTAACTCGAGAACACCGACGTAATCGCCTTGAGTGGTGCAGACAACGGTCACTCTGGGATCAGGAATGGAACAGTATTGCCTTTAGTGACGAGTCTCGATTTTGTTTAGACATGCACGATGGTCGTGCCAGGGTTAGAAGGCGACGTGGTGAAAGGGGGAATCCACAGTTTTTTTGTTGAAAGACATGTCCATCACACTGTTGGAGTTATGGTTTGGGGTGCTTATGGTTCCAGGTCACCTTTAATCTTCATTAGAGGTAACATGAACGCGCAGCGTTATATCCACGAAGTTCTAGAACCCCATCTTTTACCCTATCTTGACACCCTGGCAGATCCAACTTTCCAACAAGATAATGCCTGACCACATGTTGCAAGAGTCACAATAGACTTCTTTCAACATAATGATGTCACATTGTTACCATGGCCACCAAGATCTCCCAACTTATCCCCAATTGAGCACGTGTGGCATATGATGGGTAGGAGATTGCTCAATTTGCAACGTCCTCCTCAGACTCTAGAAGCACTTCGAGAGGAGTTGATGGTTGCCTGGAATGAGATACCACAGGAGGACATTGACCACCTGATCAGAAGCATGCCTAGGCGCGTTGGAGAATGCGTAGCACATCAGGGTGCCAGGGTGCATCCACACATTATTAAAGGTCAAAGGGCTTTAAAGCAGTGCAATCATTTTGAAATTTTTATCATTTACTTATGCGTCATTAAGTACTTATACAAAATTTTATTAAAATAAAACCATTTAAACTGGGTGTTCGGATTTATATGTCACTTAGTATAAGTGGTAGCCCATTCACTGTGAAAGATATATATTCTGCTTGTGTTGTGCTCTTTTTGATACCAAAATAAAGTAAGACATTGAAAAATAAGGATGACAAGTGATAACACTCTTATTCCCAAGGTGCTGAGCACGGGAGAAAAGTGCACTTTTAACCTTAAAGGATTACTCTGTTCTATTTCCCAACACACAGCACAGATACGTCAAACAATTGCGAACGCCAAAATCGTTACAGAGTAGTACAAAGTACTGTCCACAGCCCAGTGTTAGTACAATGGAATCAGCAAAGAGAATCAAAGGTGGCCTAGTTGCTAAACTTTGCCTCCCCACCACGACTACTACTACTACACACATCATCAAAAGCGTTGGACCCCCTGGCGAACTGGGAAACTATAGCCTTCTAATTTCAATCTTTGATATATTTTAAATTGGTGATATTTTTACTATATTTATTTAACACAACGTTAAATTAATTTCATTAATATGAAAAGAAAAAGAAAGTTGAACAAGTAAGTTACCAAAAATTTTATTTTTAAAAATCAAAATTAAAGAAAAATAGTTATTCTAAAGAAAAATAAAACATAATTAATAACCAGTTTGGCGTCCTCTAGATCTTAGCAGTGCGTTAACACGCCTTGGCATTCCTATTATTCGGTGGTTAATGTTTTCTTGGGGTAAATTATTCCACTCTTCATTTACTGCTGTAGCCAGCTCATTTAGGGTTGTAGATGGATCTATTCTGTTCCGTACGGCTCGAGCTATAGTGTCCCAAATGTTTTCAATGGGGTTCATGTCTGGGCTGTTCGCAGGCCACGGCAATCTCACTATTTGGCCCCTTTCTAGAGCCCGCTGGACCCTTCTCGCTCTATGTGGCCTTTCATTATCATCCATAAAAATGAAGTTGTTACCGAATTCATTTCGCAAAGGTTGAATAATGGGTTGTTTGACATTTTCTTCATAAATTTCTGCAGTCATTGTCCCCTGGATCTGGATTAAAGGACTCCGGTGGTTAAACATTATGCCTCCCCAAAACATTATTGATCCGCCCTGATATGGGACTACTTCTCGGGCCAAATTTAGTCGCTGTTGATGTCCTGGTTCTCTCCAAACCCTTATTCGACGGTCATCACTCACCAGTCCAAACCTGACCTCATCTGTAAATACCACATTTCGCCACTGTGGTAAAAGCCACTCCTGATGTTCTCTAGCCCACTGGAGACGAGCAGCAATTTGTCTACGAGTACGACGTGGAACCCTTAAAGGTCTTCTAGGGCGCAAATTTGCCATTCGCAATCTTCTTCTGATGGTAGAAGTGGTAATAGCTCTTCGAAAGGTATGTTGAATATATATATATCGATTCTCCCTATCATCTGTTACTCAAGCACGCCCACTGCGTGGCCAATTTTCAACTGAGCCAGTTTCTTGGAATCTTTGAATTGTTCGAATAACCGAACTTCTTGAGATACCCAAATCCAGTGCGATTCGGTGATTTAAAAATTCAGCTTGGAAGAGGGCTTCTATTCGTGTTCTATCAAAACCAGAAATTTCAGCTCGCGGCATTTTAAAAGTTACAGCATACAATTTTATTTTAATACTTTTTGCTCAAACACTTTCTATAAAAATCCAAACACATTTTTATCCTCAACGGTTTTTTGCTTGCTAAATATACAAAGATTTTTTGTTCACAAACAGAATGTAGATAACGTACCTCTAGATGGATTTATACAGAGCGTCCAACACTTTTGATGACGTGTGTACATCATTGGGCACTGAAAAGGAATGCCAGCTTACAGCTGAACAAAAACTAAAACAATTCACTTAAAACCAACGATCATTCCCTAACTATTTGTAGTAGCACTACTCACCGCCCTCCCTCTGCCTGGCCGACACCGTCCTCCTGTTCTGTTGGGCCTGCCTGCCTCCGGCCGCCCCCACTAACTGCCTGGCGGCCGATCGCACGTACAACTCCTCCTTGGCAAGGTCATCCAAGCTGCCCCCGTGCCGTTCAGCTGCCGACGCCCGTTTGCCGCTACCGCTACCGCCCGCTCCACCCGATCGCTGTCCGCCCCCGGTACTACCGCCACTCAGTCGGCCCGCGCCGCCCCCGGTGCTGCGCCTGCCGCGGCCGCCTGCCCCTCGCGCGGAAGGGTTACAGTGACGGACTAGTTCACTGCCGCCGGCGCTCGCAGCGCGCGCTATGCGCTCGGTTTCTTCAGCCTGGTGGAGGAGGTCCTGCAACAAAAATGTAGACTTAGTGTCCCTAAAGGGAACTGCAAACTGCACAGGCTTATCCATGTTGCAGCTGCTACTCGCTCTTGCACACACACAAAAATAGGGTGACTGTTGTTTTCACTCACTCACAATTTAACACGTTCGCTGCGACCTGCCTCGCGCCGCGCGCATGGTAGCGGCTAAACGATTTTAGGCGCTGCACAAGCGAAGCGCGGATTCGCGTCGTAAGCCTATTGGATGTGCGTTGTGTAATTGAAAACTATTTCATATATACATTTTATTCTTCTATGTCGTTTTTTTTCGTGCAGTAACACGAAACATGTCTTGAAACCCTATTAAAGATGTTTCTTTAATTAATTTCAGAACACCACAGTCTTGTGAGTTTATATCAGCCAGAAGCGCGGATCCGCGCCCGCCGCCTTTCGTTAAACATCGGTCGGACGCGGATCAGCGTCGTTCGCAGTGAACGTGTTAATAAAAATTGCAAACAATTTTTCATGCAAAATGATCACACATATGGTACAAGACCTCTGAATGTTTTGCTACCTCAGCATAGGCTGACAGTAACTGAAAAAAAAACTGTTTTCTTATGTGTGCAAAGTTGTATAATAAACTAACCAATCATTTAATAGCACTGGAACCAGGCTGATAACATTGTAGTTGTATCTCACATATTATGTTTTATATTATATAGAAGGTCAGTACCAGAACACACAAATCACACACCCATGAAAAGCAAGTTGTCATACTGACAGTGGCAAGCTGAAATTGTAGAAGACTCATATGTGAATGTGAAAATTTCCAGTGCAATGAGACAAAATGTCTATGGATAGAAATGAATTGTAATGTATGTGTGTGGGTGTGGATGTATGAAAGTAATTCCTATACAATGACCTGCCTCCAAAAACTGTGAAAGGAACTATAGATTAATTTATTGGTTTGGCAAAAAAATTATTCTGGTTTCTACCAACAGATTGCATTATGTCTGATTTGTTATTCTTTTGTCAATTTTAGGGTTTGGTGGTTGACACTTTCACATTACCACGAAGATGATTCAGTGTAATTTTGTATACCACAGTGCCAAAAAGATTCTTGGCTTGGAAGTCCAATCTCAAAAATTTTTCATTAGGTGGCAAAATGTTGATTTTTGATATATTTTTAACCTGGAAATGAAGTTACATTTTTTTATAAACACCTAAAATACCCAAAAATTTGTTTTATAAACACATCACTGGAGTCAACTTGATGCTCCTACAGGTGAAATACAAAAAATCAAAGAATCAACAAATATCACAAATATTTTTTTCTGATAACTTTATTTTGGAGATTTTCTGGCAAAAACCAAAATTATTTTCTTTAATCTTAAAGTGTGCACTACACTATTAATAATTTAATGTGTAGTTCTAGAAATTAACTGATAAATTAGTGAATTTTGATTATTTTAGATCTGGTTCTACCTACCTTGAACAACTTACTCTTTCCTTCTCTATCCTTGGGATTCTTATAATTCATAGCTTCATCTAACAAAGCTTTTAATTCTCCATCATTCAAATTAGATAAGCTCTGAAAAAAAATAAGAAACAATTTAGTTACTTTAAGTGATACTTATATAAGATGTTTTAAAAAACAATCAGCTTTTTTGTGGTTATTTGAAAATTATGATCCTCATGTATTCTGAACATCAAAAATGTCTTCATTGCAAAAAATAAGAAACAATTTAGTTACTTTAAGTGATACTTATATAAGATGTTTTAAAAAACAATCAGCTTTTTTGTGGTTATTTGAAAATTATGATCATCATGTATTCTGAACATCAAAAATGTCTTCATTGTAATTCAGAATACATTTCTTAATAAAAATGACTATCAGCTGCAAAATATAGTAATACAATATGAATATTATTTTAATAATATCTACTTCATTTTCAAGGTATCAATTCTCAGTTATGAAGGTATTTTCCTATGTTAGTGTAGAATTTACTTTTATTATTGTAATCATCTTACATGCCCTGATGTAAGTAATGTATTAATCAATAACAAAATATACCTGTGAAGTGAAATAATATGATACAGTTTAAGGAAAGAAACATTTACTTCACTTCTGGTATCATGTACAAAGGTTCTGGGAATATAATAAGTTACCAAATCAAATAAAAGATGCAGAGACTGTAGGTCATTCCAAGAAAGCACTTGTCATTCCTATGATGGCAATGCTTAAATTTAATATAATTGTGTTTCTCTTATTGTGAGCTGCTGTGAGCCACCAATTATCGCTTGTTGTTGAAAAAATTAGGATTTTCTAAATAAAGGTTGTTACTACTACCTCTGAAATTGGCTAATGGCATAATAAAATAATTTTGATATTGTAGCTTAAAAATTATAGTAATCTCATCATGCAACATTTACAAAACATCTACAAAATATTTTTGAATTATTGTATTATTTTTCAATAAAACAAATGGCATCAAGTAGGTTGACTCTGCGCTTCCATGCAACACTGCTATCATCATAAAGGATTATGTTCAGCGGAAAATAGGCCATTGGGGAAAAAATCAGTCAAACAGATCTAAACAATTATATCGCAATAATATTATTGAAATGTCAAAAAACAAAGTTTGATTGATTTTAATTTTTTTCATTTTTAGCCTGTTTCTCCTCTACTACTGGACCGATTTTCATAATCTACAAAACCTTTTCATCCTTGGCATAGGTAGTAGTAACGTTGTGTGAAAAATTCATAACATATACCATCAAAAAAACAATAACACATTTTTGGAAATTTTTGTGATTGCTAGATATACTTCACTAACAGTAAGCATGAGAAATAAAATGCCAACTTTGATGTTAACATCTAGCTGAAAAAATCTTTTTCTAATCAGGATAACATGAAAAATGAAGTAAAATAAGTTCAGTCACATGACCAATTGAATTATTATGAAGCTACATTTTATAATAGATAATCAAGCCAACAGAATTGCCAAAAAGTTACATATCAACTTAAAAAAAAAAGCTCAAATAAATTTAAGTGATAAAGAAATAGTAGGTTATTAAAGCAAGATATTTATGTATTCAAATATCTTATCAGTTGCACAGAGAAAACTATAGCAGATTAGTAGTTTAAATTATGTAATACTACTGCAAAAAGCAAGGTCATCAGAGGTTTGTTTATTTTATATTTTATAGAAAAGCAAGGTACTATAGGTTAGCCAAGAATGTGCAAATAACATCCAGTTTGATTTTTATGGAAAGTTGTAAATTAGGTCATACAAATGCTGTATGAATTTGGAACTTTTTCAACAATTTTAATTTAGGAAATAATGAGTCAGATCATAATATGAATTACAACAAAGACATTGAGAAGTACAAAGAGATATACATTAGGGGTAAATACGCCGAATATTTTGTACCACAATATACATACTAGAATAGATACAAAATTATACCACAAAACAAATTTGAACGAACCATTTTTATACAATGTGATAAAGGGTATTGCGGATGCAATTTAATTTGCAGAGAAAATAAGTTTGGGGCCCAAAATGCGAGCAAATCTTTGTGTTGGGGAAAAATCTGGATTTATTGATACTATTTTTAGAAAATGACAGCTGTATATTACCTTTTCATCCTTATCTTTTTCCTTAGCATTGTCAACTACATGAGACTTCTCACACTTAGTTTTTTCACTTTTATCGGGGGCTTTTGGGGCATTGTCATCTTCTGATGGGGCCATTTTTCAAGACCCGTCTAAACAAACTAAGACTGATCAACACAGGCACTTATTTTACGAAGCACATTTCTCCGTCTGTTAGGTTCAACACTCCACTAAGCAATATATACAGATTTGTTTGTACACAGTTTTATTTAAATCAAGTATTTTACGTCCAAACACCACATTTTCGCAGTCCGCCATTACCAAATTACCATTTACACACTTTGGAAATCATTTGTCAAAAATATGAAACATCAAGCAATGTTGCCGAACTGAAACAGGCGAAATCGGTAGACAATGTCCTGGAGAATCAGGGACAAAATCGGTAGAAAGAAAAAATCAGCGCCGTCACAAGATCAGCGATTGATCAAGGGACTTTACGTCACGTAGCTCCCTTTATGAAAAAAATAAATTTTTGTATCGCGCCCCTACACAGCACATGTTTTTTGAGAACATCTGTCCCTGAAAAAATATTAAGTTCTTTAATACAATTTGTTCAATGAGCATAGTAGTCGCTTTTCATACTCCTTTGCAACCATCATTGAAACTCCTTTTGCTATTCTTGTTTAAAAGATTCTGAATATTTTTCTGTCTTACCCTTAAGCCTTAAGGCGCAATTCCACTGAGGCAACAATGAACGACATGTGGCATGCTACTTGTTTCCTAGTGTTGCCTCTTATTGACGTTCGACACTGTTGCCCAAAATTCTATTAATGACGCATGCGGATTTTGTTCCCCTATGTGGCTTTGTGTTGCCTCTATGGAAAGACAGTGTGCCGTATGCGGCAATGCCGTATGCTACATGTTGCCCAAAAGTTGGCTCGGTGGAATTGCGCCTTTAGACATTTAAATTTAGTATTAAATTAAATACAGACAGATTTCCTTGTTGTTTGTTCGGTGATGCGGCAAATACGGTAGTCTACCAATCTAGTCTGAACCTGTTGTATGCACAATAGCACAATAACCAATATAAGGAAAGCAGAATAAGAGATGTGGGTACATAATTATAGGCAATCCAAATCTACGTCCCTCCGTGTCCCCAACTATCTAAGTGTACGCTACATGACTCGTATGGGGCAATAAATTAGTCCAGCTCTTTTTCGGTAAAAAATCTGGAAGTATTTGAATTATACTAAGTGACATATAAATCCGAAATGGTTTTATTTTAATAAAATTTTGTATAAGTACTTAATGAAGCATAATAAGTAAATGATAAAAATTCAAAATGATTGCACTGCTTTAAAGCCCTTTGAACTTTAATAATGTGTGGATGCACCCTGATGTGCTACGCATTCTCCAACGCGCCTAGGCATGCTTCTGATCAGGTGGTCAATGTCCTCCTGTGGTATCTCATTCCAGGCAACCACCAACTCCTCTCGAAGTGCTTCTAGAGTCTGAGGAGGACGTTGCAAATTGAGCAATCTCCTACCCATCATATCCCACACGTGCTCAATTGGGGATAAGTCGGAAGATCTTGGTGGCCATGGTAACAATGTGACATCATTATGTTGAAAGAAGTCTATTGTGACTCTTGCAACATGTGGTCGGGCATTATCTTGTTGGAAAGTTGGATCTGCCAGGGTGTCAAGATAGGGTAACAGATGGGGTTCTAGAACTTCGTGGATATAACGCTGCGCGTTCATGTTACCTCTGATGAAGATTAAAGGTGACCTGGAACCATAAGCTATAGCACCCCAAACCATAACTCCAACAGTGTGATGAACATGTCTTTCAACAAAAGCTGTGGATTCCTCCTTTCACCACGTCGCCTTCTAACCCTGGCACGACCATCGTGCATGCCTAAACAAAATCGAGACTCGTCACTAAAGACAATACTGTTCCATTCCTGATCCCAGAGTGACCGTTGTCTGCACCACTCAAGGCGATTACGTCGGTGTTCTCGAGTTAAAGGGAGGACCAGTGTGACCGGTATGAAAACAAGCCAAAACTTCTCATTCGTCGGTAAACACTTCGCATGCCAATAGGTCTTCCGTGTTCTGCAAACCATTCATTTGCAATGGACCTGGTAGTGGAGAAACGGTCCCTTAAGGCCAATAATCTTAGGGGGCGATCTTCACGGTCTGTTGTTCTACGGCGTCCAGTGCCCCTTGCTCTTTGCGTACGGTCTTCTCGAAGCCATGCCTGACAACACCTAACCATAGTGTCTACACTTCTTTGCACTCTAACTGCAATTGCCCGAAAAGAAAGTCCAGCTTTCCGAAGTCACACTATACGGCCCCTATCAAACTCACTAAGTTGACGAAATCGTACAGGTCTCCGTACTCTAGGCATCGTAACCGATCGTAAAGGATGTCAAGAACCAAAATCCGCCAACGTTGATTCTTTACTGCGGCTGAAATATTCATTTTTAGAGCGTTAGTGAATTAAAAAAAAAGCAGCATAAAAACCGGAATGTCCAACTGATAAGGCGGAAAATTTTTTCACTTGTTATTTACAGTAAGATAAATACATTCACCAACTTTTATTAAAATAAAACCATTTAAACTGGGTGTTCGGATTTATATGTCACTTAGTATATTTTAAAAAATCGTGTAAAATGTTTTCTATATTTGGGTCTCATTTCGGTAGAAATTCCAAAAAATTGGTAGATTTGGCAACACTGCACTCAATCAGATAAGCACAAAACTTACAAGTGTCAATGGGCAGAGAATCAAAATAGAAAGATAGAAAATATATATGCGAAACAGAGGAAAACAGGTATTGCTGTCTGTATCGGGAAACTTGCAAGCGAGCTATGCGAACATTCACCATACATAAACAAATGACTTCACACAGAATCATACCTGCGTTGATTGGTTATTAGCAAGCAAAAAATAATTTCTAATAAACTGGCAGATTAACGAACTGTTAATAAAATGATGTCATGTATCACTGATATTTACTGGAGAAACTTAATAAGAGAGACAGTTCCAAAGAAATGATTCTCAACAGCCTTGAGGCCATGACGAATTAATTTACTGACCAATCCCCCAAGCTTGACTGGCCGAATCAAGCCACATACTCTGAAAACCAAATTTGTCTTAAGGTTTGAGCTCAATGTGTACGAGAGAGAAGTGTGTATAGACACATATGTTAGAAAGAGATAGAAGCCGGCTGGTTTCCACCTCGACGATCATAGACGAGCGATTTTGGTTAGTACCCACTTAGCGCTCATTGGGGAGTGTCTTCCTGCTTCGAAATGGTTTTCATCTGCGTAATCGCAGGCAGTGATAATTTGTAATGCGTAATGGTATTTGTTACATTTTTCGTCCGCTCGCTGTCATAAAATGTAACAATAATTCAGGATGTGTTGATTTTGTCACCATTGCTGGAAATCAAAAATAATTCTAAAATAAATTCTCGCTCTTCTCTCTGGTACACATTGAACCAAGCCATCAAACAAACTTTGTTTTCTCTGTATATGTTAAAAATTCATCTTTATGTACGACGTTTCGGTGCCAAAACGTTCAAGTGACATTTGTGCAAATACATTTTGTTTATCTGTCTTCCAGGTGACACTTCGTTTATTTTTTCTTTCATTTACACATTAGGATCTATACAGGGTGTTACAAAGAAACTGTCACCTGAAAGACAGATACACCAAACATATTGTCAAAAGTGTTAATTGTAGTTGAAAAAAGCCACTGTTGGGACTGAAAGGTTGTAATCTGATTCAGTGGGACCGACAAGCGGAATTATCAGCATGAAAACCACAGGATACAATCTAGATGTTACATTGCTGATCAATATTACTCTTTCATACAATCTTAATATATGGTCGGACAAAAATCCAGTTCTATGTATTTCCCCACACAAATTTTCCATTCTACAAGTCTGTTAGTCTATGGACCTTTGCGTTTTATAGTTGGGATTGAAAGTTAGCGTAGGCAACCAGTTATACATCTGTGACGCAGTGGCAGATAAATACAAAATCAAAGCATCAATATTCTAACAGCTAATCTCATTTGATAGCATTTTATTTATGGAATTAGACTAATAAACTGGTAAAAGTCTATCAGTATAATCGTGCAGCAAAATCAGTATTTCGAACACGATGGCGGAGGAGAATATTTTTATGTTTGTGCCAAACATTATTGGTGAGTAATTTGTTGGGAATGTATGAATTTTATTTAACTTTCATCACTACAATGGAAAATTGTTTTTCCAGGATATGCAAGGATAATCCTGCTGATAATATCCTTTTATTTCATGCCAACTAATTATATTATTGCAACATCTTGCTATGTGGTCTCGGCTCTTCTTGACGCATTTGATGGCCATGCTGCTCGGTAAGATATCCAATAATAATAAATAATTTTAATTTAAGTACATACTCGACAAATAGCCCCACTGTGGACTTGAGCTACTCCTTGTGGTTCTCCCATAAATAAGGCAAAAACTGAGTTAAATGGATATGGAATCTCAGGAATAATATAATTGTAGCACAATGCAACATTATTTCAAAGACTGATAGGTCATATAATAATAATTCTTGCCACAGAAATTATTATTTTGTCAGAAATTATCATGCTTCAATTTTGTTCATGCACTTATTTGTTTCTATATTTGCCTAAAAGCCACTATAAGTACCCATGTGAATACCTGAAATAAAAATTACTTATCAATTATACGGGTTAACAAACCAGATTTCCTCTCATTTTTTTTATCCTCTTTCTACCTAATTTGTGTGTTATCTTCACAAAGATTATCAAGTAAAGATATATGGAATTTAGTTACAGTCAGATGTATTTTTCATTACTCCGTTGCCAGGACAGTTATTAACTGTAAAATAAATGCTGCCTTAGCTAAACCCTTTATCCTATGATATTTTTAATGACAACATATTTTCGACTATTACAGACTCAAGACTGGTATATTTTCAATTTGTCTTAAGCACATAACAGTGAATCTACTGCTACAAGATATTTTACAAGGTTTACTAACCAGTTTACAAAATACTCTTACAACGTAATAATTATTTTCCACATATAAAGATTTGACAATGTACCTATGACTACATTAATATAGTTAAAATTTTAATACACTTTTCTCTAGGATGTTTAATCAGAGCACAAAGTTTGGAGGTATGCTGGATCAATTAACTGATAGATGTGGTACAATGGGTTTGGTTGCTGTCTTAGCCCATTTTTATCCAAAGTACATGTTCCTTTATTTGATGTCTATGTCAATTGACATTGCATGTCATTGGATATATCTCCATACGTAAGTTTTCAGTTTAACAGCTAATACAGTATTTACCAAATATTTTCTCTTGAAACATATTTTAATTTTGATTCTGAATACAAAAGTGTATTTATTATATTTCCTGACATAATATTATATAGTAGAGCATATAGGCTTTAAGCAAGAGCTATTATAATCAGTTATCAAACATTGTTGATATGCAGTTTTACTCAGAGCGCCAACGAAATGAGGCTCCCTGAACTGATATGTTCATTGCTGCAGTCTGGGAAATATTTTTTCCATGAAAAGCTCGAATAGTGCATTACTGGTTCAGGCCAAACCTACATCATTTTGATGTCATTGCACTATATGGAAAATTGTAAAAGATGTTTTGAAGGCATGGGAAGCATAGAGTCAATCTACGTACACCATTTTTTAGCTAGCAGTTGTAATCTTATTGGTCAAATTCGTATTCAAAATAAGACCATTGATTATTATAACAAATACCTGTTTATTATACAGAATATTTGATCTGCAATTTATATGTTAATAAACATACTAGTGATGGTTGTTCAAATCAATGTATTATTATATTTTTTTTCAGCACTGTACTCCAAGGGAAAACAAGCCATAAGTTCATAGATATGTCAGAAAATCCAATAATGAGTATCTACTACACCAATAGGACGGTCCTTTTTTTGATGTGTTTTGGGAATGAAGCATTCTATGCAAGCTTATATTTACTGTACTTCACTGAAGGACCTATCAGTAAGATATATTGTTTTTATGTTAAACATGTTGTAAAGTATCTAGTCACTGGTTTTTAGTTTGGCAGATTTAACTTTGGTAGATTCTTAGTCAAAATGTTTGAGGTAACCCATTGAAAGTAAATAGATATCTTTTATCATAATAGATGTTTATGTCAAATTATGATTTATTGTGATATTGTGTATTTTTCAGTTGCTGGTCTATCTCTCTTCAGAATAATACTCTACCTCTCAGCTCCAGTGGCTATAGTAAAATCTGGAATAACCCTGCTCCATCTTGTGGTAGCATCCAAGAATTTGGGTATCATAGATGTCAATGAAAGGAAGGATGCTTTGAAAAAGGCCAATTAAATATATTTATCTTAACACCTACTATGTACTTCACCATGTGATCTTCCCTGTAGATTATAGTATCTCAGTGTTAGAAAAGCAGATAATATGTACTTCCAAATACCAAAAGTACTATTGATGTACCTGTGTCATTCCTCTGGCATTTTGTGCGAGTTCCAAACTTGATATTTATCTTATTTGAGGTTATTGAATCTTTTTTGTTTTTTTTTAATAGTTTTTATGGATAATTCAAACCAAAGAAAAATATAGCAGTGTATTTTGTTATAAAGAATATAATTTATGCCTATACATGATATTTGTTTTAACACAGATTGTAAGTATATGGATTATGAATGATTAAATAAAAGTGTCAAAAACATGGAACCTGTACATTTCTTTACAAACTTAGTTTTCCTGTTTTAATCATTGCGCTCAGATCCCAAATAATTCAATGATGTTAGCATTTTGATACCAAGCTATAATGAGACACAATATTTTTTTCTTTGTTCATGATGATAAAATCACATAACACTATGTTTCAAACAATTTTTATTTCAAGCAAAAACAAACAGTTCAACCAAATATACAATGCTTAAAATAACTGGTGAT
Organism: Acanthoscelides obtectus; assembly: GCA_963669975.1. Taxonomy (NCBI): domain Eukaryota; kingdom Metazoa; phylum Arthropoda; class Insecta; order Coleoptera; family Chrysomelidae; genus Acanthoscelides; species Acanthoscelides obtectus. Next base: position 10,501,922 of record CAVLJG010000005.1, read on the forward strand.
TTTTTTTGGCCTATTGAGTTGTACAGAACAATAAATTGGTAACTAAAAAAAGAACAATTTGGATTTTGATAAAACTATTTAAGTAATTTATTTCAAAAAAGTTCCTTGATAATTGTGATAAACATGATACAGTCAAGGGATACATGCAAGAGCTCAAAAATAAATAAATAAAAAAAGATATCCACCAAAAGTACAAAAATACCATGAACAAAATTTTAAATACTGAAAAAATAAAATCACACATATCCAATTCTAATGTCTATGGACTTTAATGTGTACACCCTTTTCAAAATTCAAATCAGTTTTGGAAGGGTACACGACTTTTGTCTGTCCATTTTGATCTTCTGTTCTGACTTGCTGTATATCCAAGTCCTTGTCTAAGATTACCACCATTTCTCTTAGTAATGTATCCAAAACTTTTTTGCAAGCATGCTGAGAAATGGAACTAGTAACTTCCACAAATATTTTTGTCGTATTGACGTCGATCTAAAAACACCATTATCAATCAACACCTGTCAAAACATGTAGAAAGAGATTATATCCAGTGGCAAAGTTCACTTTTTGATTTAAGAAAAAAATATAAATGTAATTGAAATGTGAACTTTCCACTGGAATTTTTTCGTTTGGGATTCTTACTTTCGAGATATCTGAATTTGTTAGGGGCGGGAATGAAATGACCTCATTGTTTCCATTCAACAAGCAAGGATACTGTACTTTTCCTTCAATCAAGTATAAGTACTTGTGGATTCCACTGTAGACATTTCTTTTTTTCTCCTTCCTCAGATTGTTAGCTTCTGTTTGGAGTTTTCCAAATAATTCTGCGCCAGTTACCATGCCATTTTTGTTCAATGGTTTTATAACTAGTTCATTTGGAGGAGAAGTTGTGTAAACAAGATTTCCTGGAGGCTAAAACAATTTTTTTTCTATAATGCAGAAGATAAAATTCAAGTAGCTGTATAGCTGTAGAACCAAAGTTTGTTGATATATGGTTAATTATTGTGAATTAAAATTACATAACAATACGTGAAAAATTACCAGTTTGTTGAAATCATGTGTTGCAATTGTTGCAAAATTTCTTTTTTCACAAACTGTGTCATGTAATTTGTTTTGTAGTTGTATGAATTTTTTGAAGGTATCCTCAGAGAAATTCACGCCATTCACTATACATGCTGCTATGTGGTCTCTAATGTTTGCAACAGAATCATTGATTACAATCTGAAAATATCAAGTATTTAAAAAAACTGTTGGTCAATAGTTTAATAGTAGTGAAATATGGGACATTCAGTTAAAAAAATGGACAGATTTTGAGATATTTTTAAATGAAATGTTTCATGTTATGAATATGCAATAAAATTCAACCAGTTTGAAAAAGTAAGACAGATTTTTTTCACCCTCATTCTGTTCAAAAACTGGCGCCCAGCTATCATCTTGAAATTTTCAACTGCCACTTTTAGGCTGAAATACTGCAATCATACATCAATTTCATCACCCCACATTCCAGCTTGCTTACTCGACCAATTAAAAAAATAAGCAGGTAGGAGAAATTTTTGAAAAGCATTTAGAATCTCCAGAGGCCATAGCATAAAGAAGTTTTTCTCTTACAAATCTGCCACAGTGACATGCAATTGCTGAGTTTTTCATACACCATTTTAGTTATTTTGTGCATGATATTACAAAAAAGAAATCATGGTTTCTTGTACACACTGCAGGCAATCTACTGTACATGCCAAGAAATCATCAGGCATAATGTTCCACAGGTAAGTATATTGTAAAAACGAAATAAAGCACCAATCTAGAACTTTCTCAATTGCTACATTGCTGTAATGTATACTTAAGCCAGACCTGTCAGTATGATATGTGTCATCTTTGGCTCTACCTATTGACACTTTTATATAGCCAAAAGAGATTCTAATGGTGTCTCTCCAGAATTATCTCAGTTCCCACATCAGATTAAAATATAAATATTGTTTGATACCTTGAAGGAGTTATCATATGATGTAACATTAATAGAATGCTTATATTCAACATGTGAGTCATCATCTTCCTCATCATCAGAACATTTCTTAGTGTTTTTCTTATCTTTAGCCTTTTTTTCTAAAATTGTTGTTTTTGGACAGTGCTGTTTGACATAATCCACTATTTGTTTAGTCCTGCACTGATCAATTAGTTTCAGCAGACGTCTGTCAGACACAGGGTTCGATTTCAGGTTGACTTCTGAAATTTTTAATTTTGTACGCACCTACCAGTCTTCAACAACTGCACAATATACAGTGAAATCGGTATACCTCTGATGACTAACTTAAAATGCAATATATTTTAACACAGTAATTGATTGGCAAAACATAGATCTAGCTGAACAACTCAAAGAATAGTTTATTTAGAAAAAGCTGTTAGGAGCCCCAGCTATTTGATGGTGACCTTGGCCTCCAAAGTCAAATCAATGCATTAACACAACCTTTACTACATTTAAATTAAAAATGTGTCCTTGATTACTAGCTAATCATATTAAAAGCTGCAAAAGTCAAAAACTAAAATGTTTAAAAATTGACACCCCACCATAAATTAAGAACTGAATAGGGGGATGATCCAAATTGACAGTGAAGTTATGGAAAAATAGGAATCTTACAGCGCTGCACATTAGAATGTCCAAATTGTAATAGAGATTGTATCAAAATTTATTCAAACACATTTGCCTCTAAATTTGGACCCATTGTTGGAAAATATGAATAACATTACAAGATGTAAATTATTATAAGGATGTTTGAAAAATTAATGAAAACAAGGAAACATGAAAAGATAGATTAGCCTTTATATTACCTGCAAAAGCTGTTTTTCAGAACCAGGTCTAAAAAACAATGAAAAAAGAAAAAACAATTTAACATGATCTTCAAATTATATTTAAGGTTAAACTCAAGGTGATATATAATTTTAACTGTGAGCGATAAATAAGCTGTTTTTTACTTCTTACTACAAAGTGACCCACCTTGTACACAGTGTGTAAAAGATAAAATACTTACCTTTCAGTTTCTGACAATCAACCAATTCTCCTGGGATTGATGTGATCTTATTTGTATTCAAATCCAACATTTTCAACTGATTTAGGTTACTGATAGTTACTGGTATTTCCTCAATTTCATTATGAGACAATTTTAGTTCAGATAAGTTACCAAAGTTCTCTGAGCAGATATTAGAAAAACTTTTCAACTTATTATTAGACAAATCTAACACTGTTAGCTTGGTAGTTTTTGTGAGACATGGAAAAGATTCTAACTTATTACCACTAAGATTTAATGTGACCAGCTGAGTGAGGCTATCAAGGCATTCTGGAGCAGTTTCAATGCAGTTCTGAGACAAGTCCAGAATTTTCAATTTTTCCAAACTTGAAATAGCTTCATTGATCTTTTCCAACTTGTTAGAATGCAGAAGCAGTGTCTGCAGGTTCTGCAAGCTTCCAAGTTTGTCAGGCAACTCAGAAAGGGTGGTTTCACTTATATTCAAGTAATTCAAATTTGTGAGCTCAAAAATAGCTCTGTCTAAGCCATCTTCATTGATTCTCTTGCTTATTTCTTTTCCTGTTAAGGCAAGTTCTCGTCTGTGTTCATTTTTAGCTTTTTCAACTTCTGGCCACATTTTTTAAACCGAGATAACGGTGACTCAAAGGAAGTAAAGACTATATCCGGATATGAGTACTCAATAATTTACAAAAAAATAAGTTTACAACACTGAAAAAGGTTCCAAAATATGATGCACACAAATAGTATGAGTATTGAAGAATCTTTACGAAGCGACAGTAAGTTTATAACGAAAATTTAAGAAAAATGGAATGTTTTAGCAGGCGTTTTTAAAAAGCACATTGGAAAATCAGTTATCACTGTCATACCAAACTGTCATAATACCAATCACAAAACTTGCCATTTGTCGTGTTCCTGTCAATTCCGTGAGTTTAGCCACCTGGTGGCTAATTAGACAACTAAAGTAATTAAAAAGTCCCTAACTTTTCTGGTGTCTTTTATTCTTTTGTCCCTAGAAATCAATGTTGGTAGCTGCTGAGGACTGTGGGAAATTGAATGGCGTTTAGCGTTTTTGGTGTGCGGTCTGTTTCCGACTAAAATTAAAATTATGCCGCGTTCGAAGAAAGTCGTAAGTCTATAATAGTGTCACTAAATATTTACAAGACGTAGACACTTTATTTTCGTTCGAATTAGTTGCCCTTTAGTTCTTGTGCATGCCTGTGAATGAATAAAAAAATGGTATGTCATTTTTTACATTAGCCCTTTACTTCTCCATTATCTGTTTATTTTTGCAATTTTCCTTGCTAATTCAACATAATATTGGTTGATTATACGCCTTAGAAGTAGATTCGGTACCAGAGATTATTGATTATATGCTTTTCTTGCTTTTTTCTTTTTTTTTGTGGGTGTGCAATCCGTTAAAAATTCATAACCAAAAAGTACAAAAAAACCACTTCTCGATTTTTGATTCAATGCTTAGTTAAGGGTTTACATTAGATCTTTGGCATTCTATAACGCTTCTAGAGCACGATCTACGGAATAAGGGCGTTGGTTTACGCCATTTTGCCTTAGAATAAAAAATTCAGGTCCCCATTGCTCAATCTTATGAATACTTTATGCTTCTTATTGACTTCAAAGTAAACACAGCTTCTTATCCTTAATCCCTATCTTGCACTTTTCACTGATTTCTAGTTTTAAGCCACTTGTGTCACACTATGGCCCCATTTTGCTCTTGTAGTGGGATCTGCCTCCTATTTTTATTTTGCTTTGTAGGAATTAACATATTTAAATTTATATTACAGAACTAAGATTTACTCTTACTATTTGTTGTTGCTAGTCTAAAAAAATGACGGACGAGGAAGAAAATATATCTGATAGTGATTTTGGCGAGGATGAAGATCCAGACAAAATTGAAGTCCCTGGTAAGCATTGTGAATAGGACCTTTACTGATTGTGTTTATAAGCATTTTGCTTCCTGAAGGATTACACAAACCGCAAAAAAAATTATCTCAAAACTCATTATTTTCGCCCAGATTCTATATTATTTTATACTCTCAACATATAATATTAAACATCTTTTTAAATAAAATTTTATAGGTGGTGGCAAAGATTTGGCAGCTGCTGCAGCAATCAAGGAGAATAAAGTAAAGCAAGAAATAGATGTAAAACCAGACTTGAAATTGCCTGGTCAGATGCCAATGAGTAGTTACAACACCAAATTGAGTGGCATGTATCCCAGTAGCTTTGATGCTATGATGAGGCAGCCACCAAGTAAGTAAATTATCACTTTTGTATAAGTGAAATTGAAATTGAATCTTTAATAAATAACATGTTTCTTAGAGGTATCATAATGGCATACCTATTTAGAAATAAAATAATCTAATAAAACTGACCATCTTGCAACCAAAAGGATTTGTGCTTCATCTATTGGTAAAATCCGATGTTTTTGGAATACTAATAAGAAAGTAAAGTTAATAAAAAAAGAACTGTGAAATCATTTTGCATATAATGATTCAATAGCAGGTGTTTATCTATGACCTATTCATTTTGTTTAGTATTATTGGGGCACTAGTTTAAAAGGGTTTAGTGTAAGGTGTGATCAACAGATGTATTTTAGAAATAATGGTTGTTATTTATACATTTATTTGATGTCAAAGACATTGGTCAGTAGGTGTTTTGGTTGACAAGTAAGGTAATGTTAGGATTATAATATTACTATTCTAGCTTAGAATCGTTTGATTTTTTGGGATCTCAGAACAAGGAACCTAGGAGGTTTATTATGAAAGGCTATGGGGTAGATTTGGAATTTGGTTATACTCATGTGTGTTTAAGAAAGCAATGTTAATGAAAAAAAAAAAAAAATTAATATCTTGGAGATAGGATGGAAAAATTATTTTATTTTTATTGGATACACCTTACAAACACCATTCAGTAATTACATGCAAGGAGGGGAGTACTGAACTAAATTCAAATCCCATTCACTCCATGTCAAAACAACAACCAGCATGCAAAGTTCAAATCTTGAAACTACACTACAAACAAAAGTTCCGTATGTGTTTTGTTGAAATATTTAACCATAAGTTTTTGTTGATATTGCCCTGTATTCAATGACAGGCTTATGTCCACCATATTTTCAATATATAGCTCCATCTCTAGGCTGTAGTAATCATAATAGCTGTAACTGCAAGTTTGATATGAATTAGGCCAATTAAACCATATTTGTCCAAACAATTGACCGACTAGAATGTTCAACATTTGCTGATCAGTAACACCACCATTCATTCATACACTGGAGCTGGTTTTTGTCAGTGCCACTGTATGTTCATGACATACAGTAATGGACAAAAGTATATAGACAAATATGAATATTTACCTAAATACCTTTAGAAAACAAATTCATATTTCATTGCTCCATAAACAAATGCATTATTAGTAGCAAAACTAAATTCCTGGTTTTTACATTATCTGCAATGAACACAAAACAAGTCTGAATATAAGCACTTTTTTATGAGGGACAAAAATATGTAGACAAATTCTTTTCAACATGTCAGAAGAGGATTAGTTTGTGTTCATCAAATATTGTGGAATCAGTGGAGTGATTTTAAGACCATGCCGCATGGTCCAGAAATTTCTTTTGATGTGAAAACTAAGATTATTGAGTTATACAAAGATGGTCAACATCAAGTCAACATTGCCAAAAATTTGAAGCTGAAGCGTAAAGCAGTTTGGGCAATATTGAACAAAAAGGTATCTTGGAAGCCTCCGAGAGAAGTAGTCGGCCTAGAAAGCTAAATGCTAGATCAGTTAGATTAATAAAAGTAATTTAGTTCAAAGATCCGTTTAAAACCCCAAGAAAAATGAAAGCCGAAATCGAGACAAAAGGTATTGTCAGTGTTTCTACGAAAACTATAAGTAGAAGATTAAATGATTTGAAGTTATTTGAACGTCGCCCGAGTAAGAAGCCGCTAATCTCGAGGAAAAACCGTAAGGACCGATTACAATTTGCACGGTTGCATCTTGATTGGAGCATCTGTGACTGGAAGAGGGTATGTTTCAGTGATGAATCCAAGTTCAATATGTTTGGATCAGATGGTGTTCATTACGTTAGACGTCCTAGTGGACAAAGATTGAACCCCAAGTACACTTTGCCCACTGTCAAACAGGGATGCAGGTCTGTTATGGTTTGGGGGTGCTTTTCGGGGTTTGGGACCTTTACATAGAATAGATGGCATTATGAATAAGTTTGTATACACAGACATACTAAAGCATGTCATGTTACCCTATATGGAAGACAACATGCCCTTAAGATCAATATTCCAGCAAGATAATGACCCGAAGCACACTTCAAATCTCGCAAAGAAATTCGTTCTGGATGAAAAAATACCAGTTCTCAAATGGCATTCACAGTCTCCCGATATAAACCCCATTGAAAATCTATGGGAATACTTAGATAAGCAAATACAAGATAAAAATTATTCAAACAAGGATGAACTTTTTGCTGCTTTAGAATAAAAGTGGAGACAGATTGATGAATCTTATATGAAGAAACTTCTACAATCTATGCCGAGACGATGCCAGGAGGTGATTGATAATAATTGTTATGCTACAAAATATTAACACAAACATGGTTGGTTTTCTATAATTCAATGAACTTTGCTTCTTTTTTCTATAATTGTTTTGCTTTGTCTATATATTTTTGTCCTTCATAGTTTCAGTTTTTTTCAATTAATTTTCTATTGAAGGGAGTCTAATGGATTTATTTATGTATAAATGAGTATTATGCTATAATGAAATATGTATACAGATTGGTGTATTAATAAAACAAGTTAAAAAAGAAATACAGCACAATATTAATTTGTCTATATACTTTTGTCCATTGATGTACATTTGATGTAGCTATTTTATTGGAGAATCCATGATGGGAAAGAAAGGAGAAAACAGGGTTACAATTACTTAAGCTAATGAGACAACTTTGTCTTGACATTTTCACATCACTTATATGTCATAGCCTACTAAGTGTTTCAAATGATTCTGAACACAGACTACTATTACACTACAGATAATGCACCTTGTATGCTTTTTAGTTCCATCTTTCGCAGCGCCATCTGAAGAAAGGGATCCTAACCAAGCCACCATAAGCCATAATTTCTATCCAGGAAATGACACTATTTTCAGTTTCATCTTCTCATACTCTTATTTCTTCTTCTATTCTCTAGTCAGTCTAGTCAGTCTTTTGATTTTGAGTACCTAAAAAGATAGATAAAAACTGCTGCTTATGAGCAAATGCTTTTTTGTGGCTTGCTGGACATGAAACATCATCATTTTGTGATGTAGCAGATAAATTTGATATATTATGTCCTTTATCCTATATAACAAGACGCTTAATCAAGTTTACAAACTTAATACATAAACATAGAATTTCATCTAGATGTCAAATACGATGCTGTCACTGTCAACTCATATGTATTCAGACAGAAAAGTGTGTTCTAGCAGAGTCATATTTGAAACTGTTTGAAACTAGTGTTTTGACAACGCATGCGCCTTGAAGGAGTTCACAATCGGGTGTCAAACCGTTGGAAATGTGATGCTAGAACATTACCTATATCCTAGTAAATGATACGTTTTTGCAATTTCAATACAGTTAGTATGGAACACTTTCTTCGGATGGCTCTCAAACGAGGGTATATAGTCATATGTATACTACTTGCACTCCTCCCTATACAACGGGTTAGTGAAATGTTAACAGTCAGCTGCAAGACCCAGCAGATTAATGTAGAGTTTATGAACTTTTGCCCTAACCGTCCGTAATTCTCAGTGGGCATGCCACCATACGGCGCAGGCGGCCCCGGTGGTGGTATGAACAGCATGGCCGCCATGGCGAGCATGCTGAGCAGCCTGGGTGCCGGCGGGGGCGGGCCGATGGGCGGCATGTTTGCGCCTCCCCAAGCGATGGGAGGCGGCGCTGCTGCAGCCGGAGGGCAGTCCGCCGCTGCCGCTTTCAACGCCGCGCAGTTCCTGCAGCAGAGTAAGTCTCCGCACTGCCAGCACGCACGCTATATAGCTACACTACACTCTGCCTCCTGTTTTTCGATGATTGTCCCGCTGTAAATTAACCTTTTCGTATGACAGCTTAAAAAAAAGTTTAATACAAAAGTTATAGGGTCTAATATAAGGCTACCATGCAATGCCTTTTGCTACAGGGCACCTCAGAAAAGCTCTACTGAATAAAGTTGTTCTTCAAATGGAAAGCCCTGTATATTTTCAGTAAATATGATAGCCAGTCTTTTACCAAACTAACTAAAATAAGTTTGATAAGAGGTCGAAATTAAAAAGGACATACTGGCCATCCAGGTGTGGTCTAAGAAATGGCACAAGTTACTCAATGCAAAAACATGCGCGATAGTTCATATTGGGAAGCGAAATCCTCATATAAACTATAGTATAGGGCAGGTAGAAATTGAAAATGTATAGTACCAGAAAGACCTAGGAGTTATAATAGTACTTAGTTTAAAATGGGAAGCTGACATTATTCTCATGCTGTGATAGAAAAACTATACAAGATGTACATTCGCCAAAAATTGAACATGCACAGAACCTAAGGAGTCCCTATTTTGTCAAAGACATTGAACTACTGGAAATATTGCAGCGTAAAATAACGCGAACTCAATTTGCCTTATCTACACTCACACTCACTGAGCCAAGATTACGAGGGAACCTGATTGAGACATTCAAAATCATAGTGACTGGTACTCAAGTACCCTTCAAATATTCAATATGAGTCAGAATCTTCATCTCCGAGGGAATACAAGAAAATTAGAAGAGAGGACATCTAAGCTGATAACGAGATATTTCGTTTCAAATCGTGTGATATACTCATGAAACTCTTTTATTGAAGAAAAGTGAGTGCAACAGCTGCCAATTTATTCAAAAATAAGCTGGATAAGGAACTAGAAGACAGCAGCATGTTTCGTGTATTATTCAACATAAAAAAGAGAATTTACACAACAGTGTCATCGCACTTTTCCGCTTACTGATGTAGTGCTAACAATGATGATAATAATAAACATCCTTAATATTGAAAATTTACACAGCGTATGGTCCATGTAAAAATAAACAAATTTTTCGTGTAACAGATATACCAAAACCTTGAGATAATCGAGATACTCATATGAAGTCCAGACAAAATATGAATGGGCTAGACCGGCCCAGCGTCCATCGTGAGATGGTATGAGGTATGACGGGCATTCCATTTAAAAATTTCATTACGAAAAAAATTATATTAGACCGTACAAATCTTGTATAATTTTTTTTCTAAATCATACAACGGCGTTAGACGCGTGATCAATTTATAGCGAGACACCCTATACGTTTTAAGCACAGTAATTAGCACTGAAGAGAAATTTTAATTCACAAGGAAAATCGAGTCCATCTACTTAACGCCAATTTTTCCACTTCTAAAGTTGGAGAAATTATTTATTATAACAGGGTTCCAATTATTATGTATCATCTGTCCAAGCTCAATCGTTTCGCCAAGGAGACTTTAGTTGTGTAGACGTTAAGAGAGAAATAATACAGGGTGTACCATGAATTCATTAACATTTATATTCGAATCTTTGTGTGGAGCTCTACAAAGCATGCGAAATGATGTTTCTGCTACCTTGATTTTGGAAAACTCTCACAACGTATCGCTTTACAGGCCGCAATCCGCGTTTTGTATGAAAAAAATTATGTAAACAATAACCGAGAGGCGGTTGCTTCGTGCAAAGTACGACTTGCACCGCGTAATTTTATCGCTGACTTTTCCTTCAATAAATAAATAGGTAAAGCAGTTCAAAAAGAATTGAGTCTCAAGAATTTTATTGAAAATTACGTTAGCAAAAAGATGTGAAAAAAAGTAAATTGCTGTTGTTTAACAAACATTGTACTGTAACAAAAGTATGAATATTTTCTAAATTTTGTCGACAACAGGAGGTCATACCCTGACTACTCATTTTGTGAGGCTGCTAAATATTTGTTAATATAGTAGCTAATGTAGCTAGTGCTATGAGAATGAGACCTTAATATGCAGTAGTTGCTTCCCACTACCCAGCATGATTTTTAGGCACAGAATTGAAGGATAAATTTCCGTAAATATGTTATAATAAGTTGACTATTATATTTCTGTAGGTACTAATGCCCGTTTAAACACCGGAGCATGTAGAATCTTAGTGATGTTATATCTCTAAAATCATGCTTTTTGTAAATAGAAGCATAGTATACGTATTTGCATGATTGCGAAAATGTGATCGATTCGATTAGGTTATTACTAGTGAGTAAATGCAATTTTCTACTAGTGGAAATGGCTGCTCTTGGTCTAAACAATCCATATGGAAACCCATTCATGCAAAATCTGGGATCGATGTTCTTCGGGATGCCTCCATGGGGTGGACAATTAAGCAACAAGGCTGTTCAGCAGATGTGGATGAATAACATGGATAGGCCTCATCAACATCAAGAGGAAGAAGAGGTATTACTGATAAAACAGTGTTTTTTCTTATACAGTGTCGGTATAAAAACTGAGTAGTTTTAACATACACAAGCTGAAAAAACTGTGTGTTCTCAAGGTATTAAGACTATTCAAATAGCATTTAAAGCTTAAACTGTATTACCAATAATTATTGATTATCCGAATTCGTGTGCTTCATAAACTATTAATGATGACCATATAGGTAGACGATGAAGAATTAGGTGTAGCAGAAACCTATGCAGACTACATGCCCAGCAAACTGAAGTTGGGCAAGAAACATCCTGATCCTGTGGTAGAAACAGCTTCTCTATCTTCAGTAGCGCCAGCTGACGTCTGGTACAAGTTGTCCATTCCAGATGACACAATCAAAGGTGGTCACTTGTCTGCCTTACAGTTAGAAAGTATTACTTATGCGTCGCAGGCGCACGAACATATCTTACCTGATGGATCTCGAGCTGGCTTCCTGATAGGTTAGTAGATGTACACAATGACGTATCTTTGATTTTCCTTGTAAAGCCACTGCCACTCAACTTATCCTAAGTAACAGTAGACGTATCAAAATATATTTTCACTAGTCTGTAGTTCTGATGAGTTGCTGACGAGCGCTATTTGCGGTTGGATATGGGTATAGAGATGGAAAGCAAATATGTTCATTTCAACTAGCAGATTCGCCAAATTTTGAACATGAATCGAGTATTCTCGGTCAGATGGTACTAACCGCGCTGTTACCAGATTTACCACTTTTGCGGAAACAACTCGTATTGTTTTAAATTTAAATCTAAAGGAACCGGCTGATCTGTCGCAACACGTGATTTTCTGACTCCCTTTCATTGGTTGAATCAGGAACGGCAACGGAAGAAATTTAGACAAAGATTACGGAATTCGTGTTTATAAATAGTTTAACTTCAAGCACTTGATTCAAGTGCTGCGTTACGGAAGGGGCACTAGAGAGTCAATATGCGCCAATAAAAAGTACAGCTCCAAAAATGGTGAATCTGGCAATAACACATTTACTGCTACCGCTAAAATTTTACAATGACATTACAGAAACTGTATAGCTACTACAAAATGAAATGTTGCGTCTCTTATTACCTCAACTATAGTAGTTTACCTCGGACCTTTTTTTTAATTTCATTTGGTAGATTGTAAAATTTTAAACACATGTAAATAGTGCTTTTTCCGTGGAAGATAAGCTATTATTGAATAATTAACATTGACTGTTCGAGTATCATAAACAGTTTGCACCTCAAGCTCAAAACATATGTTAATTAACGGTGCCACGTGATGTTTCAGGTGATGGAGCCGGAGTAGGAAAAGGTCGCACCATCGCCGGCATCATCTACGAAAACTACCTGAAAGGACGGAAGCGCGCCATCTGGGTGTCAGTCTCGAACGACTTGAAGTACGACGCCGAGCGCGACTTGCGAGACATCGGCGCCGGAAAGATCGAAGTGCACCCGCTGAACAAGTTCAAGTACGCCAAAATCTCATCCGCTGTGAATAATAATGTCAAGAAAGGCGTGATATTCAGCACGTATTCGGCGCTGATTGGAGAGAGTAATTCCGCTGGGGGGAAGTATAAGTCTAGGTTGAAGCAATTGTTGCAGTGGTGTGGACCTGACTTTGATGGGTTGATTGTTTTTGATGAATGTCACAGAGCGAAAAATTTGTGTCCTGTGGGGTCCTCGAAACCTACAAAGACAGGTAAGGACCCGGTTGCAATGGTATAACTTGTTTCGTTGTGAAGTAAGCTTCAAAGTCAAAATATAAAGCACTTTTGATGGCAAGATCAATTTTTTGATCGACACATAGCTTGCCAGAAATCTTGAATCACTATTTTACATTAAATACAGGGTGGCTGTATAATGTTATCCAAGATATCGAATGGTAGATTCAGCATGATAAAGTATAGAAAAATGTTCATATAAACATGTCCAGGAATTCGTTCCCATAATATATTTAAATTTTATCTTGATAGCTTTTGAAAACAGATTGAGATGTGTTTCAGCACAGTTTGCAAAAACCAGAAGTTCGCCAATTTTGGCCTAAAAAACGCGGTTAAAAATCGCTTCAAAACAAGGTTATTTCAAAATACTCTTCGGATTCTTCTGAAGCAAGGTTATAGCTTTTATTTAGATACTTGGCGACGTCAAAAAATATAATTGTTAACCGAGGTTTTGTGCACTGGATATACCAATTATTAAGGCTTTTCAGATACTAAATTGCTTATTACTCGAAAATGGTCAGCTTTAGAGAAAAATTAATGGATGCCTTTTATGTTCGGAATGATCCAAAAAATCCGAAAAAGATTTGGATGGGTAAAGAAATTGTAATTTATGCTTAAGAAATCGGTTGAAATTTCTAATTTTTGAGACTGCTACGTATCTAAATTAAAAGCTAAAACCTTACTCTACAAGACCTTGAAGAGTATTTTGAGATTAATTTATATTAAAGCGATGTAAACTTAAACTTTGCTTTTCTGGCCAAAACTGGCGACGTTTTGGTTTTCTCTGACTATACATGCGAATATACTATCGTGGTCACATTGTCATTATACAAAATTATTTTTTACAGCGCTTACATCAGTGCCGTTCGTACCGGCAAGTCCTTTGGCAAAAAATACTATACCACAGATTTCTACAAAAAAGGATAGTTGATCCGACACTGTTTTAACAAACGCACTGGAAAACTCCAAAAGATACTGCCCAGGCTCAGAATCAGTATGGCTTTGAGAAAACGGCAATTATTTTTGCTAAACTGGCGTACTCTTTGAAAAACGGATATGTTTAAACATCCCGAAAACGAGGATTTTTCAGGCCCATTTTTATATGAACTTTTTTTTTCATATTTTGACGTGCTGAATTTCTCTTTCAATCTTCTCGGCAACATTACGTAATAGTGATATTTATTCTCAGGTTTAACCGTTTTGGAATTGCAAAACAAGCTGCCAAAAGCTAGGGTTGTTTACGCGTCAGCGACGGGCGCTTCGGAGCCCAGAAATATGGCATATATGGTTAGGTTAGGGCTTTGGGGTGAAGGTACACCTTTCAAGGAGTTTGCGGACTTCATATCGGCTGTGGAAAAAAGGGGAGTAGGTGCAATGGAAATCGTTGCTATGGATATGAAATTAAGAGGTAACTATTGATTGAAGACATTCTAATTAGTTAACTTTGAAACTTAATTTTTACCAAAAGTTGGATATTTTGTAATCAACATCCTGAAAAATGATCATCAAACCAATTTCCTCATTATTAGCAACTTTTTCTGGAGGTTATTAGGCTTTTTTAAGAAGCGAGGAATCAAATACATCAAATTGAGTATGGAAGGTCTAATTTTACATCACTACTTCATAGTTTTTTTTAATATACGCGAATAAGTGAACCAGCAAATTTTTTTCAACCTGAGATGAAGGGACTTTTTGCCATCGAGAGTGAAAATTCAGTTGTAAAATCGTATCTATTATGCCAAGAACGAGAAAGCTTTGCCAGTGGCTGTGGAGAAAAAGGCTAAAAACTAAAAAAAAATCGCACAAACCTTGTTTTTTGGCGTTTCAGAGGAACCTGATCATTTTGGAAAGAAAATTTTTGTTAAAAAAAATGGTGGTGGGGGGCGGAGGGTATACATAAATTTGTTGATGTTAGTGCATTTATACGCTCCCAACTTTGGAATTCTACGCATCTATTACACATATTTAGCTGGCCTTGGTGAGTGTTCTGGTATTACACGTATTACTGCCGCGCCACAGCATAGTGTTTCCTGTGCTGCGACTGCGCTGCCACGTTTGATTGGGCTAGGTATCGGAGAGAACCGACGTTGCCAGATGGACTACCGGTAGAGCAGGGAAAGAATAAATGTGGAGTAATTTTATGGACCTGTTTGACTCACCTTTTCTCAGAGGGCCTAGTTTTTGCTGAACTGAATCCTTCATGATAACGCCGTTATTTTTTTGCTAGTTAGCCCGATGGGAAGTTAACCACTGATTTCATTTTTTCCTTAGGCATGTATATAGCGAGACAGTTAAGCTTCCATGGCGTGGCTTTCAAAATTGAAGAAGTTCCTTTATCCAAAGAATTCGAAAAAGTATACGATGCCAGCGTGCAGTTATGGGTAGAAGCTATGCAGAAGTTTCATGAAGCTGCCGAGCTAGTGGACGCTGAAAACCGGATGCGGAAAACCATGTGGGGACAGTTTTGGTCGGCGCATCAAAGGTTTGTGGACGTTTTAACATATTTCCTTAGTGCTCAAGCTGAAGTTTATCCATTAAAATTTTCAGAGTGATACTGAGTGTTTTTCGGGCAGCTGAAGCGCGTTAAAGTATGAAGAAACGTTCATACAAGGTGCGGCAGGATAACTTTCAGTCGATTGATGTAGCGGAGCGTTAGTGGTCTCGTTTGAGAGGCGGTAAAGTTTTGTACCACATAGTTCAGACGCCATCATTGTTGGAACAGTGAGTTGATCTTCAAAACTATGCAAACAAAACTTTTGGCATGCGTCTAAAAAACAAATAAAAATGTTCTTGTTAATACTATGGGCTTTATTAAGTTTTGAAAAAAAAGTAGTTATGTTGCCGCACCTTGTGAAATATAGATCTGGAAATACTTTGTTTCAATGAAGGTGACATTTAAACTTGCCTATCTTTGATCGTTCATGAAGGCAAATTGATATTCTGAGATGAATTTTGGGTACACTCAAAGTGATATCAGTTACAAAATTCTTCTACTATGCTGGGACTTTTTTTCTCCACGAGATATTCTTCAAGCAGAATCAATATAGTTTTAAGAAAACGACACCTGTGTATGGAACAAAAGGGGCGTACAATTTTTCGCTAAACAAAGTATTATGGACGGGGATTCTACGGACCCGATTTTTTTCATATTTCTACGCGCCGAGTTTGCCCTTTAATTCTCCATTCTGTAACACCTTGTATATACTTTCAGGTTTTTCAAGTATTTGTGTATAGCAGCCAAAGTACCACACGCTGTAGCTGTGGCGCGAGAGGCAATAAAGATGGGTAAATGTGTTGTAATAGGCTTACAAAGTACAGGAGAGGCCAGGACGTTGGAACAGCTTGAGAGGGATGACGGAGAATTATCAGATTTTGTATCGACAGCAAAAGGTAATGTTGCCAAAAAAATGGTTTCTGACAGTCCCTGATTTGTTCACAGTTATGTTTCTTCCTCTGCAATAATTAGAAATATGCTTTGAGAAGATTAGTGTCTCATAGATGGCGCTGCAGCCAACTATATACAGGATAGTTTACTGCGCACAAGCGACAACTTCAACAGTATATACAAACAAGACATATGACAGGGCAGTTCATGAAATCCCTTCCCAAATGAATCGTGAATATTTTTGTTCAATTCCTTTTTTACGTTTTCGGTACTGATTTATCGCAAATTAACTTTCAAACGTATTTGTCTCTAAAAAGGTAATCCCAACGTTCAGGAAACGTATTTACTCATATATGCTCTCGCGTTCCTTTTGACCAGCGAGCCAAAATGCCTGGGCAGGCAGCAACAAGCAGACAAAAGCGACGAGCGACTGCTCACGTATTTTTTTTTTGTCGGGGAGTTGAGTTTTTCATAGATTTAGGTTCAAAGAAACAGTGTATGCGTAGATCCGCAAAACAGTTGATTTTGTAACTTCCAGGTGTCTTCCAGACGTTGGTAGAAAAACATTTTCCAGCACCAGATAGAAATAGGATCCAGAGGTTATTAGGCCTAGAAAATCCATCAAATTCCAAGAAAACTGCTAACGGGAACGATGGTGCCGTCACATCTGGAAAACGAAAACCCGGTAAGATCAAAAAGTCTGCTGAACAAAACAATTTCTTTACTTTGAAAATAATCTCGAATACAAAAGATCTATGAAAGTTTTTTATGTCTATGCCATGTCATTTATGGCATATTCATTGCATAATTGAAAAAATATTTTCTGGCTATTTGGATTTACTTTTTAACATTTCGCCTACAAGAATGACCTTTGTTACTATGAACTTTAGCCACATCCAAGATTGCAACTAGGAAAGTTTCCCGGAACTTTTTTCTTTAATGATGGTTCCGGTGAAAATGGAAACAAGAATTGCAGAAAGTTTTTGTTGTATTTTCAGTAAGGCAGGCAGCTCAGAGGGCTGTAAAACGTAACAAATGGTCAACGTCAGACAGTGAAAATGACTCTATCAAAAGTGACGGTTCGACGTTCGAAATATCCGACAATGAAAGTGAGATTTCCGAAGAACATTCGGACTCGAACGCTAGCAGTGACTATAATCCATTTAATTCGGGTAGTGATTCGGACGACGATCCGTGGAATAGGAAAAAGAAAGGGAAGAAAAAGAAGAAGAGTCCCACCAAGCGTCCTTCCACGCAGGATAAGCTGTCTCTGTTGCTCTCTAAAAAGACAGGTAAAGTACTATAATTATTCTTCTTGAAATCACATGTTGATATAATAGCAGCAATCTAAGAAATGTTTTCCTATTATTATGATTGTATATATCTTTTGTTTACCTATTATTGGTACTGCCGTCATAAGCTAAATGAATATTTTAAAATACGGAGGCTTAGTTCATGATGGAGGTGTTATTGATATATCCAGGAATTTCAAAAACAAAGTATCAATAGGGATAAAAATCTTGGTTAGTATTTTATCCACTTGCTACTAAATTGTAAATTTTCAAATACTTCCAGTTTGCATCTCACTATATTTTCTCAAAATTTTTGCGTAATTACAATAATTGTTAGTTATTATCTTATTGCATACACATATTGCATCTTTTTTTTTTTTTTTTTTAGGAAAAATGAACGGCAATGGAAATCTGAAATCGACAGCACCGCCAATGGACGCGATAGAAAGAGCGTGCTGCATGAAGGAGGAACTACTAGCTGCGATAGAAAAATTAGGAGATAAATTACCACCAAATACATTAGATCAGTTGATTGACGAACTGGGAGGACCTGAAAATGTAGCTGAAATGACAGGTACTTCATTGGTACTTTCTCTGTGTGTTGTCAAAAATTTATTTTATTTAGAGGACATGTTTTTTATCTGGTCAGTCACATTTACGGATTTGCAGTATACAGAATTTTATCAGGAAGATTTCTCAGTGCGTAAAAATAAGGAAAAGTTCATCTAAGCAAGAGGCGAAAAGCCTATACTAACTAGGCCACCTTTGACCTTTTTGTCAACCGTTCTACAAACACACTGTACTATTCCAAACACTTATCTACTGGATTATTGAGTAAATCAGCTCCAGTGATGCAATATAGCTATTTGATCTTGCACCAATCTGACGCGTACATATATAGAAAAATATCCGGTTTTCCAATAGGGACTTGACAACTTTGAACTTTCACCGTGAACGCACCTTTAAATCAATTACCGAACTGTCAATGTCAACACATTCAGTAAAGAAATCACTTTCATCATGGCGAAGTACACGAACGAACAACGCTTACAAATAATTAAAATTTACCGAAATTTTGAGTCGGTGGCTGCAACTTTAAGAGCGTTACGCCAATTTTTGGTCGTAATTCTCGTCCCAGCAGACAAGCAATTCATAGTCTGGATGTTCCCATGCCAGTGAGACAACGGGTTGGTCGAACTGCCGAGAGTATTGCTGCAGTTCAAGCTTCCGTCGCAGATAAGATCAAGTTAACTCAAAAACTGAAGCCGTTCGATCATATGAACCGACGTACGTTCTCCAATTGGGCTCTAGAAATGTTGCAAGAAAATGACCAATTTCGTCGCAATCATCTTCAGTGATGTTGCGCATTTTTGGCTGAACGGCTTCGTTGTCCTACGAACGTGCCCGTGGTGGACATACGAATGATGTCGAATTCCTTACAAAATTGTTTTGAGTAGGCTTCAATCCAATGATAAAATTTTCGAGATATCTCAAACGGTTTGCGTTTTATTTAAAAAGAAAGTTGGCAAGTCCTTAACGGGAAACCCTAACCTACATCAACTGTTTTCAGGTCGAAAAGGTCGTGTAGTGTCAACAGAAGATGGCGGCATCCAATACGAAAGCCGATCCGAAGCGGACGTGCCCCTAGAAACGCTGAACCTGACTGAAAAACAGCGCTTCATGGACGGCGAAAAGGACGTAGCGATCATCTCAGAAGCGGCATCTAGCGGTATTTCGCTGCAGAGCGACCGAAGGGTGAAAAACCAGCGACGGAGGGTGCACATCACGCTGGAGTTGCCGTGGTCGGCAGACAGGGCGATACAACAGTTCGGCAGGACGCATAGGAGTAATCAAGTGAATGCGCCCGAGTATATCTTCTTGATATCGGATTTGGCGGGGGAGAGGAGATTCGCGTCCATCGTTGCTAAAAGGTTAGTGGATACTATTCTTAATGACAGAGATAACTTAAAACTAAAATGTAACGATTAAATATGTTTGTCTTAAGTATTTTGCAAAAAAGGATGGGTTACGTTTCTTCTAAACAAATTCAAACGTTTCGTATCTGTGAGTAAAAAGATGATAGACACATACGCTTTGTTTTAAAATGTGTATAGTAACGCATGTTTTTCAAATATGGTAGCGCATCATCAGTTAAATCACTCACGAATACGAATTTGTTTAGAAGAAAAATCGTAAATCTGTTTTTTGCATAGAAATAACATTCATCTTTCGGAATGGTTTGTGATTCATATCGGCAAAGTAAACACGTGTATGTATTTTTCTACTAAGTGGTCTTTGAATGAACCCTGTATATTGTTCAATAAAATACATAGTCGTGCCATAAGTTCTGTCCCATGATAATCTCATGATAAAAATGAAACAAGATAAGATATATTTATATGAAAGATATTATTTATTCGACAACATTTTTAGAATTCATAATCAAACAGTTTTATTCAAAATGTCCCCCCTTGGCCTTCACACACTGCTTCAATCTCGCGGGCCACTCATCTATCACTGCACGCACAGCTTCCAAAGGAATAGCTGCCGCTGATCGGATCAAATCCGCTTTCAGGGACTCGATATTACGGTGGGCTTTGGAGCAGGCCAACTGCTCTAGCAGGTCCCACAACTTGTAGTCTAAAGGATTGAGGTCCGGACTCCCTGAGGGCCAATCTTCCGCAGCAATGAACTCTGGCACATTGCTTTCCAGCCAGCGCTGCGTACTCTTAGCCTTGTGAGCGGGGGCGGAATCCTGCTGGTAGACCCAGTGTTGGTTGGCAAACAATGTACCACTTAAAGGCTTGACGATAGGATCCAGTATGTCGCTCTGATAGTTTGCCGCTTTTGTTTTCACGCCCTGTTTACAGAAATGGAGCTGAGTGACCCCTTCGTAGGACACCCCCCCACCAAACCATGACTGACGCAGGGTGGTGGCCTCTCTCAACTCTCGGAATGATCTCCGAAGCTTCCTGTGAACTCCTTGCATACACTTTGTCATTTTGTCGGTTGAATTTTTCTTCTATGGTGAAGATTTTCTCATCCGTGAACAAAATCTTTCGGAATCCCCCAGCTGCGTACCTCTCCAAGAGCTTCTTGGATCTTGTCGCCCTGATGTGTCGCAAGGTGGCCGTAAGTCGCTGGCCCGTACGTCTCCGGTAAGCCCCTAGCCCTAGGTCTTGTTTAATGATGCGCGACATCGTCCGGACAGGAATCTTCATTTCCCTGGATAGGATCTTCTGCTTCCGGAGTGGATTCCTTTGAATCCTGGCTTTTACGGCTTTGATGGCTGCTGGAGTCCTTACTTGACGAGGTCTTCCGCTTCTTGGCCTGTCATCAACAGAGGACGTCTCATTGTACCGCTGAATGGTCCTAGACACAAATTTACGCGATATTTGAAGGCCGCGTAAGAGTTCAAAAATCTGACTAGCACTGTGATTACACTTATGTAAAGCTATCACTGCAATACGGTTCTCTGCCTTGCCCCACTCCATCGTTATGCTTCGAGAGATCAATACAAACTGAGGTATATGGAATTACCCGAAAAGCGCTTAATCAACTGACACCACAATGTAAACAATCGGACAAGTATTAACAGGTCTACACTTGTTTGAAAACGTGGGACAGAACTTATGGCATGACTATGTAGTAATGATGGCCGGAAAACAGGTGTCTTGACCAATATAATTCAATTTTGTTGTTGTTATTTAGAAGTATGAATCCTACTGATTTGAAGAATTTCAAGGAGTTGCGAGAAAATTATCAACAAGTGCCAAAAACTGCATCTTGCCTCGTTTTTCGACCATAACATTTTTGCTATTAGTCGGATCTTTTGACGTGTGATCTCATTTTGTAGTTCTCATAAATCCCTAAAAATCTTATATGAAAAGTTTTTTCGTTCCTGTCAACACTTTCGATTGAATCCCAAAAAACACGTTTTCTCATTCTTTGTTGTCAAATAAAAAGTTTTCCCACAAAAATTGGTGTAGCCATTTTATGCGTCCATGTTTTGAATACCCCCTTGCACCAATAAAACCAGACTTTACAATTATTTCGGGGAAATTTGCTAATATGATTAGACTAGTAATGATTATTCAATTCTATGTAATGTGGCAAAAGATGATTTTTTATTTTAAACTAAATATCATATGAAATTCTTTATAGTCAACCACTGCAATTCTTGTAACATTGATTTTACTTTAGTGTACCTATTTTTATTCAATGTTCATCTACTAGCTTAACAAAAAAATATTTGGTTTTTACTTATTATAATCATTTCATTTCCAGACTGGAATCGCTGGGAGCCCTGACGCACGGCGACCGACGCGCCACAGAAACGCGCGACCTCAGCCAGTTCAACATAGACAACAAGTACGGCCGCAGCGCTTTGGAAGCGACCATGAAGGCCGTCATGGGGTACGAACAGCCGGTGGTACCGCCGCCCCGCGACTACAAGGGCGACTTTTTCAAGGACGTGGCGGGGGCGCTCGTCGGCGTAGGGTTGATCGTCAACAGCGAGTCGATGCCGGGTGTGCTGTCGCTGGATAAGGATTATAATAATATGTCCAAGTTTTTGAATAGGATACTCGGGATGCCGGTTGAGTTGCAGAATCGACTGTTTAGGTGAGTGAAGAAACAATAATTAAATTAGTCATTTTTTAAACCTCTCAAGTCATTTTCTGGCCGACTTGTTTTTTCTGCAAAGGTTTTTTAAAGTTATATGCGTATTCTGGATATAAACCATGCGAGTTATTATGTTCCTTCCTCTTCATATAATAGCGCGTATAAAAAACCATAGTAATTTTTCCTATTACTAATCTCAAGTTTTGTTTTTAGGTACTTCACTGATACTTTAGCTGCTATAATTACTTCAGCTAAGCGGTCAGGAAGGTTTGATTTAGGTAAGTGTTTCGCAAAAGTATTTCAATCTATGTTTTCATTATATTACAACATAGCAAAAAAACACTTGAATGTCTTGAAACATACACGTATCGTGGCCTTCACAGCTTTGAACAATCAGCTTTGTGATGCTGTAGTGTTCTCTAAAATGCAAATACATAAAAAAGAAGTGAAACCGTACTACTGGTAGTTCTTTTAATTTTCAGGCATTTTGGATCTCGGCGCTGGAGGCGAGGTCGTAAACAGAGTACGCACGGTAACGTTCCTTAGAAAGCACGCCACTGGCACAGCCCCTACAGAACTGCACACGGTACACGTGGAAAGGGGCATGGCGTGGCCGGAAGCTCTGGAAAAATTTGCGGATCTCGTTGGAGAGGATGAAGGATTTTGGTTGTCACACCAGGTTTGTTAATGTTCTCCCAAACACTTATTTATTTTTTTTGTTTGTTTGTTTAAGATTCATTTAGCATGATTGCTACAATTACATAACATACAGATATTTAGGACAAATAAAATTTGCACCTCTAAGAATTTTCACTGTCCATGAAATATTCCTTTAATTTTCTTCTAAAACTCTTTAAATTACAAGTAGACTTATTTAGTTTATTAAATTCAAGTAATATTTTCTAAAATATTGATTTGCTAGTTATTAATTACTATTGCAATTTTGTAAATCAGAATCTATATTCCCTCTTGTATAATAATTGTGGTAATAATTATTCTATTATTTGTAGTGTTCTATAAATGTAGTGGCGAAAGATGATGTTTTGTTTTAAATATAAAAATAAAAACCAATTATGATATGAATTTTTTTATATTCAACCACTACAATTCTTGTAACATAGATTTTGTTTTGGTGTACTTATTTTTATTCAATATCATTCTCATAGCTTTATTTTGCAGGACTTGTAATTTTGAGAATACAGCTTCATTGGCAGTGAACAATATAGTAAATGCGGTAGAATAATTGTATTATAAACTATTTTCTTGGAGTATGTACCAAGACTATGAGCAGTCCTTTAAAAGTAATGTTTTTTTTTGCAATTTTTGAAATAATGTATCCATAGTGATCATCAAACTATCAATATATATTTACCTAAATATTCAACATTTTCAATTATTTCACCATTTATCCTAACTGTGATAGTATTTTCATTTAGGTATTTCCCTATTAGCATACATTTTGTTTTAGAAGTATTTAATTTAAGCTTATTTACATTTAACCAATTTATGAGTTTTTCCAAGTCAGAATTTAGAATTTTTAAAGTAGTGTCTATATTTTCATCTGATATGTATATTAATGTATCATATGCAAATATCTGAATTTTACAATAATCTAAAATATTACAAATGTGATTTCCTTTTCAGAGTCGGACAATAATAAGCAAATTTTTACATATAACAAGGCCTTAAGATTAAGTTGCCAAAAAGTCTAAATGGGCCAGACTGACTAGAGCATGCAATTCGATAATCAGTTATTTGTCGATTAATTTTGAAAAACGATAAATATTTAGAGAAAAAACAGTATCGATAATCCGTCAAAAACATGATTTATTTTTCACGACGACTGTCATGTGAATTTCGAAATTTCCGAACGATGCCGTACACCACCCGCCGCATTCTCTTGTCTTTCTGTCATTTGTTCATTGCAATGTGCGTGCAACTTATAATAAAAAATCACTTGAAATTTATCACCATTAACCGTATAGCTAAAAAGGTTGTGTAGTAGGAAGAACAACACGTACTACACAGAAGTAACTGGAAGGCAAACGAATTCATGTTGTTAATAGTTGCTGCAAAAAATAGGATCAGAATTACTGATAAGGCGAACAATACTTTTAATTTCTAGAGATATGCTGTTGAAAAAGATATCAACAACCACAAATGCATAAAATATCGACGTTCTTATGTCCGTATAAATAATTAACGAATTTATTTGATTTTTTTTTCATTTTAGAAATGCAAAATGAATATAATGCATTTTTCAGTGTAATCGTGGTTTATTTTGGGCTGTAAATAGAACCCCTTTCCCAAGAGTATACGTAAAATGTCAGTATTTATAGAAAACCGATTTTAATAAAAATACATTTTTTTTAACTTCCTATGCCAAACTTTCGAAAATGATATATTACGGTTTTTGGATGTTATATGACATGTACATCACGAAAAACCATGTTACTAATTCCCGTCGGTCTATCTGTCAGTCTGTCTCTGTCTGGACCGCCTTAGGCACAGATTTGAATGATATATAAATTTTTTTTTGATGTTAGTTCATACGCTCTCAACTCTGTGCACCAATTAGCCACATTTCACACATCCTACATTTCCCCATACAATGTTACTTTTTAATAAAAAACTAAATATGGCAAATTGGTGATTATCTGGAATAAAAAATTAACCGCTTCGACATATTAAACATAAAAGGACTCATTTTCAAGGTATTTTCATTGACTACAATCTCCTTCTGAAGCAGTTTCACCAATACTTCATATGCATTTGACATAAATGAATATTTTAATGTAAAACAGTTTACATTATGTTTTTCTTATAGGTTAGGAACGGGAAGCATACATCCATATTGGCAGTGGCGGTAGATAGTGGAAGCAATACAGCGACGAAAAATAAGAAAGAAAGCAAAAAGGAGAAAATGTTTTCAGTATACAGACCAAACACAGGCTTGCAGTTTAGACAAGAAAGTTTGGCGGAATTGGAGAAAAAGTACAAAAAGGTAAGTTGAATGCATATTGGAAAACACCTGCGTAGTAGCTGTCCAATCATTCTAGTAGAGAAGTTTCTTGTTTAACATGAAATATTTTAATCAAAACTTTCCCAACACATTTTAAGAACGACATTTCTTCCTTAAAACTTACGTATTCTTTCCGGTATTGTATGCCTGACCCTTTCAGAAAAAACTTTCAAGTGGTAACGCAGAACGATTTTCGTTTGCTGAATAAGGAATATTCACGATCACTTGTATTTTCCCAAAATATCATAAAATGTACATATCTTGTTTTTTCTGAATTCAATTGTAGCTCACTTTTTTGAATTTGCTAATTATGTCCCCAGATGGAGTCATCAGCATATACAGTAGCGGATAAAAGATTGGAAACATTCTTAGTAATTTTTAAAAACTGCGCTAATCTTTCATTATTTATTATTGACTATTTTTTTTCTCATATAGTTTGCTTACAGTATGCTGTGGTACTACAGACTAGCATTGAAATACCTTCATATTATTTTATAACCAAAAATGCGACGACAAAAGTATAGAAACTTATTTTTTATTACAAAATTAAGTACAATAACTCTACAAAAAGATTTAAAAAATACTATTTAGCTAATATTTGGTAGCATAGCCTTTAGCATTCAACACTGCCTGACATCTGCTGCTCATAGAAGACACCAATTTTTTACAAACGCCTGTTGGGATATTTTGCCAAATATTTTTTACATAATCAAATAAATCGTTCCTATTCTACGAAATGTAAGAACAGTTTTGTCTTAACCAGTCCTTTACGAATTTTGAGGTATGTTTGGGGTCATTATCTTGCTGGAATGTGCATCGTAATGGCATTTCTTCTTCAACCAAAAAGGGCACTAATAATATCTTTGTTTTTGATCCATTTTCCCAACAATTTTAACAATTGGACCCGTTTCAGAACTAGAAAAACAGCCCCAAACCATGATGTTGCCTCCACCGTGCTTAACTCTTGGTAACTGATACTTTTTGGCGAACCTTTTAAAGAGGGTTTTTTAATATCCTGAAAATACTGAATATCTGACATTGGCTATTTTGAAAAAAAAACTTTCAGTTGATCTAGTAACGCATATTCTATAATTTTCGAGATCCCTGCATCATATATATTTGTCTAAAATTTTAAAGACTGTTCATATCTCCTAAAGAATCATATGAAAGATCCACTTCTTTGCCGAGCCATTCTATACTAAGTGACATATAAATCCGAACACCCAGTTTAAATGGTTTTATTTTAATAAAATTTTGTACTTAATGAAACATAATAAGTAAATGATAAAAATTTCAAAATGATTGCACTGCTTTAAAGCCCTTTGACCTTTAATAATGTGTGGATGCACCCTGATGTGCTACGCATTCTCCAACGCGCCTAGGCATGCTTCTGATCAGGTGGTCAATGTCCTCCTGTAGTATCTCATTCCAGGCAACCACCAACTCCTCTCGAAGTGCTTCTAGAGTCTGAGGAGGACGTTGCAAATTGAGCAATCTCCTACCCATCATATCCCACACGTGCTCAATTGGGGATAAGTCGGGAGATCTTGGTGGCCATGGTAACAATGTGACATCATTATGTTGAAAGAAGTCTATTGTGACTCTTGCAACATGTGGTCGGGCATTATCTTGTTGGAAAGTTGGATCTGCCAGGGTGTCAAGATAGGGTTCTAGAACTTCGTGGATATAACGCTGCGCGTTCATGTTACCTCTGATGAAGATTAAAGGTGACCTGGAACCATAAGCTATAGGACCCCAAACCATAACTCCAACAGTGTGATGAACATGTCTTTCAACAAAAAACTGTGGATTCCTCCTTTCACCACGTCGCCTTCTAACCCTGGCACGACCATCGTGCATGCCTAAACAAAATCGAGACTCGTCACTAAAGACAATACTGTTCCATTCCTGATCCCAGAGTGACCGTTGTCTGCACCACTCAAGGCGATTACGTCGGTGTTCTCGAGTTAAAGGGAGGACCCAGTGTGGCCGGTATGAAAACAAGCCAAAACTTCTCATTAGTCGGTAAACACTTCGCATGCCAATAGGTCTTCCGTGTTCTGCAAACCATTCATTTGCAGTGGACCTGGTAGTGGAGAAACGGTCCCGTAATGCCAATAATCTTAGGCGGCGATCTTCACGGTCTGTTGTTCTACGGCGGCGTCCACTGCTCCTTGCTCTTTGCGTACGGCCTTCTCGAAGCCATGCCTGACAACACCTAACCACAGTGTCTACACTTCTTTGCATTCTAACTGCAATTGCCCGAAAAGAAAGTCCAGCTTCCCGAAGTCCCACTATACGGCCCCTATCAAACTCACTAAGTTGACGAAATCGTACAGGTCTCCGTACTCTAGGCATCGTAACCGATCGTAAAGGATGTCAAGAACCAAAATCCGCCAACGTTGATTCTTTACTGCGGCTGAAATATTCATTTTTAGAGCGTTAGTGAATTAAAAAAAAGCAGTATAAAAACCGGAATGTCCAACTGATAAGGCTGAAAATTTTTTCACTTGTTATTTACAGTAAGATAAATACATTCACCAACTTTTATTAAAATAAAACCATTTAAACTGGGTGTTCGGATTTATATGTCACTTAGTATATCTATCTATCTATATTTTTCTTCCAGGTCGAGTCTTCGGAAGCCGAAGAATCGTGGACGCAACAATACGACGCGTCGGTGGCAACGTGTTCTCACGCGTATTGGCGCGGCAACTGCCGGAACGCTACGGCCGGTCACGAATGCGAAGTGGGACTACGCAGGCGCACGTACAACGTCGTTTCCGGTTCGGTGCTGTCCGTCTGGAGTCGCGTGGAGGGCGTGCTTGCGGCGCGAACCGGCGCGCACAACAAGATGCAGGTCGTTAGGTTGAGAACCAAGGACGACCTTAAGATTGTCGGTAAGATGATAGATAGGATAGATATGCTTCATTGTCTGAAGAACAAAGTCATTCTTAACGACAAAGCTAATTTTGCAATATAACAAACTAATGTGCATCTGAGGTAAATGTATTGTAGAACAAATACAAAGGGTACTATCAAAGTTTTGCAATACAGCTTTATTTATTGACTTCGTTGAAAGTAATTTCCACCACATTCAATGCACTTCCGTCAGACTATGCTGTACCCAGAGAGACCAAAGTTTCCTTCAGTGTGAATGGTCATGCAAAATTGA
The DNA here is from genome assembly GCA_963669975.1 of Acanthoscelides obtectus. Lineage (NCBI taxonomy): Eukaryota > Metazoa > Arthropoda > Insecta > Coleoptera > Chrysomelidae > Acanthoscelides > Acanthoscelides obtectus. Next base: position 10,530,662 of record CAVLJG010000005.1, read on the forward strand.
ATGAATTGCTGGTGCATGAAGGTGTAAGGTCTCCTCTATCTGCTGGTATGTCACTGTCCGGTCTTCGTCAAGCGTTTTCCTCACAGCAGTATTTTCCTCTATTATTGACGTTCGTGGCATTCCTTCCCTCTCAGCGTCCTTCAGAGTGAAATTGCCCCTTTTTGATATCTCTGTACAACCTGAATATAGTCTTACGATCATTCTTTAATGCTGCTCTATGCTTAAACCCTTTGTACAAGGTTTAATATGCTTTATTTATTAGAACGTTTTTGAGTTCACGGTGGATTATCTTTTAATTGTTGACACTCTTAATAGCATTAAGGAGGCACATGTAAATTTCAGGTTCAGGTTTGCGCGGATTTTAGAGACGGCCATTTGTCTGATATTATTTCTCATACATAATTTCTAAGTTTCAATAAAAGATTAAGATGAAAAAAATGGGCGTATTTTATTTCATTTTACAAATATTCAAGACACAAACCAGTCAGTTATACATTTGGGCTACCCTGTACAATTGCATGTCTTAACTTACTTTTCACTATTTTCAGGTACACTTATTCCTAAAAATTGCGTAGAAGCCCTTGTAGAAGCGTTGTCGTCTGATGCCGAAAAGACAGAAGAGAAAACGTTTTAACCTGTAGAAAAAGTAGCTTGCAATGAGCTGAGGATATGAGATTATGGCGAAGAAGTTGACGACTTTTACCTCTTTTCATTGACCTTTTGTTATCTCTATTTTGTTTGAATGATTTTATGTCTTCAGTAGAAACAGATACAGGGCAAAATAGTATTGTACGGCATTTTTAAATGAGCGATGAAAATATCGTATTTGTGTAATTTACTACTGTAGAGAAAATTCCGAGTATTTTCTAAAAGAAAGGTCCGTGTAAAACACGCTCCCAGTATATACTTCAAAAAATCTGTGAAATAGTTATATTTAGGTATAATGTATTTATATATATACTTAAGTAGCAGTTTTAATCATTATTTCTTAAAGGTTTTTGTTGAAGTGTAAAGACCCGAGAGGAAAGACTTTGTCTTTTTTAAACTGGTTTGATTTATTTAAAACCATGTAATTATTTGATGTGTTCACAGTATAAAATAAAAAAAAATACAACCCAGTTATATCTTCTTCCTCAATTCCTAATCGCGTCTCGCTGTCCGCCTCATAAACGGATTCAAATTACCTAAATAATCGGAAGCAGAAGGTGGTGTCAAATGGAATCGTGTTGGATCAGGGATCAATCTTGGGTCCAGTACTAAATTGACCATTTCATGAAATGATCGAGCATTTCATGAAAGGTATCACCTGTTGGCTAGAACATGATGCGCCTTGACCAGATCACTGATAAATCATTTAACGATATGATCAATTAAACGCCCGGGGTGCTAAATGAAATGGTAGAGCATGTTCGATCAACATTTTTGTCTACATTTCAACAGGGTCGTTAATAACCAAGTGAAAATTCTAATAATCTTCTAAATGAGGAAGAAGTGAGATTGAGACCCGATTTTACTACTGACCCGCAAGAATAAAAAATTTGCGCCTTTGGTACTAATTGGTAAGGCATCTTTGAAGTAAGGGATCTAATGAATATGATCGATTTCTTGTAAAATGTCTCTCAAACTAGAGAAAAATATACGGCTTTAAATCAAGAAATACTTCATATATCTTAAGATTTAGTTACAAAAAAATATAATCATATTAGCAAATTTCCTCGAAATAATTTTAAAGTTCGTTCAAAGGCCATTTTATAGGGAAATATACGAATTTACCTTGCCGATATGTGGTATTCATGATTTGCCTTCGATGCTGCTTCAAGTAAAACTGTATGTGGAGCAAGTATTTAAGGATTGTATTAACATTACTTTTGACGAAGTAAGTAAAAGCCACACTATAATAATCACATATAAAGCACAACATTTCTAATTTTGTTCTAATTATACAAAATTCACTACACATTTTTTATGTATTTTATCACATTTTGTTCGGTTCTCAAGCTCGAGAACTGGTCCCTAATATCACACTTTTTTGGGGGCCAAATTTTTATCCTGAGGTTCCTTATCTTTCAAGGAGGATGCGACGTTTTTCACTAAGTACTCAACATCTTGTCTAAATTTCTCGGAGCAATTGAACTGTTGGGCGATTTCTTGCAACCTTTCCATTCCCTCTTTCATTTTTTGAATTTGATCCATCAAGGCGACAATATGGTCGCGATCTGTAAGTTAACAATTACATTTTTAGAAAAAAAAATCAACTGCAGTAACTGAAAAGAATTAACTTTTGGTTGTGCTATCAAGTGCCAAAAATCTACCGGGTGCGCCATCTTTTATGTAGGTATTGAAACATCGAATGATTGATATTTACCAACCGAGTGATTTGGGTATACGTGTTTCTGAAACGTCGATTTACTACAATTTTAGTCATGAATCGCTTTACACCGAAACAATGAGTTCGCTAAGAAAACGAATGTAGTTCACAAATTGGCTTTTTTATCTACCTACATACACTGAGAACCAAATTAGTCGGATGGCTTGTGTTCAATATGTTAGAAAGAGATAGAAGACGGCTGTATAGCGAAGCTCATGTCCACGTTGTCTGGCAACGCTGACGAGGCAATCTGCCGCGTCGCCAATATGTTACACCAATTCCTTGAATCAAGATGCATGTTGAAAACATGCGTTAGTTTATTATCTACGCCTAAATAATGGATTTAACTTGAGCGTACATATTTGCGAATTGTGTCGAATCTGTTTAGGATCGATTCCGCATCGGTCCTAATATCGCTCCATTTTAGGTCGAAATGAAAGGTCAGGATCGCCACAAATTCTGCAACATTGCATCATTGGTTGTCTTGGCAACACTACATCTCATACATTCCAATGCAAGGTTTCCACCTCCATGCTCATACATGAGTCACTACCCATCCAGCGCACATTGGTGAGTGTTGTTCTGGTTTGAAACGGTTTTCACCTGCGTACACGCAAGCAGTGATAATTTGTATTGCGTAATGATATACTAAGTGACATATAAATCCGAACACCCAGTTTAAATGGTTTTATTTTAATAAAATTTTGTATAAGTACTTAATGAAGCATAATAAGTAAATGATAAAAAGTTCAAAATGATTGCACTGCTTTAAAGCCCTTTGACCTTTAATAATGTGTGGATGCACCCTGATGTGCTACGCATTCTCCAACGCGCCTAGGCATGCTTCTGATCAGGTGGTCAATGTCCTCCTGTAGTATCTCATTCCAGGCAACCACCCATCATATCCCACACGTGCTCAATTGGGGATAAGTCGGGAGATCTTGGTGGCCATGGTAACAATGTGACAACATTATGTTGAAAGAAGTCTATTGTGACTTTTGCAACATGTGGTCGGGCATTATCTTGTTGGAAAGTTGGATCTGCCAGGGTGTCAAGATAGGGTAAAAGATGGGGTTCTAGAACTTCGTGGATATAACGCTGCGCGTTCATGTTACCTCTGATGAAGATTAAAGGTGACCTGGAACCATAAGCTATAGCACCCCAAACCATAACTCCAACAGTGTGATGAACATGTCTTTCAACAAAAAGCTGTGGATTCCTCCTTTCACCACGTCGCCTTCTAACCCTGGCACGACCATCGTGCATGCCTAAACAAAATCGAGACTCGTCACTAAAGACAATACTGTTCCATTCCTGATCCCAGAGTAACCGTTGTCTGCACCACTCAAGGCGATTACGTCGGTGTTCTCGAGTTAAAGGGAGGACCCAGTGTGGCCGGTATTAAAACAAGCCAAAACTTCTCATTCGTCGGTAAACACTTCGCATGCCAATAGGTCTTCCGTGTTCTGCAAACCATTCATTTGCAATGGACCTGGTAGTGGACAAACGGTCCCTTAAGGCCAATAATCTTTGGCGGCGATCTTCACGGTCTGTTGTTCTACGGCGGCGTCCAATGCCCCTTGCTCTTTGCGTACGGCCTTCTCGAAGCCATGCCTGACAACACCTAACCCAGTGTCTACACTTCTTTGCACTCTAACTGCAATTGCCCGAAAAGAAAGTCCAGCTTCCCGAAGTCCCACTATACGGCCCCTATCAAACTGACTAAGTTGACGAAATCGTACAGGTCTCCGTACTCTAGGCATCGTAACCGATCGTAAAGGATGTCAAGAACCAAAATCCGCCAACGTTGATTCTTTACTGCGGCTGAAATATTCATTTTTAGAGCGTTAGTGAATTAAAAAAAAGCAGTATAAAAACCGGAATTTCCAACTGATAAGGCTGAACATTTTTTCACTTGTTATTTACAGTAAGATAAATGCATCCACCAACTTTTATTAAAATAAAACCATTTAAACTGGGTGTTCGGATTTATATGTCACTTAGTATATTTGATATATTTTCCGATCGATCGCTGTCGTATTGTAGAATCCTGTGCGAACATTTTCTGGTGTAACATATTGGCAACACGGAACATTGCACGACCTTCAGCCAGCTTCTATCTCTTTCTAACATGTGTTGCTACACATTACTGGCGCTTCTCTCTCGTACACATTGAACTCAAGCCGTCAGACAAATTTAGTTTTCCCTGTATACCAACCCACACGCAAAAAACATAACCCTTTTTCTCAGGTAGTCGGGTAAAAAATGGCGACCTTATTAAAAAAAGAACTTTTTTATTATATAAATAGGTATGTGCACAACGTTACCTTTCTCCATCATTTTGGCATGTTTCTCCGGTAAACTAGACAGCAAGTCCTTAACGGTCATTCTATTATCTCCTTCTTCTCCTATCTTTTCTTCTGGAATTTGTTCCTCATTGGTAAAACTGGTACTCTCGCCAATCTTTCCGACCACTTGTTTGAATTCATCACTCATGTTCTCTTCATCTTTGCTCACTTTCGGTGCTATCTTTACGTCGGTTTTATGTTTACATGTTATTGTGTCACCTTTAAAAAACGTTGTGCTATCATTACCTATAACCTATACTATCGAAGAGTTGGTACATAACCGACACAAAAACTAAATGTGTCGAAGCGATGATTTACAAGATAAATGCTTTATCTGGATATATATCTGTTTAGACAACATAGGAGGGAGCCCCAAACATTTCATTTTTAGTCAAATTTGAATTTCGCGCCTCAAATTACGTTTTACACACGAAAAAGAAATGTTGCACTGAAAAGCCATGTAGTTATTTGACATATTATCATAAAACCCCACTTCCTCCCCGAGAGAATTTGCTACCCCCACTCCCCTTAACGTTTTTAAAATTATCCCTCGCCAATGATCGCCTCGCCTTAAAAATATTGTTGAGGGCGGCGTAAAAGCTAGAATAAATCCATATTATTCCATAGGCAGCAGCGGTGGCCGCAGTAGTAGGCTCTTCGGTCTCCTTATCAATCGCCGTGCGCTGTGCGGGTTCAAATCCCGTCCCAAGAGAAATTTTTCTCTTGGCTATGGATGTTGTGGTTGTCCGTAGGTGGTAGACGGTCTCTGACCGTCGAACGCAGAGGTACCACCCGGCGGGACCAGAATGTGTGCATGTTGCATGCACACGTGTTCCCTCGCCAGAGTCCGTGTGGCGTTACCCCTTTCCCCTGTATCACCCTATAGCCCCGCGGTACCTCATGGGTGTTTAGGACTTAGGCCTTTGTGGTGGTTGGAGTATAAAAAATAGGGGTTTCTGTGGCAGTGTTGGCAGTATTTACTAGTTTATACTTTTTACCTTGTTCTGTAGTGATTTGAAAGCTGCGAGACTCCGCAGGTTTTTCCTTCACTGATTTAATCTTCTCCCTAGCCTTCCCATCAATTTCGAGATCCATGTTGAGAGTGCTGTCGCGATTATCCACTAAGTAGATAACTGTGTTAGATTTTTTGTTGTTATATTCTCGGTCCGAGTCGATAATATTTTGTATGAGACTGAAAACACTGCGTAGCATTTCGTTTCAGAGCCCATGCATGGCCTAGTTTTTGACTTTATCAAAATGCTCCGTCGTTTCTTTTATTCTAGCCAGATGGTTAGCACATTTTAATTTTTGCAACACAAAATTTATTTTGGAGGGTTGCTGTCAAAGCAAAAGTCACTGGATGTTATATTATTGTAAAATATTTGTATACAGTGTGTTTCAAAGTTTAAAATTTTCTCGAGTTCAAAAAATATTTCTGTTTTGGGTCAAAGATTGTCTTTCAAGATATTTCTTATATCTTATTTTCAACAGTTTATGTGACACAAATTCAAAATTTTAACAGTTTTATTATAGTCTTGGTTTCACTAACATTTTACAAAATAATGCTTAAAATTGAACTATAGATGTTTTGGGAACTCAAAAATCAACCTTAAAATTCCTGTTTCACAGGAAACAGCTTGATGGGATATGACGTATGATGTGTTGCTGGATTCAAATTCAAAATACATTTATTTGCCAAAAAAAAAACATGATTTTACCGTATTATACAAAATTCACATTTTTGACAAAAAGGACATATTATCGATCAAAATGACCACATAAGTAGGGTAGGTGTAAATATGCCCTACTGTTCTACACTAATTTACACATATATTATAATATATAAACAATACTTAGGAATTTAATGATTTAATTTATTATTTCATTATGAGCATGAACCATTGATATCGCAGAAAAAAAATAATTTTCACACTTAAAATGTCAACGTTCCGACGGGAGGGGAGCACTGGAGAGGGAGGGCGAAGAGCGGCAGAAAGCATCAGACGCGAAGCTACTCCGACGAACCCGATTTAGCATATTCAGTATAGACAAAATGTTTAGGTAAGGGTGTTATATGGTTACGATAAGGTATGTTGAATGAAAATCGCATGCAGGCGTTCTGCACTTTTTGTATCGCATTTTTAGTAGTATACGCCAACGAGCTCCCATAAACTATATCTCCATAGTCGAAAAGCGACAGTATGAGATTCTGACAAAGGAAATACTTTTGCTTAGGCCGTAAAAAAAATTTTTAGTTTGGAGATATTTCTTAATCGTATGAAAGCTGCAGTCAATTTTTTCTTTATGTGTGGTTCTAATGGTAATGCATTATTGAAGACTACGAATAGATTCTTTGTTTCGTGAACAATGGGGACTATCTCATATTCAAACTAGACTCAATATTTCTCCTAAGTGTGAAATTAGATCCCAAAATTAAAGCTTTTGATTTAGAAGCATTAAGTTTTGATGGCGTATGGCAAAACTTTTTACCTCTAGCAGGTCTGAATTAATGTGATTTTTGGTTGAGCCTAAATTGTCGTTATTAATAGCAATACAAAGTTGCGAGTCATTGGCGTACTGATGAAGCTTTGCATAAGCAACAGCTTCAGACATATCTGCCACATAAATACTAAACAGGTTTAAATTCAGATTTGAGGCAAACCGATCCTTGAGAAATCATAACACAGCTTGATCGAGTACTTAGGTAGCTTTTTAAAAAACTTATTGCATTTTATTATAACAAAATGACGGATTTTAATAATAAAAATTTACCTTGAGATTCCTACTGATACTTTTGTTTGTTGTTTGTAGTCAAGTCGGATGTTTTAACAGATTTATTTCTGACTTTCATTGTCCAGAAAAACAATTGAGTTATATGATGTTTCAGTTGATCAGATTGTCACCTTCAGGTGAACCATGTATCAATCAAACCCTTTTGTAACTTAAAATTTATTCTAGTCAATGGAAGTCCAAAATAAATATTTTGGAACCTGATACCTTGATCAATCCATGATTTGACCGGTCACTTATTGGTTTAGCTATGTGTCAGACTTTGACTATAATATCTTCGTCATGTTAATTTGAAATTATCTAATATTGTGGAAGTGTTTTCAGAGAGAATAGAAAAAACCAATTGAAATTAATTTTTTATATTTTATCAAAAATTCTTACATGCTATATATCTTACATCTAAATTTGATGCATGCTAAGTATACTGTACACTGAGGCCCTGCAGAATGTTTGAAAAGCTTTTTTAATGGATGTGTTAAGTTGGAGCATTAGACTTCTTCTTCTCTTCAGCCTCTTTAGCTCTTTTAATCTGCATTTCTCTTTGTTGTTCAAGTACCCTCCTGAAGTTTTCAGCTTCCTTCTCATCATCGCCACCTAGAAATACACAAAATCACTACCTCTGATAACTGAAGTAAGGAGATGCTGTTCACACCGAGACTAAAGTCTTACCTCCAAAAGGCATCTCTTCACCTTCAGAGTCTGAACTGTCCTCATTGCCGGGATGGCGTAAATAAATATCAGACAGTTCCCTGCCTCTAGCAACTTCTGACACCAAATTAGAATCTGTGCTGTCTTTTCCTTCAAACTTCTTAGCTTCAGCTGCCTGGACTCTTATTTTTTCCCACTCTGCCCTGTAGTCTCTTCAATACAAAAAATATATATGTGGTGCATATGAAAATAACCTTTTAGTATAATGATATGATTCTTGAATTTTAAGTAACTAGGAACTAGGCTACAGTATACTATTATCTAACATATACTACTCAATAGGAAGTTTTGTTGGTTTTGACAAAAACTAAAAGTGAAGCGAAATTTTGGTTTCTGCTATAAAACTAGTTACAGTCAAACACTACTGGAAACCCTGAATGAAAGGCCATCACTTCAAAATTTTCGTGGCTAATTGTTTTCATTCTAAAGCACATATTTTCACCTTTTTATTCTAGATTTCCCTGACCCTCATTTTCAAAAGTCCACAATCCTGGAGGAGTAATATATTTTTTTACCTTTCATATTCATCAGCTGCCTCATCAATCAACTTGTGTAGCTCTTCGATTCCTTGACCTGTAGCTGCACTGACACCACAAACCTTCAAATTTCTATAAAATTCATCCAGAGCTAGAGCCATTGATCTGGTCAAACTACTGATATAACTTTCATCTGCTTCAAGAGCCTCTTGGAATGCCTCAAAGTCAGTCATCCAATCCTTTGCATATGAGCAGTCGACAATGTCAGTTTTGTTCATCACTACCACAAATGGTAGTCGAGTTTTGTATAAGATAGAACATGCATAAAGCATGTTTGACATAAAAGTTACAGGAGATGTACTTCTTACACAATCAACTACATAAAGTATAACTGTAGGAAATGATGATGCAAGTGTCTCTGTTATAATAGAACCTAAAGTGAAAAACATTTTAGAATCCATGGAGTGGTAAATAATTTGCACTTACCTGAGACAGACCACATGAACACTTCTATTTGTCCAGGTGTGTCCAAAATGCAATGTTTATTTGTAGCTTTTTCAATGAAACTAATTACTTCAGGGAATTTAGTGGAGAATAAATTCAGAGATGTTACAATTGCTCCATTTGGTCCTAGCTTATACTGTTTCATTACTTGTTTATAGTTGACAGTATCCCTCACATCTAAAATATAATAAACATTATACAGAATTGGGAATGAAAATATGGTATTCTGATATGTTTGTCATATATTATTGGCTTTGGGAGCAGTCAGATCCTGGAGAAGAGTAAAAAAATAACAGTTTTCCAACCATTTGTGACTAGCTCATAGAAAATTAGTTTTTGGGTAAGTACTCATAAATTACTTTGGTAGCAGTTAACTTTAAATTCTTACCGATATTAGCAAAGTAAGGTAGGTTTATACAGGCTGGATCCAAATTTAAAATGTAAGGTTTTGGTTCAGTAGTTGAAAGTCTTGTTACTAGAGATGTTTTTCCACTGCCCGCCATGCCCAGCACAATCAAACATATTGGCTTTTTACTTTCTTGCGGCGTAGCTTCTGCCATTCCGGAAATATGGCTTAAAATAAATAATGATATTTTCAAATTCCAAACAAAAGTTAAAATGACAGATTTTATAACCTTAAAATTCATATCACAGAACACACGTAGAGCAGAGACAGGTCTTCAAACAGAAGCGAAACTCGCCATTTATAATAAATCAATTGACACAGTATTCAAAAAGCAACCATTTTCGGCCCAAGTTAAGATAACATCGTCAGGCAAGACAACTATTGAAATATCTTCTACTAGACCCTAGAAAGCTATCCGTGGTGATTTTTTTCCCGAAATCGTTGCACAACACTTAAAAATGCAAATGAAAATTACTGCTTTGACGTTCTAAATAATGCTGTTAGTATCCCGGGATAGACATACGTTTTGACAGTTGACCTTGTCTACTCTTACTTGTGTTTTTAATCAAATCCAAGCGAATAACCAAAATTTCTGTGTTATGTGCCGCGGTTATAATATGGTTCAAGATGACACACGGGTTGATGACGTCAGTTACACGAATCGCTTGAACGCGTTGGTTTTAACCGCGGTTTTGTTGCAAGTTGTTTATTTTAGAAAAGCGCGTATATAATCTCTGATTATTTTTATTATCACTTAATAATCGGTGCTTTTTCGTCTACAACTGTATATGGAAAGTTTAAATAAGAAACCTTTCTTAATATTCATGGGAGAAATGTTTTTTTCACATTTTTTTTTAATGATGGACCCATGGCTTTGTAGCTGTGATAACTTTCAATTCTCTAAATTTTTCCGCATGTCAAAGAAAACATTTATTGATTCAGCAGAAATGATGAAAAAAGAAATTAGCAAAACCGTATACAGGTGGATATCATCTAGTGAGTTTATATGGCCATATTTTAATATCCTTGTGCTATATGGCTACAAATGATACTTTGTTAAGCATAGGAACTACATTTAAAGTGTCCCCAACAACCGTAATGAGTATAACTAATAAGGTGCTCCACTTTATGGTAAAACTGAAGTCAGCCTGTATCATTTTTCTCAAAAATGAAACTGAAGTACAATAACAATATTCAATACCCGGCAAAATTCTAACTTGTCACATTTCAAATAATAACCAGAAATATAAAACTACTCTTGAGTTGGGTAAATACCACAATTTTGCGGTGATAACTATGACATATAACAGCTGATTCGTGACGTCACGGATCTTATAACCAAACTGATACTGTTGGACCAGCGAAAGATTGCAAGCCGAAAGAATGCGGACAAAAAATTGCGAAGTTGTCAGATGTTCTACATAAAATGCGGTCCATACATATTAACATATTTAAGATATAGAATTGTTCCGCTGAATTTGGCAATGTAGCTGGAAAACCCAGGCCGCAGGTAAACATCCGGTCGCTGATTGGTCCAAAACTCTTATCTTATCTGAAACTAGAATAACGTGCCGATGGCACGGTCATTTATAAACCTACTCCCATAGGCGTAGGCAGTTGGCAAATACTTTGAAAATATAATTTACTGTTTAGTGGTGATAATGGAATTCAAGCATGGGAAAGTTATTCACAGCCAGGCAAGGGAAATAATAGCAAACGTGATACGTGCTTGCGATGCAGAAGCGGCTAACAATACTTTCGTTTATCCACTGGTAGCTAGAAATGCAAGGGCGGCATATTATACGGGTGTTAGTGAACGAACTATAAGTAAAATTAGAAAAGAAGATAAAGACAGGCAAAATGCAACCTCCACACAGCCTTTAGCTTCTCCCGGAAAAAAGAGATCACGCCCTTCTGTGATCCAAAAAATTGATGGAGTCGATTTTTCCATTATTCGGAGAATGATAGAAAAATTTTACTGTGATTTTAAAGTGGTACCTACTTGTAGTAAACTTCTAATCAAACTGAAGGAAGAAATGGAATTTCCATTTGGTAAAGAATCGTTGAGGCTGCTTTTAAAAGCAAAAGGATTTTACTGGCGTAAATGCCACAACAAAAGGAAATTACTAATGGAAAGACCCAGTATTTTACATTGGCGATACAAGTATCTTAGGTCTATTAAAAAGTTCCGGGAAGAAGGAAGGCATATTATTTATTTGGACGAAACTTGGGTTGATAATGACCTCACTTTCAAGAAATGCTGGCAAAGCGAAGAAATTATGGGTGTCCTGAGCAATATAAGTTCTACAGGTAATAAAGTTTCTTTCACCTCGATTTTGCTTATTATACATTTTTCTCAATTTTGGAATATTCTTAATAAGTGCTCATTTAATTTGTCTAATTGAATACATAATCCCTTGCAAGTATTTTTTTCTCAAAAATATGTTTTTTATACATAGTGATTCAAAAAGGTGTTGGCAAACTTAAAATAACACTAAAATGAGGCTATTTATTCATTTCCAGGACGACTTATAATTGTTCATGCGGGTTCGCAAGATGGTTTTGTTCCTGGAGCCTGTCTCATTTTCAAGGCTGGCTGTGCCACTGGTGATTATCACGGTCAAATGAACCAAGAAAATTTCACGAAGTGGCTTACTGAAAAACTATTTCCTAACATTCCTCCTAATAGTATTATAATAATGGATAATGCACCTTACCATTCAGCTTTGGAAGACAAGCCTCCAACTAGATCTTCTCTAAAAAGAGACATCATCACGTGGTTGAGCAAAAAAGGTATAGAGCATGATCCTAATGCTAAAAAAATGGAGCTTTATGAAATAGCTTGTCTACATAGGCCACCATCTGATGAGAAAAATTATAAGATAGATAATTTAATAAGAAGTTTCGGACACACCCCACTTCGAACGCCACCCTATATGTGTCAGTTTAATCCCATAGAGATGATTTGGGCACAAGTAAAATTTTTCATTAGAAGCCATAATACAAGCGGCGAATTTACTATAAAAAAACTAGATGAAATTTCTAATAAGGCCATCGCTTCAGTAAGTGCCAGTGACTGGCAAAAGGTTATTGGACATGTTATAAAAATTGAAGATGAATATTGGGAAAAAGACAGTCTCATTCAAGAAATACAGGAAGAAATAATAATCAACATAGGAGGTGAAAGTGATAGCAATGACAGTTCCTCAGACAGTGATCATGACTCTAATCAGGATTGAAACTATACTAGATTGGCTACCTTTTAGAATTTTTAGATATTCATTTATTATACTATTGGTTTGTGGCTTTTAGTATCTCAGTAGAAAGTCTAATTCTATGTGTTGTTTATGGGTTATTTCATCAAGAAATTACTTTTTGTTTTCCTATATTTTTCTATTCAGTCAGATATTTTTGACTTGTTGTATTCTATTTTAGAAGAATGCATAATTTGTTTTGCTGTTCAATCATAATGCGTACATAGGAATATTACTTGTTGCCTAAAAAATATATTTATTTTGTTCTCAATATTCAGTGTTTGTGTATATTTATTTCTTATAATGTATGTTTGGTATCACGTCATTATGAATCGCAAAAAAATATTAATACTACCAGTTGTAATAAAATATAAATTCAATTAATAATTCAAGTCTCTCCGATCTCCGCCTATGACTCCATATAAAATCGTCTAATGGTAAGGTTTTTTCATCGCATTTCCCCCTTTCGTCCCTAGCAATCTTTGGCTGGTCGATCTTTAACTACACTCGCTTGAACGGATTGGTAAATACCAACCCAAAATGGTAAATACCATTTCCATTTGGTTATCCGCTTGAATTTGATTTTTGATTTTGCCCAAAAATTGTCACAATAGGCGTATTTTTTAATTCACCGGTTGAGCCACCGGTGCATCCAACTATTCAGTTTTACTTCCTTTAATTTCCGTCTGAGCGACAAATTGTCTATAAACTATAAAGACAAGTTTGGTGTACAACCTGTCGCTCAGACAGAATTTAAAGGAAGTAAAATTGAATAATTGGTTGCAGCGGTGGCTCAACCGGTGAATTACAAAATACCCATAAAGTGCCACAATTAGTTAAAATACGGCCACTTACAGTCCAGTTCTATATGTGCAACTTATAAAACAGTAAATTCTATGCTTTACCTATATTGTGTTTTATGCTTTGTTTGTCATGTGTCAATGTCAACTTCAAGGTTATTTTTCAAGCGAGGTTAGTCGGGGACATTTACGTAATCCACAAATTTTCAATTTTTGTATCAGCGATTTAAATTCCTTGTGATATAGCCCCAAAAATGTTCAGAACAACCGCCGTACGAGCCCAGTCCATCTTCCGCAATGCTCTGACGCCCAAAAAAGCACAGGCAGCCACTGTTTCAAGGTAATCGATAATCCCACAAAGAAAAATCATTGTCTTATCAAGACTTCTTTTGTTTTTCCTTTAAACTAATGCTGGTGTATCTGATTATGGCCTTGGGAAATATTCTAATATTTATTTTTATCATTTAAGGTTCATGTCGAGTCACAGCACTGAAACTGATGAACAGTTCGACACTCGTTTCGAGAACTTCTTCAACCGCAAGGACATTGATGGATGGGAGATCCGCAGAGGCATCAACGACCTTTGGGGGCACGACTTGGTACCTGAACCTAAGATCCTCATTGCAGCTCTAAAGGCTTGCAGAAGGGTGAACGACTTTGCATTGGCTGTCAGGCTTCTGGAGGCTGTCAAGGACAAATGCGGCCCCAAAGTGGATGAAATTTACCCTTATATTATCCAGGAAATCAAGCCCACATTGACCGAACTGGGAATCAGCACACCTGAGGAGCTTGGCTTTGACAAGCCAGAGCTACATTTGGAATCTGTGTTCCACATTCATTAAGATATTTATTGTAATTTGTAGCAAATAGAGCAATGTAATAAAGTTTTGTTTCTATATTTTGGTTGCATTACTTCAAATGAGCAGAGTGTGCCCCAATTTTGTTGCTACTAGGTGTGTTACATGCAATCTCAAAGCCTAGGTTCCATAACATATAAAATAAACACTTGGTACTGAACTAGAAGTTTATTTTGTATTTGAGAAAAATAATGTTTCATTATAAATATATCTCATTCGCCTATGTCTACATATTAACATTCTCAATTTATTTTGGTAACAAAGGCACAAAATTTTGTTGGAATAAAGTACAGATTCTCTTTAGAAAATACACGGAAGGTCTCTAATAACTTAAATTAGGTACACATTCCTGTTACTGGGAATCTGTTTATTTAACTAAAAACATTGGTATTAAAACTATACCAAAACAATAATGACTATCAACTACAAGACAAAAAAATAATGAAAGAAAATAGTTATGAATATAATAAGTAACAAATCGTGCACTGAGGTACCATGCAACAAATTTGGTTAAAAATTACCAACACTTTAATAAGCTACTAGAATTGATATAGTAAAACTTTATATGTAAAAATAACTCTTCTTCAACTAGAATCCACAACTTAATAATAACTTGCAAAAAAGGTTTATCTTATCAAGTTTATAAAGACATTTCTTCAGTAAAAAATTACTGGATTAAATTCACTTTTTACCCATCACATTTTTCCTTAGACTCTCGGTTTTCACCTGTAATCTACTCCTTAACGCTTTGGTGTTTGCAAAAATCGACGAAACATTCTTCTCTGAAAAAAAAAATTAATAAATCCCCAGGAACAGACAACACTTCCGCAGAATTTTTAAAATCATTTACAGACAACCACGAAACTTCTGCTTCCTATAATCAGTGAGGTATGGGAAACAAACCAAATTCCAGTGAGCTGCAAAGAAGGTAATATTATTAAACGCCCTAAAGAGGGCGAACGAAGGATATGCACAAAACTTCTCAGCAGTATAAAAAAACTTCTCACCATCATCATACTACACAAATTAACGGACAACGTTGATCTTCGCCGAAACCAGGCAGGCTTTAGACCAGAATCCTACATAGATCATATTAACAATAATGGAACAATCAATTGATTGGAACACACCTCTATCTCGTCCCGGGCACTGATGTGGAAAATTGTGGAGTTAAGAAACATTAATCAAAAAATTATCTGATCAAGGCACTGTACCCTGAGACAAAATGTACAATAACACACAATGGGGTCAGCAGTAGTAGATTTAACATACTTTCTGGAGTGAGGCAAGGATGCGTGCTGTCGCCGTTCCTTTTCCATACAGGGTCTTTCCTAATTGAATGTCACTTTTTAAGAGGGCGATTATGGGTCCATTTTAAGAAGAAAACATGAACATATGTCCTGAGTATCTTGACTTTACGATTCTGGATATTTTAATTAAATTTGGCATACATGTAATGTACCTCAAGAAGCATTTTTTAATATACCACTTTTTTTTAAATCTCCACCAGTGGCGTTCGTACGGGATTTCACCTGCCTGTTTTGGCAAACGCTGATGATGCGCCATTTATTTCTTTTAAAACAATAATTATTCTTGAAATCCCTAATCATTTGTAGGCACTTTCGGATGCACGGTTTTCGCTTGAAAAAAGTAAGCGTTTCTCTGCATGATCATAACAACATTAATATGACAATATCACCTTGCAAAGAAATAGATTTTATATATTCACTCAAATTGTACTTAAGAACCTAGAATATTTTATTATCGCTGATTAACAAAATCGAAATTATTACCTGGACTTGATCTCTTCTTGGAAGTTTTCGTAGATTCACTCGAAGAACTACAGGTCTCACTTGAACCCCCTTGGTCTGTATTGGAACTTCCTTTTTCAAGCACGGAGCCTTTCGTTTTCACAGATTTGCTTCTAGTTTCTTTGGTTTCATTCTTGTCACTTTTGTTTCTTTGGTCATGCGGGACAGTGTTCCTCAAATTCTTCTGAAATCCCACCTTGGTTGCAATCACTTTTGGAAGCTTATGCGACTTCGCTTTGGTAGATTTTTGCTTTTCTATTATTGGTTCTTCATTCTCAATTGCTGGATCAGTTTTCTGTCGATTTTTCAACTTCTGCAACACCACTTGTACTTTGTTTTTTGTGATCGCCGTTTTCTTCAATATGCTTTTTTTCTTCATATCAATAGGCTTCGCTTTTAATATACTTTCTGAAGGTGTGAGTTTCTGCTTAGTTTTTTCTTCCAAATTCTCTTTGGTGGTGTCAGTGACCTTCTTCTGATGACCGTCTATCCTCAAGCTTTTCCTTGGTTGGGGAACCACATCAACATCTAGTTTTCTTTTCACGGGCTTGCCTTTTGAATCATCCTTAGAATTAGATAACTCTTCTCTTTCCTCACTTCTCGATTCCTTCTTTGTACTTCTCAGGTTATGCTTTGCACTTTTAATATTTGGTGTAGATTCATTTTCATCTTCAATGCTGTCCACTTCAATGTTGCTTGACGATACCTGAAAAGATGAATCCTTGAAGAAAGAATGAAGTACAAAGCTGAAAGAAAAGTCAAAAAGTTACTAGAAGACTGACTGAAGTTGTTAATTTTTTTCTGCTAAGCGTATTGCGTGTGTTTGTGTGCACCCGACGATTTGCGTGAAATTTTTTCAATTTCCTCTGAAAACTTACCTCATTGCACTGTATGGTATTGTCATCCACAGACGAGGGGGAACTCATGTTGGATTTCTGATTTTCTTTGCCATCATCAGGCGGTGAAAAGCATGGTGTCTGTTGTAAAGGGTCACGTGGATCGAAACTCGTGCTCTCCCTGGGCTTCGGTAAAAAATTGCGCTCTTTCAATGGAAAATTTGTTGAGTGACTGCAACTGAAAATAAACAAAATAATGTTTAGATGCAGGAAGGATTCAAACAATCCTTAGGTGACCATGTAACTATAGTAGGAATTTATAAAAGTGTTAGAAGCCATCACTGTTCAGTTTTGATTAACATCTTTTACCTGAAGATCGCCAAACAAATACTGTATACCGTTGCCAAAAAGGGATCAGAAAGATCCTAGAGCCATCTATGAGACAGTAGCAGAGTACACAAAATAATTTTTAAATCTACTATGAAAATATTAAGAATTTTTGGTTCTGGTTCTAGATCTTCAATTGCTTTCTGACCTCTCTAATCCCTACTTTAATTGGGTATCTTCAGGCATCAATCAAGAGGCACTCCACCTGAAGATAACGCAATTAAAATAGGCATTAGAGAGGCCAGAAAGGGATTGAAGATCCAGGCGCCATCTAAGAGACAATAGAAGAACCAAACATACGTAACCGTATGAGTCTTACACATTTATGCTACTTAGTATGACAACTTACTTGGCATAGAAGTATTGGTATTCGACATAAAACATAGCAATGCCTGAAGATACAAGTAGTGTCGGCAGTTCGTGTTAAATTTATTGGAGTATTTTAGAAAAGTGACTGAAAACAATGTTCTTCTATCATACAATTCATGTCTGTAGCAGAGCTAGTAGCAGCTGAACACAGTACATAATAATTTATTCACAATATTTACATGTTTTTAGAGAATAAATTAAAAAAAGCAACAGGGTAGTGTCTTTGTGCATGGCTGTAACTAACGTTAAAACCAAGGAGTACATATCTTAGATCTATTCAAAGGTAAAGGTGTATATGTGATGATCTTTTGAATTCCTTTATATTCTATACAATTCTGACTGGAATACAGTGGACTTCCGGTAATCCGACAAACATTATGCAGGGCAGTGTTGGACTATCGAATTTGTCGGATTATAGAGCACTGCCTAAGACTCCCTATAGTCCGGAATTTTTTACATTACCCTGTAATCCGACAAATTATATATCCAATGGTAAGGTTATATATGTTATGTATATGTATGTACTTTGAAGTACAAATCATACACAGTTTATGTATGTCGAATTTAGTAAATTAAATAACAATAGAGAGCTTACGTTTTATTATAAAATTAAGCATAAATGCACATACATATGTACCAAAATAATCAAGAATTATTAATCAAAATCATTAATGAATTTATCAAATTATGAAGCTTAGAAATATTCATCATTTTTTTTTTGTTTAAGGTTGTTCTAACGCGAGATCAGAGCTTTGTCCCTCAGTCTTCTCAAAAGTAAAAGTTCGTTGTAGGATGTACCATTCTCTTCAGCCCATTGTAAACGTCGTCGTTATTTTCCTGATTGTTTGTTGTCTAATTAGCAATCTCTTTTATAATCCCTTCGTCAGACATTTCATGAAAAACATTTTCCTCTTTATCCATTCCACGGCACCAGATTTCCAAATCTTCCCGACTTATATGTGTTTCAATAGCGACTTGTTCTATAACTTCCGAAGTAACACTGATTTGTGGAACGTTGCTAGGAGGACATAACTTTTTCCAAGACGATTTAATAGTTGATGACGGTAACGCATTCCACGACTGACAAAGAGCAAAAACCAAGTCTTTCATATTAAATTCTTTTAAAGTTTTTTCTATTGGTTGGTCTTTTGATACGGCTCTCAGAAGTAGGTTTTTCTTATAGTCTTGTTTTTCAAACTGAATAACATTCTGGTCCATTGGTTGAATCAATGCAGTGCAATTTGGCGGAAGAAATATCGCATTGATGCATTTATCCTCAGTTGTTAGTTCTTTTTCAGACGGATGACCGGGAGCGTTATCAAGAAGCAACAACGATATTTGAGGAAAATTATGATCTTTTAACCATTTTCTAACTTCAGGTACAAAGCATTCATCAAACCACTTTTTGAAAAGGTCTTTTGTCATCCATGCATTTTTTTGTCCGTAATAGTGTACAGGTAAATCAATGTTTTTGAATGCCCGTGGTTTATTAGATTTCCCAATGACCATCATCTTAAGCGCGTGTGTGCCCGCAGCGTTAGCACATGGTAGTATGGTTACACGCTCTTTACTTACTTTTCGTCCAGGTACGGATTTTTCGTTACAAGAAACGAAAGTTTTGTTAGGCATCACACGAAAAAAAAAGCCCTGATTCGTCTGCATTGTACACCTGTGACGGGTCAAGATTTAAATCGTTCACCTCTTGCTAAAATCTTAATTTAAAGGGCTCTATGCAGGTGGCATCATTATAAAGTTTCTCTCCTGTAATAGTCATTAAACGTATGCCATGACGACTTTTAAAACGTTCTAGCCATCCTTTGCTGGCCACAAAATCATCTTTTTTTGTTATATAAACTTGGGTTCTGAAATTGGTGCATGCCTATTTCTTTCCTGAAGAAACCACATGTACAAAGATTCTTCCACTTCTGGATGTTCAGCTTTCTTGAGTGTCTGTCTCTTGCCTGGCCCGCAGTCAGTAGTTGACACGAACTTCTTGATCTTCTCGTGGTTTCTTTTAATGTCATAAATTGTAGATCGGCCTACGCCGTATTCACTTGCTAAACTACTGAAAGTTTCATTGCGATTTAAGCGGTCTAAAATATCAGATTTTTCTTTAATTGTCAATGTTTTGTGCTTTCGCTTCTGAGTTTGTGATGACATTACTGGGTACTATACTTAATACACAATGAATAAATAGTAATAGCGGTGGCGGGTACAAGTTGTAACCTGTTCAAATCTGCGTGATCTACATTAGCGAAGATTGTCAAATACGTATGTATGTAATACATATTCAAAGACATGTCGGATTACAGGGGGCGCCGAATTATCGGGGGTCCACTGTATGTTAATTAATGCTTCAAGGGTGCATTTCCTCACCTGTTATTGCTGACATTAAGGTCACTTGTGGATACTGGAGCAGCATTCTCATTACTGGAAGCAGTGAGACACTCTTTGTTGCTGGACGCTGGAGATTCCGGCATGTCCAATTCGAGAGTCGTCACATCCTTGGGGGCTGCGTTCAATACTTCTGGCGTCACTGGTATGGGTGCTGGTACGACTTCGATCACAGGCTCCAGTATGGACTCCAGCCGTTCTGTGGACGATTTTGAGCATGATGCTGCATCTGCTGGAGCGGTATCACAGTCGCCGCTAGGAACCAGATTTGAGCAAGCAGTGCTGCACCCAGCTTCCTGTAGAGACATGAGATATTTATTTTTTAAAATTAGACTTGTTAAGATCTGTTCACACCACACGCAACCAGGCGGCAACTCGATTTCGAAAGAAAAGAATAGAGCATAGGAAATGAGTAAATCAGCTAAAATGGAACAGTTTAGGTTTGATTATTCGGATAATTTTGCTTTTCCAAAAAGAAGTTTTAATGCCATATGGTGGAGAAATAATTTTAGTTGTTGATAAAGCAGAAACAAAATCCATCATGTATATAAGTAACTTTCAGGTTTATGGAAATAATTGTAAATTGCTCAATTTTCTGAATCTGCTGAATATTAAGTTTCAGCTTAAAGTTTGACAATCCCTAAGTTAAGACCGAAAGCAGAAGAATTTTCCGACTATACAGAACCTTTTCCTTGATATTAAGAAAATAATCCTCAAATTACCTTTGTGTCATCCCTTTGGCTGCCATCAAAACGAGTCATGATCTTAAGTCCCCTTTCAGGCAGGTTCTTCTTGCGATCAATAAGCACCTGAGCACGCGGGGGTCCCGGGGGGTCCAGCATCAATGTGACCACGGAGGTGTTGTCAGCACGCATTTTGGTTGCATGCCACCTTTCCATCGCTTTCTCCACAAGGAGTTTGCTCGGGTTCATCCAGGTTTTGTACGTAGAGTCACTTAGGGCGGCCGTCTCGTTGTGGCGCTCCGCCTATGAAAATAGCGTCAAGTAGATTGACTAGATGCTGTTGTGTGCGCTTTTCAGATCCGTCATGCAAAATGACATGGATAGCGATCTCGACCCGTATTCTTGGAAACGAGGGAGTAGAATCACTGAAAGTGGGCGTGGTTCTTTTAGCTGAGGAATGATCTCAAATCGACATTGGTCGAACAAATTTGTGAATGCATCCATTAGAGGCAAAATAATACGTTCTTGAAATCCTCATATCATTAAATGTTCCTGCCACAAAGTTCACTTAGTCTCTTAGATGAGAAGACAGGATTTCAGCACTTTTTGTCTCGAGAATAATTCGATCTGCGCCCAGAAATACAGTTTCAAGAAAAGTAATAGAACCACGCCCACATCGTTATTATAGTGATTATTTTACAATACAGGTACTGGCTACACATAGGGCGTCTAAATAGTTACGTTGGATTTAGTTTTTAAATTAAACTAAAAATAAACTATATACATGGTGACGGGAAAATAGATGCGGAGCCGGTGGGGGGGAGATAGTACAAGCCTATCTGAGTCGATTTTACTATAGGAACTACTGTCCGAAAATTAGCCGATTTCGAATTATACTAATTTTTAAGATTCATTAAAATAAACGTCCTTTATACATTAACTAAGTCATAAAACTTGAAAATTGGGTGCTTCATTTGATTTTTTTTGGTTTTAGAATAAAAATATTCTATAATACGAAAATTGATACTCAAATGTACATAATGACGTTATCTCATGCAGTAAGCTTCAAAATAGTTCGATTTTTGTTAAAAAAATTTTCGTTCATCTCAAAAGCTTCAGTTTACTAGAAAAAGTCGCATACAAATTTTTCGTACAAAATAATTAGAAAACATCTACGTTTCCTTACCTTTCAAATGAGGTATAAGAATCACAAATCGATTAAGAATTGGCAAAAATATGACTATTATAAGAGAAGGAAGGAAAAAGCAATAAAAATACCACACTTACAAAATCATACCTTAATACAGGATAATTTGTTTGAAACTACATTTTTTTCTTCTATTCTGGATACAGGATGATCAGAGTATACTAAAGTTTTCATGCGACCCCACACAAAAAAGTCCATAGGTGTGAGATCGGGACTGTGTGCTGGCCATGGGATTGGTCCGCCTCTACCGATCCATGGATTCGGAAACTGCTCATTTAACACTTAGGCCCGTATCGTCAGTCGACCCTACAATTGTAGGGTGCGTTTATGGCCTCCTTGATAGTCATACTCCTTTCTCTCCTTCAAAAATTTCTAGATTACACTTGCCCCGTGTCAGCGTCAGCGCTCTCCTATTGTGAAGATTTGTTTTCCTTTTAAATTGTAGGAAATTTCAGGCTGATAAAACATGATATAACTCAAAACCAAGCACAATTTGATGCAAATTGATGTTTGTGACATAACCTCAAAATAGAGCGCTGACACGGAGAAGTAGAAAACTATGACAATCAAGGAGGCCATAAAGGCGCCCTACAATTGTAGGGGCGACTGACGATACGGGCCTTAGTCTGAAATGTGTTGGGCATCCGTCATGGTGAAAAATCATTCTGTGTCTTGTGTGTAGCTGCACGTCTTCAAGTAATTCAAATGGAACATTTCTAATTTTCGTATAATAGAAGACCTCAGAAACAGGATAATACATGCAGCACAAGAAATTCAAGCCTCTTTTAGGAATTCGGCGGTAGTAAAATCAACTGTCATAAGAAGAGCACGTGTGTGCATTAGAAATAGAGGGCGCCATATTGAAAATGTATTATAAAAATAAAACAATGTAATTTCAAACAAATTATCCTGTATTAAGGTATGATTTTGTAAGTGTAGTATTTTTATTGCTTTTTCCTTCCTCCTTTTATAATAGTCATATTGTTGCCAATTCTTAATTGATTTGTGACTTTGATACCTCATTTTAAAGGTAATGAAACGTAGATATTTTAAAAATGTTTTGCACGAAAAATTTGTAGGTGATGTGTGTGATGAACGAAGAATTTTTTTAACAAAAATTGAACTATTTTGAAGCTTACTGCATGAGATAACGTTAATAATGTACATTTGAGTATCAATTTTCGTATTTTAGAATATTTTTATTCTAAAAAACAAAGAAATCAAATGAAACACCCAATTTTCAAGTTTTATGACTTGGTTAACGTATAAAGGACGTTAATTTTATAGAATCCTAAAAATTAGTATAATTCGAAAACGGCTAATTTTCGGACAGTAGTTCCTATATTAAATTCGACTCAGATTGGCTTGTACTATCTCCCCCCACCAGCTCCGCATATATTTTCCCGTCACCCTGTATATATATATGTACAGTTCTGATGCATTTCTCCGTCATATAATGATCCATAATTAAATGTCTAAAGTCGCTGGAAAATAAAGCCAAGTTTAAATCCCCAGGTACCTATTGGTATCTTTGGTAACAAAGACATCTGTAACAACCAAGAACTATTTTCTACTAAGGTTAGTCTATAAAATCGACCATTTATACATGTGCAACTTCACCGAAATATATTTCAACTGGCCATTTTTTGTTTGTCTTAAAACGAGCTATGTGATATCATATTCACCTGTTGCACAATATGTACAGCGGTAGTGGGACTCAGCATATTGTAGAGCCCATCAGTTCCAAAAATGAGGCATCTGTGCACGTCCGTATCTATCTTGAGCACAGAACAATCGGGGTCCGGAGAGACGATAAATCTGTCAATTTGGGAGTTGTATGACCAGAGATCGCCAAGGCTGCGCGCCACTGCCAAAAATGGGATCTCGTCGATAGGCGTGGATCGACGGACCGGGCCTTGGTGGCCGATTTTCGGACGGTTCCATACCACACGCGGCACTCCTGCACGAATTAAAAAAAAAAACATGACAAAACATCAACTCACCTTATACAAGAATCTCATAGTATCGTTGAATGCATATTGGTTAAAAACTACCGTTTTTCCATGACTTGAGTGTAATTTTCAAACAAGTCAGCAATACTACCAATATTTTGCCTCAAAAAAAAAAAAAAAAAATCCGATAGGGTTGCCAGGTCATTTAGCCCTATTTCCCCAGCCGAAATGTAAAAATCCCCTAAATTCAAGACATCAAAAAACATCCTCAAAAAATAGCATTTATTGTTTGTTACCATAGGTTTATGATTTGTTTGGTATTCTTGGATGGTAAAGTATTTTTTTGAGTGACATTTTTTTGTCGCGAAATACCTCAAAACATTATTTAATGCCATTAATAAAATTTTACATAACAATACCTCCCCAGTAAACTATTTTTCCCCAAAAGAAATCCCCAGAAAAAAAAACCCTAAAATCTTCCACATTGAAATAAAAAGGAAGGAAACAAAAAAGAAAGGTAATCTGAAATTAGTCATTCCTTCTGACACAGTCCAGATCGAAGTGTGAAAAAAAATATTGATCCAAAATATCAGGTATTGGAAGCAAAAGTATCGATACTTCTTAGTATCGAATCATATCAAACATCAATAAAATATATGCAATACAAAGTTTACTGTTTTTATCCTGAAACAGGTTTTCATTTTGCCATGCTCCTTGAAAGGGTGAATTTTGGCATTCTATTCTTACTGAGATATCTTATATGTCTGTTTTAATTATGATTTTTATTTGTGTTCTTGTTTAAAAAACTGTTACGGTATTCTTTATTATTATTCCTGTGCAAATCTGTCAGAATAAGTATTATTATTACTATGATCACTCCCCAAACATTTTTAAAGCGTGAAGGGTAGTAAATCTTCTCAAAGGGTGGGGAGGGTAACATCTTAAATATAGCAAGCAAAAATATGGCAAATATACAAATTTCAGGAGGCAACCAGATTCTCACGGAGGGCCTCAGTCCCCCTCTGGCTCTGCCATGTCATCTAGGTAGGCAATATCCCATTGGACTATAGACATTAAACAATGATAATGCTTACTTCTCAACCAAATAAACTGATAAAGTAGACATAAATAATAAAAAATCAGAATGATAAAAACATGCCGAGGTATGTGTAAGCAAAACGCTTTCAATACAAGATTGATAAGAGAGCCACACCTGATTTGCACATAACTTTGCCACCACACTTAACAATTCTTGACATTTCCTCTGCATTTTCAGGTTTGTGATCTCTGGTCAGAGGTTTGGCTTTCCATTCAGAGCTGCCTGGTTCTTGATAACCTACAGAAGAATATAATATCGTAATTATATTGTCAAATATAACAAGGAACATGTTTTGAAATTAAAGAATGTTTTCCTACCTAGAACTATCCCAGAATCTCCTACATGTCCTATGTAAATTTTCCCTCTTCTTATAAATGCGACACTTGCAGTTGTGCCAGCTGTGCTAGGTAATCCTGATGCTGTACATGGCCATTTTTCTACAGAAAATATTCAGATTCAAATTAATTTGTTAAACATTAATCATTTAACATATTTCATACATAAATATTCTTTTAATTTTACAGATATAGGAACTCACTGTCTAAAAGAGCAACAATATGTAAATAAGGAAAATCCTTTGACTTTTGTGGATTTCATGTTGAAAACAGAATTTTGCTATTTATTATAATGCAAAATACTTCTGAGGAACATCCAAGTTTTTGAAATCTGTGATAGTTTTTCAATTACTTCTTATCTATCTATCTATAATATCTTAATTAATTATGGGATTTCAAAACGTTCAGAAAAACAAAGTATAGTTTAAAATGGACCCGGTAATGATCTGGTGATGGAGCCATATGGCAGTCTTATCTGACACACTTTAATCTTAATTTCCTGATATAATTTTGTGCTTTTAAAATTTGACTGACAATTCTTCACTTGAAGAATGATGAAAACAATGGTTCATTATATATAAAACACCATAGCTTCAGTTTCTAGTGTCTACACTCCAAGGTCTTAGCAATTATGCATTGTTTCACAATAGAATTACTCTTATTCTATCGATTCTACATATGCAAGCCTACCTCTTTCTCTCCACATAGCATAGTGGGTAGCAATGTACCCATCTTTAATAGCTCGTAACACATCTTCATCACAGTCTGACCAAAAACTTTTATGCTTGATTATAGTCTCCATCAGGTGTTCTTTGGCGAATGCTGCAGCTTCAGCTCCACCGTGTCCATCGTAAATGCCGAAAAATGCATATTCCAAGTCCTTTTCGTCTTCAGTTTGCTGGTATGCCACAGAGAAAAAGTCCTCCATGTATTTTCTACCACCTTGGCGACAATGGCCTGTTACACGCAAATTTACGCCGATAGACGCGGGCATTTTGGCTGTTGTTATACATACACGATCAAATTGTTAATTGAAATCCAATTCTCTTCAATAATTTGTACTTTTTCGAGATGTTTTTATTTATTCAAATTGCTTGGTATGGCGTAACTGACGTTCTGCTGACATTTATGACTTTTAAAGTGTGTCACGGCGATCTTTCGCATCCTGTTTTTTGCTATCTCTCTCGTTTACTGCAGAAGGTGAGATAGAAGCATGCGCCGTATGTCCTATTCAGTTTTTGCCTTTTTGATGGCAACGTCATCTGAAAGCAAGTTACGTAAGCTTTTTGTTAAAGAAATCCTTTGTAGTCTGCGCAGCGTGACGTGGCGCTGTTGTCGGGCGGGAGATTGGAAATTTATATTTATTTTTATAGCCCAGGGATACTAGATAGAAAGCTACCGGTCATTAAATCGCGGATTTAATGATGACGCACGTCCTCCTTTGCGAAGTTACCAAATCCTGTCACTATTATTCTGTCTGGACATTGCAAAAGTTCAAAAAAATACAAAATCCAGCATTTATTTCCATATTTTATTTTTTTGTAATAAGCATTATTAGATACCTATATCTTTTGGTTTGTATTTCTAGATATTGAATATTTTTAGCTATCAGTACTTGAAAAATAACATTTTAGAGTTTCACACTCTGCACCTTTGAGATGTGCACTATCCCAAATCCAAACACCAATCTAGCTCTCCATAATAAAATTTATTGAACCTTTCTAAATACATTATTAAGCTATATAATATGCTAATCCACTTCTAATTTCTTGAACGTTCCTTCCATTCCAAAAACGTCACTGATGCTTTTGGGTTTTCCGGGTCTCTTTGATTCATCGGCCAGTTGAGTTTCTTGAAATTTGAATAGGTCTTCAGATTCTGCCATCAGCTTCAAGAACTTATCTGTAAAGGTTACGTTAGATAATTAATAAATTAGCACCGCTACAACTTTGTGGTCAATTTTTAGTTGTTGAAACGACCGAAACACTGAAATAATACTTCTTTGGATAATTAAATACACGTATTTTAAACGTCAGAACTGACGATACCATCACTGTTGTGTATTTTCGCATGGTATCGCGTTCTGAATTTTGGGTAAAAAATAGGGACAATTTCATTATGGATTCAAACCCTACTCTACAAACAGTTTGAGGATTCTAAAAAATATTTTACTGCTTGCTCACCATGTAAGTTCTTTAAAGATTCACACGAGCCACCATACTCTTGCGGTAAGATGTCCTTGGGAACTTGTGCGTAAAGACTTTCCATAGTTGTATGAATTTGTATCTGCAACGATAAGAGATAGCTTAATTTCATTGTAGTTGAAATTAGAACATACGTACGGAATCATACAGTTCTTTTTTCATGAATGGTTTCATGAGGGCTAGAATCTTGTCCATGAATGAAGGAATGTTGAAATACTGCAAACTCTTCAGTCTGATCGGCATACCTTCCTGAAAATGATCTGGTATTGTACTTAAAATATACGCAGTGACAATGAAACTGTGACAAATTCTCATAGATGGCGCTAAGGTATCTCGTTTTGTCTAGGATAATTTTTTAGATGCGGCAATGTAGCATTAGGTTTTCTATCTTCAGGTAGAATACGTTAATCAATCGTATAACACTGCTTTAACGATAATTTCACACTTCATCTTGCTTATGTCTAACTGTCTCATTCAAATAAAATCATTTTAATGGATGTATTTATCCTTTACATACTCATAGTTTTTCAATATATTTAGATGATTCATCCATTTCAATTCTGTTTTTTCTCATATGCGCTATTGAAGACATAGAAGTAATAATAAGTGACTTAAAACTTGGCAGTTCTATGCATCACTCGACTACTCTCGACTTAAACTGAGCTTTACATTTACAGTATCAATAAGACACCTACCAGCGAATGAATACTTAAAAAATGCCAACTAGTATACAGGGTGTCCCACGTAGAGCTGCAAGCTCAAACTTTGTGTTCATAGTTAAAAGGATGGGATGAATTCCGCTGAAATATTTTCAAAGTGGTGGCACATCCGGTTGTACCGGGCGAGATACCAACTTGTTTATTTTAAATATAACATCTGTATTTTATTAAATTTCAGAATTCCATGTACTATATATTATTCTATATATAATTCTAACCGTTTTTGAGATATTTCAAATTTTGCGTAAAAAATGACAAATGCAGGAAAATGAATTATAGTATTTTTTTTCGTTACCATATAACTTGTAAAGAGTTTCTTATAGCAGACATACTTTGGTGGATTTTATTCCAGATTTACGGTAAAATTATTAAAAAGATAGTTTGCAAAAAAATTTTATATGTATTTTATAAATCTAATTTTCATTTTCTGTTCTTGACCACTATGTCCTATTTGCTATTTAAATCCGGGACAAAATTCACCAAAATAGATCCCCGTTAAAAATCGTATGATAAAGGAAAATACAAGAAAAACTGTTTTAATTCACAATTCATCGCCCTGCATTTGGTGTTTTCACGCATAATTTGAAATACCGCAAAAACGGTTAGACTCGCGTAGAATCCAAAAGTTGAACAACATATAGGATATTCCATTCAAAATAAGCATGTTGGTATCTACTTCTGGTACTACAACACTTCGAGAATATTTTAGCTCGCTTCAGTTATGCTATGACCTGAAATTTTCAGAATTTCTTACGTCCACCTTTTTAAAAATTAATCGCTGCAGTTCTACGTGAGTCACCCTGTATATTTTATTTGTTCTTTTTTCCTGTCAACTAAATTCTTGTTTCTGCCTTTCTGCCTACCTGCAAATAATACAGCAGTTTCTTCATGATAACGACACTGAGTTTGAGAAAATGACCAAAAACGATTCCTTGCATGTCAAATAATATCGTGATACCGTTTTGAGGCCCTTCACGATGGTGATGTGACAACGTGATCATGTCAAAGCATCGAATTTGGAGTGCGAAGTTGAAGTTATCGGGATTGTTGTCCATCAGCTTGAAAAAAATTACTGTGTCACCGTTTGGAGTTCGTTTCGGCAAAATAGATGCCAGCCTGAAAATATGTAGATACCATATGAAACGTATAGAGAAAATACAATAAACAATTATTATTGTTATTACAGCATATCAGTTATTGAAAACAGGGGTCTACAATAATATTGTTATCATATGAAGCTTCTTTATCCACAATTACCTTTTTTGAAACTTCGGTTAATTACACTGGACTAACAGTTGTCACTAGACCTCACAGCGGTATTTAAGGGGTTATAGGGTCGCTGAACTCAGTGCTGTGGTCGGCTGATCGCTAGCACGTAAGGTCACTTCAAGGTGAAATTCAGATTCAAACATTTTTACACACGATGACCACGGATAACCTTAATTTGGACATGAAATAAGTGTTTGATCAAGACATTCTCATGGATCACCTATAATGAGTCCTTCAAATAACTTCTAGATGACCTCGCTAGATAAAACAAAAACCATATTTGAATTTAGAGATCAAACATCTTGAGAGTAGAGGCAGAGAGAAATAGCTTTAAATTTGACATTGAAGCAACCCCTGGCTGACCTTGCTAGCTGCACCAGATTTCGATAAATCAACTCCAAAGCCTACTTTTTTCCTACTTTAGTCCTTTTTTTAAAATTCGACCTTGAAATGTCTTTGCGCTTGATATGACAGAGGTCAACCGACCTCAGCATTGCGATCGCCGACACTAAAAATTCTTAGATACGCCTATGGGGTCCGATGATAACTCTTTAGGCCCGTATTGTCAGTCGTCCCTACAATTGTAGGGCGCGTTTATGGCCTCCTTGATGTCATACTCTTTTCTCTCCTTCAACAATTTCTAGATTACACTCGTCCCGTGTCAGCGTCAGCGCTCTCCTATTGTTAAGATATGTTTTCCTTTTAAATTGTAGGAAATTTCAGGCTGATAAAACTCAAATGCAAGCACAATTTGATGCAAATAGATGTTTGTGACATAACCTCAAAATAGGACACGGAGAAGTATACAACTATGACAATCAAGGAGGCCATAAAGGCGCCCTACAATTGTAGGGACGACTGACGATACGGGCCTTAGATCAAATTTTAACCTGTGATATTGCATCAAAAGAACAACAGCAACTTAGCTGATAGATATCAGCCCAGGGAGATCAAGAAAACGAAACATTTCCATATCTGTATTTGTCATTTTTGTCTTGAGTATAAACTATGCAGTCATTAGACAGTGACTAATGGGCAAAGGTCCTACGGACCGCTCAGAGAAACAAATGACAAATAGTTACTATGAATACTATAAATATAACTTACATAGTCGTGGCTGCAAGTTTCACGGCTGGGTCTTTGATGGAACGGTTAGCAAATATGTCTGGACATAGAGTTTTCACCGTGAAATAGATGTCGATTGTGGTTTTAGCTAACTCGTTGCTGTAGTAGCAACTTTGCAGAAATAAGATCAGCTGTAGCTCTGGAGACAAAAAGAAATGGAACGATAACGAAACCAGAGAAAGTATCAATAAAAAGCATTTCTATAGTTTATACTATACTACAATTGAAAATAAACAAAAAACCTCGCAAAAATGGTTTCATTTGAATGAAATTTTGTACATAACGTGACCAAGATAAAATAGTGATTTACAGGACAATCCTAAGAAAAGATAAATCAAACTAACAGAAATACAAAATATGCAAAATGCAGGTGATTTTATCTGAAGGAAAACGCAAACAAGAAAAAGAAGCACAAAACATAATTCACTCAAGTGAGGAACATATCATAAATTGCTTAATTCCTAGCTACTCCCAGAATGCTGTTCAAACTGTCAGCAGCAACAATAATTAGATATAGCATTGAAAGTTTCACATATTACGTATTTGGATGCTTTCAAAAATAAATTTGTGCGAGCGCTGTCACAATAAAAGGTTTTAACTGTACGAGTTCGAATAGATGAACTTTCAGAGCTTTTACATATACTAAGTGACATATAAATCCGAACACCCAGTTTAAATGGTTTTATTTTAATAAAATTTTGTATAAGTACTTAATGAAGCATAATAAGTAAATGATAAAAATTTCAAAATGATTGCACTGCTTTAAAGCCCTTTGACCTTTAATAATGTGTGGATGCACCCTGATGTGCTACGCATTCTCCAACGCGCCTAGGTATGCTTCTGATCAGGTGGTCAATGTCCTCCTGTGGTATCTCATTCCAGGCAACCACCAACTCCTCTCGAAGTGCTTCTAGAATCTGAGGAGGACGTTGCAAATTGAGCAAACTCCTACCCATCATATCCCACAGGTGCGCAATTGGGGATAAGTCGGGAGATCTTGGTGGCCATGGTAACAATGTGACATCATTATGTTGAAAGAAGTCTATTGTGACTCTTGCAACATGTGGTCGGGCATTATCTTGTTGGAAAGTTGGATCTGCCAGGGTGTCAAGATAGGGTAAAAGATGGGGTTCTAGAACTTCGAGGATATAACGCTGCACGTTCATGTTACCTCTGATGAAGATTAAAGGTGACCTGGAACCATAAGCTATAGCACCCCAAACCATAACTC
Organism: Acanthoscelides obtectus; assembly: GCA_963669975.1. Classification (NCBI taxonomy): domain Eukaryota; kingdom Metazoa; phylum Arthropoda; class Insecta; order Coleoptera; family Chrysomelidae; genus Acanthoscelides; species Acanthoscelides obtectus. Next base: position 10,562,794 of record CAVLJG010000005.1, read on the forward strand.
CAACAGTGTGATGAACATGTCTTTCAACAAAAAACTGTGGATTCCTCCTTTCACCACGTCGCCTTCTAACCCTGGCACGACCATCGTGCATGCCTAAACAAAATCGAGACTCGTCACTAAAGACAATACTGTTTCATTCCTGATCCCAGAGTGACCGTTGTCTGCACCACTCAAGGCGATTACGTCGGTGTTCTCGAGTTAAAGGGAGGACCCAGTGTGGCCGGTATGAAAACAAGCCAAAACTTCTCATTCGTCGGTAAACACTTCGCATGCCAATAGGTCTTCCGTGTTCTGCAAACCATTCATGTGCAATGGACCTGGTAGTGGAGAAACGGTCCCTTAAGGCCAATAATCTTAGGCGGCGATCTTCACGGTCTGTTGTTCTACGGCGGCGTCCAGTGCCCTTGCTCTTTGCGTACGGCCTTCTCGAAGCCATGCCTGACAACACCTAACCACAGTGTCTACACTTCTTTGCACTCTAACTGGAATTGCCCGAAAAGACAGTCCAGCTTCCCGAAGTCCCACTATACGGCCCCTATCAAACTCACTAAGTTGACGAAATCGTACAGGTCTCTGTACTCTAGGCATCGTAAGTAACCGATCGTAAAGGATGTCAAGAACCAAAATCCGCCAACGTTGATTCTTTACTGCGGCTGAAATATTCATTTTTAGAGCATTAGTGAATTAAAAAAAAGCAGTATAAAAACCGGAATGTCCAACTGATAAGGCTGAAAATTTTTTCACTTGTTATTTACAATAAGATAAATACATTCACCAACTTTTATTAAAATAAAACCATTTAAACTGGGTGTTCGGATTTATATGTCACTTAGTATATATCCTGCTCAGCTATGCATCGTCAACCTTGAAAAATAAAAATTTGAAAAACTTATTGTGGACAAGATCAAGAGAATAAATGTAGCAGTTGTGAATGGCTTATTCAACAGTATGCAATGGTCTACCCTGTCGAACGCTTTAGTAAATACAGTACTATATATACATCTAGTTGACCTTGCTGATTAGTACACCTATACGCCACCGCTCTGCTAGTTGGAAACTTTGACATGAAAACCCTATTTTGTAACAAGATAATGCGTCTAACCATATTGCTCCGCTCTGCTAGCTGGAAACTTTGACATGAAAACCCTATTTTCTAACAAGATAATGCGTCTAACCATATTGCTGGAGCTAAAATACCTAAATAACGCTTAAGTCCGCCTTTTTCCTTGGCCTCCTAGATCTTGATACCCTTCACCCGTTAACATGTATGCGGTATGATGGGAAGAAAAGTGGTCTCTCTTTACCTCATCATCAAAAAAACATGATCTGAAGAAATAAAATAAACATTTTCAAAAGTTCGACCAAGACAAAAAATCACATTTTTTCTAGCCTGCCTTTTTGGGTTTGGCTTCATAGCCGAGAATGAGGATTTATGTCTAGCGATACACAAAATTTCATTCAAGTGAAATCATTTTTACTGGGTGTTCTATTTTTTTCATAATTTTTCTAGATGAAAAGTAACTCTGTCTGGACGATCTTTTCCTTGCCTGTCAGAGCAGTTCGTAAGAGCTCCGATCTTGGTTCAGTAGATGAGCCAAGTTTGATAGCCTAAGTAGCAGGCAAAGTCAGAAATAAAGAATAGTCTAATCATATTAGCAAATTTTCCAGAAATAATTGTACAGTCTGGTTTTATTGGTGGCAGTTGTCCAAGGGGGTATTAAAACACGGACGCATAAAATGGGCATACAAATTTTTGTGGAAAAACTTTTTATTCGACACATCCAATCGAAATTGTTGACAGGAACAAAAAAGCTTTTCAAATAAGATTTTTAGGTATTTATGAGACCTACAAAATCAAATGACACGTGAAAGGATCCGACTAATAGCAAAAATGTTATGGCCGAAAAACAAGGCCAAATGCAGGTTTTGGCACTTGTTGGTAATGCGAGGATAATTTCACGCAACTACTTGAAATTCTTCAAATCCGTAGGATTCATACTGCTAAGTAACAACAAAATTGGAGTATGTTGGTCAAGTAGTTTTTGAGAATTTATAATTCTTTATCCCAAAACACCTGTCTTCCTGCCATCACTACTAGTTTATTGAGTAATATACAGGGTGTCCGCAAAGTTGGGGTTTTCCTTTACACGACGTGTAGATCTTGAAAACATAAGCAATTTTTCTTAGTACCATATACACCAATGTCTTAAGGGAACCGAGATAAAGGGCCCTGCAACATCAAAAATATCTGAATACCGTCCTGTAGCCGCGACATCCCCCAGTGGTACTAGGACACTAGCTCAACCCGACGACAGAACTGGGTCGGGGTCAGTGTGTCAGGTCAGTATGCAACCTTCAACCGACGGTTACGGTCACGCGTGTAGAGATAATTGCGTAGACGTGAATCCCTCAACAAGCGCTAGAGACGTGGCTAGAGAAGTGCAAGTATCAAAAACTAAAGTATGGCAAACGCTGCGTGAAGAGGGGCTGTATCCGTTTCACGTCCAACGTGTACAAGCCCTTCAACCTGACGCTTTTCCAGCAAGAGTGCGGTTTTGTGAGTGGTTGTTGCATCAACATGACAATAATCCGGACTTTTTGAAGTGCATATTGGTGATAGACGAATCTACGTTCACGCGTAATGGGGTGAATAACTTTCGCAACACTCATGTTTGGTCAGTAGAAAATCCGCACGCTGTCCGTCGGGCACATTTTCAACAAACATTTTCGGTGAATGTTTGGGCTGGCATGGTGAACCTAGACCTAGACTTTTTACGCAACATTTTGCCTTCCTTGTTTGCCTGCGTCTGCTCGGTAGCGCATCAGCTGATTTCATTTTCTGTTGGAGCGGTATGATTTCGGGCAGAGACGTACTTAGCCCTTATCGTCAACTGGAGAGTGAGTACTTTTTCCTTTATTTTTTTTACTTGGTCGCCCTCGTTTCACTACACATTACCTTTGTTATTTCAAGGGTAGTTGTTTCTGAAAAGGAAAACCCCAACTTTGCGGACACCCTGTATAGGGTTCGTTCGAAGAGCATTCAATATCAAAACACACGTGTTTACCTTGCCGATATGAATCACAAACCGTTCCGAAAAATAAATATATACGAAATTAATTTGTGCAGAAAAAAAAACGTAACCCATACTTTTTTTCATAAAAATAACATATATGTTCCGGAATGGTTTGCGATTCATATCGGCAAGGTAATCTAGTGTATTTTGCTATAAAATGCCCTTTGAACTAACCCTGTATATTGGTCAATACACTAGTAGTGATGGCCGGCAAACAGATGTTTTGGGATAAACAAAAACTACTTGAGCAATCTACTCTACACTTTACAATTATTTCGCGAACCAGGGGTATTTTCGTCTATGATTAGACTAGAAGGGACAGAGAACGAAAGGAAGTGAGGAGGAAGACTTTGGTGTTAGCTCATCTAATTTTTTTGTTGTTTATCTCAGCTGCCATTACGCTTGCAGTGTGCTTTTCGTCATCTTCTAGAACATTGAACCTCGAATACAATTGTACGATTGATTTTTAATAATTATTCCAATAAAAAACAAGTGCTTTCCGAGAGTTGCATTCCACTAACAGAAAATATAGTAAGCTGCAAAATGTTAACAAGTATCTTATTGCATCTAGAAAATGCAGTCTTGTGGAAATGTAAATGAAAAAAAAAATAAAAGTTTGATTAATCATAAATTGTAATGGGTGATTTTTTTGCTAGTATCTTTTTGGCAACACTGTCTTTAACAGATGACGCGTGAATCGCGTCTTGTGTCATTGTCAAACTTGTTCAGTTTGGTCTATAATTTAACCATGAATCGACTTACGAACGAACAACTCTTGCAAATTATTGAATTTTACTATCAAAATTCATGCTCGGTTAAGAGAGTGCATCGAGCACTGCTTCCAATTTATGGGCAATTTGGTCGGCCTACTGAGGGAGCTATTCGGAAGCTTGTGACTAAATTTCGAACCCAGTTTACATTATTGGACATTAAACCACCAACACGCAGGCGTAGAGTGAGGACTGAAGAAAATATTGCGGCTGTATCCGGCAGTGTTAGTGATGACCGTGAAATGTCGATTCGCCGCCGTTCTCAGCAATTGGGCCTCTGTTACTCCACTACGTGGAAAATTTTGAGACGGGACTTGGGTGTAAAACCTTATAAGATACAGCTGGTGCAAGGATTGAAGCCACACGACCTCCCACAACGTTTCCAATTTGGTGAATGTGCGCTGACAAAGTTGGAGGAAGATCCACATTTTTATCGAAAAATTGTGGTCAGCGACGAAGCTCATTTCTGGTTGAATGGGTACGTTAACAAGCAAAACTCCCGCATCTGGAGTGAAGGCCAGCCAGAAGCATTGCAAAAGCTACCAATGCATCCCGAAAAAATCACTGTTTGGTGTGGATTATGGGCCGGTGGCATCATCGGGCCGTACTTCTTCAAAGACGACAATGGCCGGAACGTAACTGTGAATGGCGAGCGCTACCGTGCGATGATAACAAACTTTTTTTTGCCCAAAATGGAAGCGCTGGACTTGACTGACATGTGGTTTCAACAAGACGGTGCCATATACCACACCCCACACGAAACAATGGCCCTATTGAGAGGCGAGTTCGGTGAACAGTTTATCTCACGTTTGGGGCCCGTCAATTGGCCGCCTAGATCGTGTGATTTAACGCCGTTGGACTATTTCTTGTGGGGCCATGTTAAGGCGAATGTCTACAGGGATAAACCAGCAATGATTGATGCAATATTGAAGCATTTATTCGTGAGATACCGGCCGATATGTTGGAGAGAGTGTGCCAAAATTGGACCTTGCGCATGGGCCATCTAAAGCGGAGCCGCGGCCAACACTTACATGAAATAATCTTTAAATATTAAATTATATCGACCGTTCTATCAAGTCAAATAAAAATTTAATCATTACTCAGATTTTTTGTGTTTTTTTGAAAATCAAATCCTATACCTCTTAAAAAATCACCCGTTATTAATGACCGCCCCAAAAAGTGGAATGGGTAACTCGAACGTGACGTGAGACTACGAGTTACTAACGCAGAATCGGTCATTCGTTGAGCCATTTTGAGATTTTATCCATTCAAGACCTAACACCAAGCGTTCTGACAAAGTTTTGTGAACCATCTTTTTAGCATCCCCGATATCCAAACAAAATTTTTAGCTTTTACTTCCCTTATGTTTTCGAAACGAACTAGGTACTCACCAGTCATTTTAGGGAGATGAGGTTGCATCTCAGCCCATTCCTTCAAATTCTTGATATCCTCTTTCTTTAGCTGAGGATCACCCTTGTACACAGTATCCACGTCAATTTCCTTGAACGGCATATCGAACCAACTCGCTCACTTGATCCAATCTTGAAAAATATTCGTGTGAAATATAGAGGATGCTGCTAATAATGGATTATGTTTTAGGCTTTGGTCAAAGAATACTCTTTTTCTCTTATGAATATATAATTATGATTCTAGTATGAGGAAATTCACAAAAAACGTACTGCTAAATCCTCAAAACTGACACATCGTCTTGAAAATATCTGTTGCGTAAAAGTTTGTTCATATGATAAAAAGAATTTCCTTGTTCAATGTCTGAAATATAATCGTTTATTTGCAGCATCTTCACTCTTTCGCATGTTAAGCTTCAAATAGTGTGTCAAAACAATCAACCACTTTCTTAAACAAAAAAAAAATGTTGTTTTCAACGAACTTGTTCACTAGATCGAATCTTAAAAGTAACAACAACAGAGCCACTCATTTGATAAATTCTAAAAGACAAATGATATTTTAAACAAATTCGCTCACTTGATCCAGTCTTAAAAACAAATGATGTTAAATTCACGATTGATACAACGAAAATGATAGAATATTGTTTTAGATGTTATTCAATGGCTACTTAAACAGTTAATTGCACGGGACACAGTGCGTTCAAATTTAATTGAGGGGAAAAAACTGGTAATTTGGTATCGAAAATGATAGTTCGGGATTTCATGCGACATGACGGTAGCGGAATATGCACTATCGGAATAGACTATCAACCTTGGATTTGAGATTTTCAGATTACGCTACATCGATTTTAAGTGTATGTACTTATACAGGATCATCCATTTTTACGTCAAAAAGTAACACGAAACATTTCTGAATCGATACACCTTAGAGATGCGAAAGAATTTCATATTTATCATGTATTATAGTTCATAATAAATTCTGTTGGGCACAAGCTAGCTCCTCTGAGAAAACGGTAGCTACGAACATGTATAACAAAAGAATTGAATGGATCAAGCCAGTCAAATAGACCTACACAATTAGCCTACAGTCCCCGCACACTTGACGACGTTGCGACCTAGAAATTTCTGCCCTGCCTTACAGACAGTGCGGACCATCTGGCAACGCTGCTGTGACTAATCACGGCATTCGCCAACCTATCACGGCGTTCGGTGTTACTGGCACCCATCGGTCAGATATCGGTCAGCTCTAGAAGCAGATTTATGTACGTTCGACCAGTTGAGTATATGTCTAATAGGTGCGTAGAATCTGTGTCAGAATTACCATGGTTGGAACTGTTTAAATACGAGCCCCTTCCCACTTCAGTTGGCCCACTTCAAGATTTGTACCAAAATATGCCTTTATAAACTAAACATGACGAAACTATTTACTTTTAAAACAATTTATTTTCTCAAAAACATTTTAGATACACTCTAGTTGTAAAAAATACATATTTGAAATCACTTAGACCTATAACTAATAGAACATCTGAACAAATAAATAATGTGCGAATAAATGCGCGAAGTTAACAAAGCAACAATTGAAAGATTGCCATTGGGTAACATCACCTTTATTTTTTATTACGGCTGAAATTCTTTGGGGCATAGTGTTAACCAAGTTTTGGCAAAAATTTGGTGTAAAATAATCCCATATTTTTTGAAGCTTTTGTCTCAGTTCGGTGATTGTACGAGCAGGATGTTGTCGTAGAACCTTTTTCATCTCGTGCCACAAAGTTTCAATAGGTTACAGATCCGGACTGCTAGAAACCCATTTCAAAGTGGTACATTATTTTCTTCCATTCATTTTATAGCCTTTTTTGAGGTATGGCACGCTGCACCATCTTGCTGAAACACAAAATCTTGGCTGGATGTCAAACATTCTTTCATCACTGGTAAAAGCGATTCTTCTAAAATTGACAAATATTTGTTTGTATCCACATTTCCATCAATAAAATGAAGTTTTCCTACCCCTTTTGATGACATACTGCCCCAGACGATAATGGATGCTAGAAATTTCACTTTTCTGTACAGACATTCAACATGGAATGCTTCATTTTTTTAGCGAATAACTCTACTGCGACTGTCACCAACACAAACTTCGAATCGGACCTCATCACTCCATTGTATTGCACACCATTGTTGAGGTGTCCATTGTCTATGTTCTTTAGCCCATCTAAGCCGATTTTTCTTTTGCAGTGGAGTTAATAGTGGCTTTTCTTTGGCCTATAAACAAGTTGTGCAACTTTAGGGTTTTTAGTTCACTTTTTTTTATAAGAAAACATACCTGGCAAGTGCTAAATCCCAGTTTGTGGGCCTCTCTATGAGTTGTGGACCCCGAAATCGTCCTTCCAACAGCGTCACTCTACAGAGCACTTAATTGTAGATAATTGGCACGCCTGTTTTTCACGATTATTCTTCTTAATGCTCTTCGGTCGGCATTTGTGATATTACTTTTTTCACATATCGTGGCTTAATATTAACTGAACCGGTTACGTGATATCTTCTAACAATATTTCTCACACTGTACCGCGATAAGTCTGACAAAGTTGCAATTTCTGAGTTTGATTTCCCAGAATTAAAAAATTTAATTATCAGTAACCGAATTTTCTCACTAATAACCTTTCCTCTACCCATTTTGAAAACCTTAACTACCCAAAACTATTTTAAACGTATTTTGACAGCTGTGATTAATAAAAACAATTGTCATGGCTTTTATTTTTCACAGCCACCTATGCGTTATAGACTTATTTTGCATTGAAATGAAAATAGTTTGATATGCTGTAATTGCAACGTGTTATTTTTATGCTGCAAATTTGATTAGTGAGTGATAAATTTGGTGTTTTCTACTATATATTATCAAAATATTCATTGTTAATATTTTAAACCTATAACACCCTGCTACATTTTTATTACTTGTGTTGTGTTTGATAAGAAAAAAACTTAGATTTCAATAGTTGGGCCAACTGAAGTGGGAAGGGGCTCATATACTAACGCCAAAAAAATTGAGATACATCATTCTGCACATCTACAACTTCTTACGACCAATTTTTAAGTCCTACAGACATTTTTTTGGAAAATTGATCGATTTTCATTTTTTTGCGTTTAGCTTCGTCACTACTGGTCCGACTTTCAAAAACTACCGAGCCTTTTCGTTCTTGCCATACATAGTACATCCTTTTGTGTGGAAATTGCATCAAAACTTAAGCGGTGCTTTTGAAGGTACAGACGGAGCAAGGATTAGCGGACAGACAGACCAACAGGCAGACAGATAGATAGACCGTCGAAAATTTTCAAAAATTTTCGCGATCACAGTACTTTATCGTCAGTGGCGTAGGGAGTAAAGGTATTAAATCATAACTAAATTCAAAGTTGTATTAATTAATTTCGCGATCCATACAAAACTTCTTAATGCCGCAGAACACTACAACTTATGTATCATAGTTTGATATAAATGCCTATGATTGACCGATAAGGGTGACTTTTGGGGAAAATGTGATTTTTCGTTTTCTACCCTTTATTTTGAAAAGGGTAATCTTACTTCTTGTTTGTATCAATGCCGTAGCTGTTGAAACAGAGAACAAGCAATCGTTGTTACATGAATTACGTCAAAGGTTGGAGATGTTGAGTTTTGCAGTTATACCTTTCAAATGATTTAGTTACGTGGGCTGTAGTTGGGGAGCACTAAAAATTGCTTGAAGGTATGATGGTCTATCGAGACTTTGAGCCGTATTCATAAAACAAAGGATATCCTTGTACTTGCAAATTTTAAAGGAAATCCTCCAGATGGTATTAATAATAATTTGAAGTAAATGCTTTTGATTTTCGAGTATAAGCATATCCTTCAAAGTAAGTAAAAGGACATAAGTAAAAGGATATTCATAATCTTCACCTTATACTTGGCATAAGAAGCATATCTTTAAGAAATTCTGAGTGTGGTCAGTAGCTGACTCAACTTCGTAACGAAAGGTGGTCAAACGAAGATGGCGGAAATTAGGGATGTTAAAACGTACAAACCTCGTTTACCTTCACTTGGTCATGACTTCAAAAAATTATACCGGTTCGACGAAGCAAATGTACAATGGCTTGCGAACAGATTTTTAGTTGAGAATGAGGAGACTCGAGGAGGAGCACCTTCATGTATTCATAAAATGAAGATATGCTTACGCTATCTCGGTGACCCTGGATATCAACAAGGCATTGGTCAGGAACTTGGTGTTAGTCAAGCAACGGTATCTCGGAGTTGCACAGTCGAACGAATGGATCAAGTTTCCAACTACCAACCATGAACTGATGGAGGCCAAGCGGATATGGCAAAGCATGTATAAATTTCCGACAGCAATTGGTGTAATTGATTGTACACATATAGGAATCCTGAAACCTAATCGCCATGGAGATGAGTATATCAACCGAAAAGGGAAACCTACTTTAAATGTGCAAGCCACTTGTGATGCCAGAGAGATGTTCACAAGTGTTGCTGTCAGTTGGCCTGGATCAGTGCATGATTCCAGATTATGGAGAAATTCACAGACTAGAACACAACTAATAAATAAAGCAAATGTCGTACTACCTGGCGATGACGGTTATGGTCTTGAGCCATGCCTTATGACTCCCTCCACAAATTCTACTCCAGGTGCAGAAATAAATTATAATAAGCTTTTAAAACAAGAAAGAGTTATAATTGAACGCTGTTTCGGCCAACTGAAACGCCGGTTTCCTATCCTACACTATGTTTGCCGCGTAAAGTTGAAAAATGTGCCGAAAATAATTATTGCTTGTATTATACTCCATAATGTTGCGAAGAGCTTGGGCGATCCTGACTTTGAGTTAGTTGAACAAAACCCAGATGAAGATGAAGGAAATCATGAGAACGACGAACTTCCTCTCCGCCAACTAACTGTACAAATAAGAAGAAACTTGAGTATTATAATAAATAGTTTTACTGATTAAAGTGTATTTATAAGTTATAATAAGTTTTATTTTCGTGAACATCATGAGTTGCAGGTGGCTTCTGACGCTGCATCATTTATATTTTCGTTTTATAATACTCTTGTTGAAGAATACTTGTTTGGTACTGCTGTAATAGCACTAGACGTTTCAGTTCTTTTGTAGTTAACCCTTTCGTTTCCTCAGTTTCGTATTTCTCTGCTGCTAATTTTCTTTTTGGTGGCAATGTCTTCTGAATTGCTGGCGCTGTTATACTAACTGGTTGCTCACTGAGCTCGGTATATAGTTCACTTCCTTCTTCTTGAACACTACCAACCTGAATGGCACCTCTAATTTTCCCAATTGTAGGATTTCAGTCACCTTCCATAGCTTTCAGCAACTTTCTTTTCCAATCTAAAAATGTAATTGCTTTATTACCAGTTTTTTTAGATCTGCTTTTTTCTTCAATCTTGATTTCATGTTGTTGATTTTGTTTCAGTAGGCCTTTGGTATCTAATGGTTTACCGAATGTTGATTCGTATTTCTTCCAGGCATCGTCTTTTCGCATTTTTATTTTTGGAACTTGTGACTTTTGCAAAATAATGGGAGCAATGACAATTTCATCTGCGATGAACTGCAGGTCGTTGCCATTATTTTCTATAGTTTCCTCATCACTTGAGGATGACATGCTTATTAATTTGATAAAAAAACTGTATGCAATAAAAATAGGTAACGGTCTGTGTAAGATTTGGAGTACAACTGTCAGTGATGCTGAATGAACGAACTCCCACGTCAACTACAAGCTGGAACAAGTATAAGGTAATCATTATGAATATGAAAACAAGGATATGCTTATACTTCTACCTTTTTCTCCGAAGCAAGACCTTATACTTTTACCTTATGCTTCCGAGGATATGCTTCTCTTTTATGAATACGGCTCATTGTCTTTGCATAAGTCGCTTAGCTGTGTGGGGGACCAATAACCCGAGACTGAAAATGGAAAACATATAGCATATAGCCTTATGCTTTATAAAAATCGCAACTATACGAAAATGGATTATATAAAAGTAGTATAAAGTTTGTATGAAATCAGGAAAAGTGATAAAAATCTAAGGAACTCGAATGGAAGAAAAAATATTTTGTATTTGGCGTATAACGTTAGAAGATCAAAAATCACTTTACCAAATCTGCTGAGATCAAATTAATTATGAATTAATTCAGCAGTAGGTACAGTACAAGTACAATTGATCAAATTCAAAATAGATTTTTGCATTTAATTACAAAAATTTAATCCATCTGACAGTAAAATTTGTATAATAAACATTACTAAATACACTGGACAACAAATTTTAGTTTTTTAATTGTATGTTGTGGGAAAAGTGCACTTCTTTGTTAATTTTGGGGCGCTGAATCCAAAAATGACAATGAAATAAAAAAATTAGTTGCGGTTTAAAAAAAAACTTTTTATTTTTAAGGATATATCAAAAAAATCGTTTCTGGAGCATCTCTACCAAGAGTCCAACAGTAGTCTGCAAGCATGGAAGGATTCCACTTTCCCTGGTACCTTTTTTCCATTGCTGAAATATCCTGATGAACACGTTCGCCGTGCTCATCAGTTACGGCTCCGCAATTGTCAGGAAAAAAGTCCAGGTGTGAGTGTAGGAAATGTATCTTAAGAGACATTACAGCCGATCTTTTGATACGATGACAGTATATTTTTGACAAGCGTTTTATAGTTGTCAGCTTTTCTATTTCCCAAGAAATTAGTGACCACCAGACGGAAATCATTCCAAGCAGTTTTTTCAATACCTGTTAAAGTGTTTTCAAACTGTGTATCTTTCAAAATATTTCGAATCTGTGCCCCAACAAAAATACCTTCTTTAACCTTTGCCTGACTTAGTCTTGGAAATTTCTGACGCAGGTATTGAAAAGCTGACCCATCTCTATCTAATGCCTTGACAAAGGTTTTCATTAGGCCCAACTAGATATGCAGTGGTGGTACTAAATTTTTTTTCGAATCTACTAATGGCATATGCTGTACATTTTGTTGACCTGGCTCTAGGAATTGACGAACAGGCCAGTTTTGTCTGGTGTAATGAAGTGCCTTTGCCCGACTGTCCCATTCACACAAAAAACAGCAAAACTTTGTGTAGCCTAGCTGCAGCCCAAGTAAAAGTGCAACAACTTTCAAATCGCCACAAATACTTCATATTGTCGTATGATTCTTTCATGTGAACTGCATACCCTACAGGAAGAGATGGTAAAATATTTCCAATGTGCAATAACACTGCCTTTAAACTCAATGTTGAACTGTCTATAAACAATCTCCATTCTTCTGGGTTATAGTTTATATTCAAAGCCGCCAGTAAGCCGTTAATGTTACTGCAGAAAACCAAGTTATTCTCCATATTGAAAAATGGTTCTAAGTCTTTGTGGCGCTTACGAAAGATACATACCGAAACATCGTCTTCTAACAAGTTCCACTGCTGCAGTCTTGATCCAAGTAACTCTGCCTTACATTTTGGAAGTTCTAAATCTCTTACAAGATCATTTAATTCTGACTGTGTTATTTTGTGCGGTTGGTGGCATGAAGTGCTCGGTATAAAATCAGGATCTCTTGACGTTGATGGCATATCTTCTTCCTGACGAATCACTCGATCGCCATGATCTGATTCGTTTTCTGATTCGCAAGTGTAGGATTCTGGGGGTTTTGGAATAGGATTTTCGTCACTGTGAGGCACAGGTCTCATCGCAGATGGTATGTTTGGGTAGTTAATAACCGATTTTTTTTTCTTGGACATACCTGTGGCTTGTCCAACACAAGGTACCATGTAAAAGTAACAATCATTAATATGATTTGTAGGCTCTCTCCAAACCATTGGGACAGCAAAGCGCATAGACCGTTTTTTGCCATTTAACCAGCTCCTCAGACTTGAAGCACATGTATTACAGCAGATGTGGGGTGCCCACTGTTTGTCTTGATCACCTAGTTTACAACCGAAATAAAGCTGATATGCCTTTGTTATTAGTGGAGTAATAGACCGTCTCTGAGACGCAAAAGTCACATCACCACACACGTAACAAAACTGATCTGGATTGTTTACACACTTTCGAGACATCTTGCATGAACGCTGTCAGCCAACTGAGGAAAAAATGGCTAATATAAAAAAATATATTATACACGTATGTATAACGTAACACAATCATGCCGATTACATCATCTTTCCTTGCCGAATATAAAAATGTAGCACGTGCATTCTTGTGAATTACAGTATATTAACACTGTCACAGCAGGAACACATATATTACCGTATCTCTAAAACTTGAACTAATATTGAAAAAATAAGTTTCATTCCGGTTTTAGCACATTAAAAATAGTAATATTTTGTTGATTTTATTTAGGATATTTTTTGGCTGTTGATCAGTGATATGTACGTATATAGAGGGTGTAAACGTTATAACAGTCATTATTTAAATGGGTGATAGAGGGGTTTAAAAGAAGCAAAAAGTTTCATATAACATGGGGTTCAAAACGGCATTTTTTTTTAGAGAAAAGCGACTTTACAGTAAAATAAATCTGACGCCGCAAAACTATGCAAAAGGATAACCAACCACTGTTACCTCTTGCGATCGATTGCTGGTTCGATAAGAGTGATGATGACCGACGCGCTGTTGTCAAGTGTGTTTTAAATATTCAATTTGAAGAAACTTACTTTCTTGCTGACTACAAATTTTGGCTTAACTTAGAAAAACTTAAAGCCATTTATTTGTTAATTACCCAATTTAAAAACGTCTTAGATTAGATTATAAAAATTAGTAAGATTGTGGTCGATATAAAGCACTCAAAGTTGTAAACTATAAAACCATTTAGACAAAAATCTATTGACTTTTGGACCATGGGTCATATAAACTTTTTAACTTGTTCTGACCCCCCCTATTACCCATTTCAGTAATGACTACCATAACGTTAACACCCTGAAATTTATTTGAAATTAGCTAGTTTGTCAGGACGGTTCGTCTAACAACCAACAGATACTTAAACAAAGCGGATCCCGAGGTTTGTTCAATACACAATCGCTATACCTGCATATATTTTGAACAGAATGCATTTCCACGCTTCACAGGTATGAAACAATATGTAAACTGTGTTTCATAATGACAGATCTCTATGATCACTCATCTAAATCAAATGTGCTTAAGCGGATGCATGTATCGACACCGCAGAGTTTAGGAAAACTAATAATCTTTAGTGGTATGATTAAATATATCGCGACATGAGCGTCCATCAGGTTTCTTATCATATGATAATGTAATGCTCTGTTTTGTAATATCTATCCCCTATCGGATTGAAATCAGATGACTACCAAACTGAATAGGAATTTATATTTTCATGAAGTAAGCATTCACTTTCATAGTGAAATCATCAAAGTCTTCAAAAAGTTTCATTTCTGTGTATGGTAAGTTTTAACTTCAATAGAGCAAATAATGAACACGACAGCCGTCTTGGGCATTGCGCATTCACCAATATATAGGATTTTTCCAAATATGGTGAAAGTGCATACGTTTCTATAATCACGAAATATGCATAAAAATTAATGTTTGAGACAGCCTAAAACAAGAGATACTGTTGATAAGAGCCATAGGAATAAAAATATATAGTGACCAAACTTAAATGCAACAAGCATTAGTCAAAAATCTGTCCATATCACTAAAAGGAGCCTGAATAATGAATGCTTCTATGGGCCGGAGTATATTGACATCAATTTACTTGCTCGCGCATGTATTGGAGAAGCAAGTGTTGCCCCATAACCCGATTCAAATGTCACGTCACGAAACTTAAGTCAGTAAGCTCCAGAAAGATTTGTTCACGTATGATTACATGTACTAGTCATCAAAGCACGTTTGACTTCATACTGAACTAGAAACATGACATTTCACTGTCTTGCAGTATATTGTCAAGACTCCTCCATATTTTTTATCTTCTTGATATTCCTCTAGATTCGCTCACATGCCCGTTTTTGTACGCACCTGAATAGAACAATCATTAAGATGTCTATTGTATTATGATATGTTTGGCCAATGCCGAGTACTTCGTCACGCTATTTTCCAATTGCTAACCGCGCTTTGCAATGTAATTCACGAACAAAGTTTCAATGTCAATGTCACCTAAACTGTAACATGTAGTTAAATAGGTTTGTATATATCTTCCGCGGTTTTTAGCGGGTCAGTGAAACTTCAGGAATTACTTTCATAGATCCATCCATACATATGTGTCAATGTCAATATGACCTAAACTGTAACATCTGCGCATTTTATAAGAAAATAATTGGGCAGATCACATGATGAAATACATGTCTAAACATCCGCAAGTGGACCGAACCAAAATATTTATTACTGTCCTTTTTAAATGCGACATAACCATCTGTCTCTCCTCTCGGTCCAACACGATCGTTCGGGAGGAGCAGGTTCTCAGTCCTGTGCTTGGGTTACAAGGGAATAATCCTCGTGAGTTTCCTGTTATTTAGCGCTTAATTTCTATATCCGTTCGTATATTCATTTGTTTTAACTATTATTTTTTATTTTATGCAACACTTTCGTTTTTATATATGCTTTGGGTCTCACTACCTATAAACTTGAAGTATAACGAGTTGCAACCATGCACTCACACAGAATATTCGTAAATGAATTTTGAACAAAGATGGACAAATTGCGAGTCCTGGGCTTTCAAAGAATAATCAAGTACGAATATAGGAAGAAAAATTTAATGTATATCATTGTATACATAAAATATATTCTGAAATATTTGTATACAAAAATCCCACAGATGAGATCAACTTAAAATCTGAGCTACCTTCAGCGCGGAAAAACCTCTTTATGGACACAATTAGTATTTTACCTGTTTTGTCCAAATTATTAGAAAAAGCAATGTACGCCCAAATTTACGATTATCTCTCTAAACATAAAATTTTGCCTCCCAAACAATGCGGTTATCGAAAAGGATATAACACTGCAGGTGCCCTATTACAGTTAACCGATAACACATTGTTAGAGCCTGGGATCAACATATGATCACATCATTAGTTCTTCTTGACTTCTCTAAGACATTCCATACCATAAATCATCGTCTTCTAGTAGCCAAGTGCAAATATTTTGGTTTTTCTGACTCTGCCTCAAAAATTATTCAGAGCTTCTTAGGAAATCGATATGAAAGGGTTCAGACTGACATGGTTCTATCTTCAAAGTGCCTCATTTCCTCCGGAGTGCCTCAAGGGTCTGTACTTGGGCCACTCCTATTCATTTTGTAAATTTCTGATCTCCATTCAGTTGTTAAATATTGTGATATCCAATTCTTAGCCGACGATTCACATATCTACAGTCATTTCCATAGTCACGACATTCGAAATGGTGAATCTGAGGTAAATGAAGATATAACATCTATTAGTATGTATGCAAAAAATCATAACCTTCAGTTGAACCCTTCAAAATCGAAAGTCATCATTTTTTCACCAAAACTATTTAGAAGTGATGCCAAAAGAAATTTTAAAGTAAAATTAAGTGGTGAGACTATAAAAGTAAGTGAGTCAGTGAAAAACTTGGGCGTAACTTTAGATGAATGTCAAAATTTTATACCACATGTAAATAATATCAGTAACAGTTGTTTTTCAATTTTACGTCAATTATATCTTTAATTATTTTTTACAATGCTCCACCTCGATCCACAAAATTGCTATCATATGATCAATTTAAAAGACATATGAAGAAATTTATTTTGAATAGAAGTACATATATAAATTAGTTGATAAAATTTATCTGTCACCCCACACAAAAATATTTCCAATATAGCATTCCTTTGTTTTGAATGACTGTTACAATTTTATACTTTTAAATCATGAAATATTGAATAGGCTTCACTTATATATGTTATATACCATATTTTTTATACACCTACATTTGTAATCTTCTAACTTATCAAATGTATCTTTGTTTTTTGTATTGTTTTTTTCAGTTTTTCTTTTTTTTGGGGGTTAAGTGGCAGAGTAGCATTATGCTAAACTTCGCCCCTAAATAAAGACGATTTATTATTATTATACTGATTCTTTTGCCCTACAAGATTATATTATACTTTGGCCTCCTAGGAGAAACTTTACAAGAGCTTCTGTTAAAAGTATGGACATACCAACGTCAAAAAATTGAGATAGACTCTCCCCTACTCCCAATAACCCACAACTAACAATTTAGGGTTAGCAGATAGATAGACAAGACAGAGAAACTGATAGACAGACGGAAATGAGTGACATGGTTTTTCGAGAAAATAAAAAGTTTGCCTCTTTCTAGCTGAACAAGCATAGCTAAAAATTGCTTTAAAATAAACTAAGATTTGAGTACTATTCGGAGTTCTGTAGGTTAAGGTTTGGGCTTTAATTTAAATACTTGGTAACCTCAAAAATAATGATTAGTAACCATTTAACAATTTTTAGTGTCTTTCTAATATTAGATCGCTAATAGATCGTTAATGTTAGAAAAAAAGTTACTAGGGTTATTTCTTGGTCAGTGTGTACGGAACTAAGAAACCAGTTTTTTGTAATTTTTTCCTACCTGGGTGTATAATGAAATATGAGAAGATACCAAGGCAAGAGTCTCGCACATCTCTAGAGGTAGCCATGATAACTGATTTGAAACTTAATGTTTTTGAGATCCAGCTCAAGCCTTACTTTACAAGACTCAGAGGGGTATTTTACTTAATTTTAAAACAATTTTTATCCTTACTTGGTAGGCGAAATTTTGATTTTTGCAGATTGTACATACCTCACATAACATCTAAAAAACATATCTCATTTTCGAAATTTTTCGCGATTACCTCTATACCTGTGACGTGGAACGTAACAAGTAAAGTCAACTTTTCTGAGTGAGTAGACTTAATATGACGTCAACTTAATGCTTCTTAATCTGAATTGTTCATAATACGTATATTTTTATCAACAGTAATAGTTTAACATCAAACTTGCATGAAATGGCACGGAAATACATATTTCACAACAAGGTACCAATAAAAAGTAATTATATTGTAGTCACCATTAAGCCGAGGTCAACCCGGGTAATTACAATTATTTATTCAGACAGATATTCGCTCGTGATTTTTTTATGCACAGGAAGCTTAGTTCAATCACGACACGTGTTGGAAGAAAAAAAACGTCGAACATGTCAAAAAATGAGAACTAAGTATTTACGTCTTGAGTACTACAATTAATTAACGTATTCTATCTGAAGATAACCAATCTGAGACAAAATGAGATACCGTATGAGAATTCGTCACAGCCGTTTTTCTATTTACCATATACCGGGTGTTCCAAATTCGCCGGTCACCATTGGGATCTCAGAAATGCTACGAGGTCGGTTAAATGAGGGCAAAGGAATAGACAAGTAACCGAATTTTCCCAAAATCGCTTTTATATTTTCTTGACTTTATTCTTAGAGATGAGATTCCAAAATAAAAAGTACATTAACTTTGCCACATATTCTCCTCTGCAAAATGGCTTAATTATGTTTTTGTTATAGACGCCATATTGGGCTTTGGCACAGTTAGGTAGAGTTTCTAATTCTGATTCCAAAAATCTTGAATATGCGTACATTCCTACATTGACATTGTCAAACCTAAACTATTTAGAAAAAACTATTATCTTCATAGTTGGATTTCAAAGTGACAGTTTGTGACATGTTTATCCGATTAAATTACTAATGCTTCAATTTATAAGAAACGTGGACAATCAGATCATTTGTCCTTTTATCGACTATAACAAGCGTTATTTTATCACGATGTTGGCGCCCTACATGACAACTCGTAGATTAATAGTATTTGAATGCTAGATGTGTACATCGGTTTAGATATGACGGATATGAAATGTGTTTAGGAAGTTGAAACATAGTCGAGGCTCTTACTTATTCCAAAATGTTTCTATGAGTGATATAAAATATACTAAGTGACATATAAATCCGAACACCCAGTTTAAATGGTTTTATTTTAATAAAAGTTGGTGAATGTATTTATCTTACTGTAAATAACAAGTGAAAAAATTTTCAGCCTTATCAGTTGGACATTCCGGTTTTTATACTGCTTTTTTTTTAATTCACTAACGCTCTAAAAATGAATATTTCAGCCGCAGTAAAGAATCAACGTTGGCAGATTTTGGTTCTTGACATCCTTTACGATCGGTTACGATGCCTAGAGTACGGAGACCTGTACGATTTCGTCAACTTAGTGAGTTGGATAGGGGCCGTATAGTGAGACTTCGCGAAGCTGGACTTTCTTTTCGGGCAATTGCAGTTAGAGTGCAAAGAAGTGTAGACATTGTGGTTAGGTGTTGTCAGGCATGGCTTCGAGAAGGCCGTACGCAAAGAGCAAGGGGCACTGGACGCCGCCGTAGAACAACAGACCGTGAAGATCGCCGCCTAAGATTATTGGCCTTAAGGGACCGTTTCTCCACTACCAGGTCCATTGCAAATGAATAGCTTGCAGAACACGGAAGACCTATTGGCATGCGAAGTGTTTACCGACGAATGAGAAGTTTTGTCTTGTTTTCATACCGGCCACACTGGGTCCTCCCTTTAACTCGAGAACACCGACGTAATCGCCTTGAGTGGTGCAGACAACGGTCACTCTGGGATCAGGAATGGAACAGTATTGTCTTTAGTGACAGTCTCGATTTTGTTTAGGCATGCACGGTGGTCGTGCCAGGGTTAGAAGGCGACGTGGTGAAAGGAGGAATCCACAGATTTTTGTTGAAAGACATGTTCATCACACTGTTGGAGTTATGGTTTGGGGTGCTATAGCTTATGGTTCCAGGTCACCTTTAATCTTTTACCCTATCTTGACACCCTGGCAGATCCAACTTTCCAACAAGATAATGCCCGACCACATGTTGCAAGAGTCATAATAGACTTCTTTCAACGTAATGATGTCACATTGTTACCATGGCCACCAAGATCTCCCGACTTATCCCCAATTGAGCACGTGTGGGATATAATGGGTAGGAGATTGCTCAATTTGCAACGTCCTCCTCAGACTCTAGAAGCACTTCGAGAGGAGTTGGTGGTTGCCTGGAATGAGATACCACAGGAGGACATTGACCACCTGATCAGAAGCATGCCTAGGCGCGTTGGAGAATGCGTAGCACATCAGGGTGCATCCACACATTATTAAAGGTCAAAGGGCTTTAAAGCAGTGCAATCATTTTGAAATTTTTATCATTTACTTATTATGCTTCATTAAGTACTTATACAAAATTTTATTAAAATAAAACCATTTAAACTGGGTGTTCGGATTTATATGTCACTTAGTATAATACTGCTACAGTTTTCAATACTACCAATAAATAATATGGAAAAGCTTTGGCAATAAGTTGTTCTTTATTCGGTAAGACCAACTAAAGGAAGAATACTTTTTTTATGTATTCGAAGTTTTATAATACCAGTACATGTCATGATACGTAAAATATCATATCGCTAGAATCGTTCACTCATGTCTAGTTAATAAAAACGTTATGAAACAATGACTGATATTTTCAAGGCCTACTTAGAAAATTCTGTTTTTATATGACTAAGGTTTGGCAACGTCAATATATATGACATATTATATATTTTTGGAATTACTGTTAAAAAGTCTACGCACCTCTGTAAAAACCCAATATGGCGTCTATAAGAAAAAATGAAGTTGATGATTGGAGAGAAAAGACGAAAAGTGCTAAGATAATGTCAATGTACTTTTTATTTTGAAATCCCATCTCAAATAAAGTCTGGAAACCATAAAACCATGATTATAGGCATTCTGGTCATATCAAGGTCAAAATCTGAGATTGCCCGGAAATCAAGTCTAATAGACCTGTACGTAGATTTAGGGATCCACTGACTGTAAATCTGAATTCAGTATGTCCGTGTCAGGGCACTTGAATGACACTTCAAGGTCATTTCAAGCTCATTTCAAAATCAAATTAAGAAAATTCCGGGAAACCAAGACTTCCATGTAGGTTTTTGGGGTTACTGAAATTGAATCTGACGTTAGTTTGTCCGTATCAGGTCATTTGAAGGGCGTTTTGAGGTCATCTCAAGGT
This sequence comes from Acanthoscelides obtectus, assembly GCA_963669975.1. NCBI lineage: Eukaryota > Metazoa > Arthropoda > Insecta > Coleoptera > Chrysomelidae > Acanthoscelides > Acanthoscelides obtectus. The sequence goes on from CAVLJG010000005.1 coordinate 10,584,108, forward strand.
CATGTCAAGCTCAAATTTAGAAAATGCGGGGAAATCAGGGAGGCTAATACGTATCATATGTGTTCGAATCGTTTAGTTATTTAATTTAATAGTGTAGGAAAGTTGGTATATGTACGTAATTTTAGGAACTAAATCAGAATGTGACCGTCAAAAAATTGTGAACCAACATGATGCCGAATTTGAGGTAGAGATTAGGTTGCTTGTTACTCCTGCTAGCACTATGAGCATAAAGCAGAAAATTAATATCGAATTCGGAGTCTATACAACCGGCTTACCCAAGAATCAAATATCTGCCCAGATTACGAAAATGTTCTCCTTATGTTTGGTTGACTCCACTCCGGTGAACGCTTATCGATATCGGAAACGACCATAGTACAACATACAAACACGCATCTATGTTTTTTTTCATCGCATTCAAAAGTATATTGTTTTTCCGGAAATGTACTAACATGTAACAAAAGTTACATGAGTGTTATCTCAATGTCGTTTCTGTGTGTGTTTTTCCAATAAATAAATTCGCAAACCAATACTATTTCTTAATACAAGTATATGTGAGTGATTTAGGATAATGAAATATTGCGTACATTCATTCTTAGTAGTATTGCTTTGCATCACAGTGAGTATGTCCTAATTTTTCAAAGAACCAAATATTTGCAATTATTTCATTTTTCAACAACAAAACAATTATGTAAATAGTCTGAGATCTCAGAGTTGCCAGACATTACTTATTTTCTGTAATTCAAAACGTGTATCACTTAAAAGCATTTATAGGGGGTGTTCCGTACCTAGTGAAATGGCTGAAATTGGTTTTTTCGTACATAGTCAAACATTTCAATATTCAGGTTCAATTTTGATAAAAAACAGAAAAGTTGAGAAGTCCGGCACTGGATTTTTCAGCCCTTCTTCTGGTTTTACGTTACTCCTAGGTAACTTTGTAATCGTACAAAATTTTAACAAAATTGGTTCTATAGTTCTTGGGCGATGTGATATTAAAGATTTGATTTGGTGCGTTTAGATAAATACCGCAAAACTGAATTTAGATCATTTTTATCTTCAGGTATGTAAAGGTGTCGGTCCATAATACCTACCTTTTCACTATGTCTATTTAAGATTTGCTAGTACCGGGTGAGGAAGGTTGAGTAAAAATAAGACTAACTTTACTTACATTATCCATCAGGAAAAATGTATTATTCAAAAGTTACAGAGTCTAACATAAAATGTTTCATGCAATATCTTTTTGTATACAGGGTGTCAGAGATATCGAATACAGTTTTTTTTTTAAATACAGAAGCTGCCGCAGAGGCAGAAACCCAAATACCAGGACACCGCAGCTGCTATGAGGAGCTCGAAGCCTTTGTTAATCCGATTTTTCATCTGACTAAGGTTAGTAGAACTTGGGAAAGCCTCATCAGGCAGATTGTTACACAATCTCGATACCCTAGGTACAAGAGAGCGGTCATATCAATCATCTTTGGATGTACGAAGTTCGACACGGTTAGGATGAGAGGCCGAAGTCGGGCGGGTCTGTCTGTCAAGCAAACCGCACCGGAACATCATGATGGAGAGCTCTGAGGAACAAAGCTCGTTGACATAGCGGTAGAGGAGTGCCAGATCGTCGACAGCTCGTCTGTGCGAAAGGGTCCTGATAATGTCTGCTAGAAAAGAGCCTCCGATCAGTCGAACAGCCCTCCTCTGGACAACTTCGAGCATGGATAAAGTACCCGGGCGGCAGCACCCCAAGCATGTGAGCAGTACCCCAGGCTAGGTCCTATCTGGGCCTGAACTCCGACCAACCGAAATGAACTGCTCTTTGGCAGAACTCGACCATAGGATGGACGTTTACGTAAGAATGCAGCATGCACGCTTTCATGACATCCCCGAGTGTCCCGTGTACAAAAATACTTATTCGATAGGATTTTTTTGAAACATCCTGTGCATAAAAGATGAAACATAAATAACTTTGTATTAGATCCTCTAATTTTTATATAGAACTTTTTTCTAAGCCGACATACAAACAACTTCAATTCATAGCGGGACACCCTGTTCAAAGCATCAGGCACTAGTCATGGCAGGTGGAAAATTAGACTTATTTTCACTCAAAATGTTCTCAGCTGCTACCAGCAAATCGAACTAATTTACTATCCAATTTAGTGGGCACGCAGAGGCCTTAAAAGTACATACATGTAAACGATACTCATCCCACGTTTTGACCTTTGGAAAATAAGTAATGTCTGGCTGCCCTGGAATCTTAACCATAACAATTTCATACATTATGAATATTTCTACGCTGTCTATGCTTGGACTGCATAGTAAATATGAATAATGAAATTAAGCAATAATTGATTGCTCTGGAATTGCAGGTTGAATACTTATAATGTTTATATTTATGTCAAATCTCTAAGTGGCTGTTTTACCAATAACTATCATCTTAATTAGTGAAAGTGTTGTTTTTTACATAATCGCATACAATATAAAAACGTACATAACGTGAAGTGGATCCGAGCTTACACAATATCACTCAGGGTTTTTTCGTGGGTTTCAGTAATAACGACGGCGATATGGCTAACAAACTTTAATGGTAGTAAGGCACAAAATAATTCACTAACTAAAACAACATAGAACCCGGTAATACTTAAATCCGGAAGATGGTCACGTCACCTGTTGCCTCTCTCGGCGGCGAAGGGCAACTATCCCCTAGCTCGATCTACCACAATTTTGTCCACTGTTGCCGAGTTGCCGCGCACCTCACTGAACCACTACACAACCCCCCACTTAAATCGAGGTAACATAGATTTAAGTCTCGAAACAGAGCAGAGGGTGCAAGGCAATACCGGGAACATTACTCCAGTACAACATCGCTAGGCTGCTTATAAGCTTTGAAATTGATCACATTTTCCTTAGAATGAATCTTACCATCAAGATGTCCAATGACATAGGAGTTGGGTCCCGCTTGTTGTAACACAGTATACGGTCCATCATACAGTAAAAAGAATTTTGAAATTAGTTTAGCTTCGGCGGACGAATGAGGATGCGTTCTAACTAGAACCTTATCGCCCGGGTCAAAAGTAACAGGTTTCATCACTTTAGCCCTCTTTACCCTTTTTGAAGCCTCCCTCTTCAGTTTTTCATACACCACACTTGTATCCTCCTTCAATGTCGTACAGTTTACATCGAAGCGCCACAAACGTAAACAAGAGACAACCCCCCAAGCTTCCTTTTCCGTTACGGTGTAGTTTAATTGACTTCCTTTCAAAACGGAACTCATGAAGCAAATATATTGTTTCTCCCCCGTATCGTTAATCTGGTAAAGACTGCCCCCCACGGCATATGCGGAAGCATCACATTGAATATAAAAAGTGCGCTTAAAATCAGGATGAACAAGCATCATGGACTTTAGGAAGGCTGACTTAATAGCTCTAAAACTCTCCATTTCATCGCTTCCCCAGCGCCATTTTTCTCCTTTCTTCAGCAACTTCAACAATGGCACGGTCAATTCGGCATACCCGGCGCAGAATCGATGTTCATAATTGACCAGACCCAAGAACCCTCGCAGCTCTCTTATATTTCGTGGAACAGGAAAATCAGAAATATTTTTGACACGCCCCTCGTCTATTTCGATTCCCCTTGAGGTGATCACATGACCTAGAAAATGTACCTTTTCCCTAATAAACTGACATTTTCTTAGTTTAATTGTAATTCCGGCATCACTAAGTCTCTGAAACATCGTCTTCAAATGCCTTAAGTGATCCGCTATGTTCTCCGAGTAAATTAATAAATCATCAACATATGACTGCGCGAAATCATTACAGCCCTCCAATATCTTATTTAAGCATCGAATAAGACTTGCCATGGAAGTAGATAACCCAAATGGCAATCGACAAAAACTATATGTTTCACCCTCGAACACAAACCCAAGATATTTGGTATGATCCGGCAACACTGAAATTTGCCAATATGCTTGCGTCAAGTCTATTGTGCTCATAATTTGCCCCTGTTTAAAATTGGCCATTAATTCAAACGGATTGGGAGGATTCACGAAATCCTTCTTCATCTTTGAGTTCAGCCCCCGAGCGTCCAAACACACGCGAATATTCCCATCCCTTTTCTTCACGCAAACTAACGGCGAAATGTAGGAAGTTATTTCCTTTTGAATAACACCGGCCGCTAACATTTCACCAATCTGCCTTCTAACTTCATCCCGATAAACCATAGGAACAGGATAAGCCACAAAATTAAATTCATTTTCATCCACTAGCTCAATTTGATGAAAATAGTTGACGACGCGTCCCGGTGTATCAGAGAATGTATTCCTATATTTTTCCAAAATACTTAAAAGTGAAGCCTTAGCACTCCCACTCAAAGTAGTTTTCGCCGCTGCTGCCTGAATATCCTTCGCGCTGTAGCCTTTACTGCGGGAATCACCGTCATCAACGCTGTACTCTACCAGTGGCGTAACCCTGCTAGCTTTATTTTCGACTACATCAAACACATAATCATTTTTCTCGCAGAGGTTTATAGATATTTTCTGCGGATCAATCCGAAATGACAGCTTCGTATTTATGGAAACCCCTTCTATCATTAGCTTCAGCTGTGAATATTGATAATCCAAACGTGCATGATGCTTGGATAACCAATTTGATCCAAATATCAAATTGCAATTGAGTTGTGGTATAACCAAACAGTTCACATCCATATCTATTCCATCTAATTGAACTGGAATCAAGATTTGCGACTTTATCTTCTGCGTTTTACCGCCTATTGCTACAGAGATCACTCCTCGTATGACCGGTAAAATTGGAAATTTCCCGAGATTGCTTAACTCTGAATAGAATTTCTCCGAGATTGCGCATATATTTGAGCCGCTGTCGATCAATACTTCTACCAACGTACCAAAAATATGTATCGATATGGTCGGCGAAACTTTTTCATCATCCTGCACTATATCCTCCGGGTCGCTTAAAAGATCGATGTCCGGATCCCCCATGCAAGCCAGTGAACGCACGGTACGTCCCTCATTACTTCCCCTACCGGTCGACCGCGTATCTCTCGATATCTCGGAACTTGTTCGATTATTTTCAGATCGATTACTATAACCCTGCGCATTATTCATGTTCCTATTCGAACCCCCCACAGTAGACAGTTCGTCAATACGTCTCAGATATTCCTCTACTGTATCAGGCGACGTAAAATTATTAATAATCATGCCCCGCTGGACTTCCACATCAAAATGTTTTACCAACATTCCAATTACATTTTGCATCGGAATTTTATTATCAAGAAACTTTGCTTGCGCCACCAGATTCAAGAAATATTCTGCTCGACTGCCATACGAGTGCGTACCGTAGACCAACGTCATATACAACTCTCTTTGTTCTTCAATGCTCCAGAATCTATTTTTAAATGCTAGACGAAATGAAACATAGTCGGTAAAACAATCCTCCTTAACGCTAGCCCAATCGACCGCCGAACCTCTTAAGCAACCAACAGCTAAACCCAACTGCGCATGCTCAGGAACACCTGCATCGCTAAATATTTTTTCAATTTTCTTTAAAAATAGCATTGGGTGCATTTGCCCATAGTTTGAAAATGTGACATTACCACCCCCTAACTCTTTCCAGTTTATTATATAGGATCTATCTTTAATTACAGTCGAACAATCATCTATTCCTTTAGAAGTACAAACAGTCTCCGGCACTGTCTCCATTCCAGACATCAGGCCCTCATATCGTGTGTCGGACGTCGCCACCTTCTCAGCTAGTTGTCCTACCGTACTTTTTAACTCTGTCACTGATATTGCCAAATTTCTAACTAAAGACTCAAGGTCCTCCTGCACCTCCTTTGTACTCTCTGCCCTGCCTCTCCGCGACTTTTTGCTAGACATTTCTACAGCTTACCTAAACGACAAATCGTTACAATACTACAGTAAACTAAAACAAGGAAAGTTTTTTTTTTTTGTTACAATGACTGTTTCAACACAGTAAATAATCGTTCATATCCCCTCTGCTCCACCAGCTATCTCTTAACGCCTCACTGCTTCTCTACCAGCGCCTCGGTGCTCGTACAGAACCCCCCAGCAGCATACACACCCTCAGCTTTCCAAAATAAAATGACTTCTCACCCAGATCTGCTTACTCCTCTTACAACCGACAACACCGCCTGGCTCGTGCCGCTTGAACACAGCAACGCCTCAACGCCTGTTTCTGCGTCACGTCGTGCCGCCAAAATCAACCGTCTTCACCTACGCGTACTGTTTTCGTCGCGTCTCGTTCCTTCTCTATCTAACACCTTGCAACCGTATCGCGCTACGCCGTTTTACTGCCACGAGTTGGGCGCCAAATGAAGTGGATCCGAGCTTACACAATATCACTCAGGGTTTTTTCGTGGGTTTCAGTAATAACGACGGCGATATGGCTAACAAACTTTAATGGTAGTAAGGCACAAAATAATTCACTAACTAAAACAACATAGAACCCGGTAATACTTAAATCCGGAAGATGGTCACGTCACCTGTTGCCTCTCTCGGCGGCGAAGGGCAACTATCCCCTAGCTCGATCTACCACAATTTTGTCCACTGTTGCCGAGTTGCCGCGCACCTCACTGAACCACTACAAACGCAACAAGCTTTTAAATACAAAATGAGTTCAATGAGTCTCAGTAAAATTATCTATTCATCAAGAAACGCATAATTTTCTCCATTACACTTTTTTTCTGAAAAAAATGGAGTTAAGTAGGTTGACTCTGTACTTTCCACACAATTCTGTCATCAGTTAGATTATGTTCGGTTTATTTCCAGGCCTAACACCATATCAACTAAGACTCAATAGAAATACATCAAAAATATTGTATGTGATAGTTAGAGTCGACCTACACACAAATCTTATTCAAACGACTGTGATGAAATCAAAATCTGTGCAGGTATAATCGATTAACTATGAGATGTATATCAATTGTTGTTTTAAATTTATTTATTATTACTAAATCGTGAAACAATAAAAAATAAACCTCACATTTCTGTTTCAATGGCAAATATACTAAGTGACAATTAAATCCGAACACCCAGTTTAAATGGTTTTATTTTAATAAAATTTTGTATAAGTACTTAATGAAGCATAATAAGTAAATGATAAAAAAAGTTCAAAATGATTGCGCTGCTTTAAAGCCCTTTGACCTTTAATAATGTGTGGATGCACCCTGATGTGCTACGCATTCTCCAACGCGCCTAGGCCTGCTTCTGATCAGGTGGACAATGTCCTCCTGTGGTATCTCATTCCAGGCAACCACCAACTCCTCTCGAAGTGCTTCTAGAGTCTGAGGAGGACGTTGCAAATTGAGCAATCTCCTACCCATCATATCCCACACGTGCTCAATTGGGGATAAGTCGGGAGATCTTGGTGGCCATGGTAACAATGTGACATCATTATGTTGAAAGAAGTCTATTGTGACTCTTGCAACATGTGGTCGGGCATTATCTTGTTGGAAAGTTGGATCTGCCAGGGTGTCAAGATAGGGTAAAAGATGGGGTTCTAGAACTTCGTGGATATAACGCTGCGCGTTCATGTTACCTCTGATGAAGATTAAAGGTGACCTGGAACCATAAGCTATTGCACCCCAAACCATAACTCAACAGTGTGATGAACATGTCTTTCAACAAAAAACTGTGGATTCCTCCTTTCACCACGTCGCCTTCTAACCCTGGCACGACCATCGTGCATGCCTAAACAAAATCGAGACTCGTCACTAAAGACAATACTGTTCCATTCCTGATCCCAGAGTGACCGTTGTCTGCACCACTCAAGGTGATTACGTCGGTGTTCTCGAGTTAAAGGGATGACCCAGTGTGGCCGGTATGAAAACAAGCCAAAACTTCTCATTCGTCGGTAAACACGTCGCATGCCAATAGGTCTTCCGTGTTCTGCAAACCATTCATTTGCAATGGACCTGGTAGTGGAGAAACGGTCGCTTAAGGCCAATAATCTTAGGCGGCGATCTTCACGGTCTGTTGTTCTACAGCGGCGTCCAGTGCCCCTTGCTCTTTGCGTACGGCCTTCTCGGAGCCATGCCTGACAACACCTAACCACAGTGTCTACACTTCTCTGCACTCTAACTGCAATTGCCCGAAAAGAAAGTCCAGCTTCCCGAAGTCCCACTATACGGCCCCTATCAAATTCACTAAGTTGACGAAATCGTACAGGTCTCCGTACTCTAGGCATCGTAACCGATCGTAAAAGATGTCAAGAACCAAAATCCGCCAACGTTGATTCTTTACTGCGGCTGAAATATTCATTTTTAGAGCGTTAGAGAATTAAAAAAAAACAGTGTAAAAACCGGAATGTCCAACTGATAAGGCTGAACATTTTTTCACTTGTTATTTACAGTAAGATAAATACATTCACCAACTTTTATTAAAATAAAACCATTTAAACTGGGTGTTCGGATTTATATGTCACTTAGTATATATAGATACTGACTTTTTAACGTTATTTTCCCATAAATAATTAAAAATGCATCGAACATTAAAAATCGAAATATCTCAAAAACGGCTAACTATAACGAAAATTCACAAGAGAGCTTTTTTATGTTGAAAAGTGCGAATATTGTTCGAAATATTTAAAAAAAACTATTTTAGAAAGTAAATTTAAACACTCTGTATTTCGGAAGCCACGCATTTTGCGACCCATGTTTATATAGACTTTATGCATTGATTTTAAAAGATCTATCGAATCTTAAAGTTATGCAACAATAAACTGAAACACCCTGTATTATCTATACCCTCCCATGTTTGTGGTTTCATTGGCCAGGCGAACATGGGAGTTTATCGATATGGAAACTACAGAATAAGGTTCAGATGTTAAATAATTATCTTTACTATTCATAATATTGCTGGGATGACACATTTCTCGATAGTAGAACGCCTGACGCTGAACCATAACAGTTACGTTGATATTATGCGTTGACGCAAAATCCATGTTAAATCTACTTATGATACAAAAAAACAAAAGTAATGTGTCAAACAGTCCAGACACCGTTGTCGGAATTTCTACCAACTCATGGTAAAATATAAGCCGTGCGACTATGGTTTGCGTGTGCTGCAGAGACGGGGATCGGGACTCGAGACGTGTAGCTTAACAGGGGCGATTTGAACTTAATTTGACTGATAGATGGATAGTATTACCGAGATCAGCAGCTTCTTAATGAAAGAACTTATTTCACTGATACCAAAGATGAGACATTTACAGCCCTCCATCCCCTACAGCCCTAACTTTCAACCCTTCAAGAAACGTTTCCAAAAATGACCAGGATCCTACGATGCGTTCAGTGATTTTTATTTTTTACGTTAATTGCCCGCAGCTCCGCCGCCGCTGGATCGATTTTAGAAATTGCAAATATTTTTCGTCCTTAGCACAATAGTAACCTTGTGTCAAAATTTCATTAAAATCTGACCTATACCTTGCAAGTTATAGCGGGGCCAAGAATTAGCGGACAGACCGACAGACGGACCTTTCAAAAATGATTGTCATGGTTTTTCGCACATAAATATCATATAAAATCGAAGAAACAATACCTGATTGTCGACATTTTTCGTGATTGCAATATTTCCACACCAGATGGCATGGGAAGTAATTTTATCAACTAGAGTGTATTGTTAGGAACAATATGAGCAACATCGCTTTTCCAAAAAAGGTATGACAAACGACCGAAGTTTCGCCGCTTTGCTACATGTCTCGTTGCCACTTGCCCAGTTTTTTATTCGCAAATTAATTTGACATACCAAATTATTTCAGAGGCATTATGAATGCAGATCAAATGCCCAATATCACATAACTACCTACAATCAAGTACCATCACGTCCTTCAATAGATGTAAAGGCTTTTGATTCATCAGTTATGGGGTACGAGAAAAATAAAAACCCTAATTGCTTCGGATTTCGACCTCGGTTTCCAGGTAATACATTGATTTTCTTTTTTAACACGCTTTTATTAGCTTGGCCTGTATCTTTGAGCATAGTTTTCACCAATTTCCAGAAGTTTGATTAATTTGAAACTTCGCACACGTATCAATTTGTTAATAGTTTTCCATTATCCTTATGAGAAAAATTCTGTAAAAAACAGATATGTTAATGAAAAGCCACGGACTTCGAATGCCGCTTTACGAATAGTAAATGTAGCAGCCTCTGTAGCTCAGTGGCAGAGCACTGGTCATGTAAACCAGAGGGGTTGTGAGTTCAATCCTCACAGGAGACAGATTGTGGTATACCTTTTTTTATATTTGCTCTGACTTGAATTATTCTGTTAATAACTTAGATTTTATTATAATTTTATTTTGAGGTCATTTATTATGATTGATTGTTCGACGATCCACTACTGTAATATACTAAGTGACATATAAATTCGAACACCCAGTTTAAATGGTTTTATTTTAATAAAAGTTGGTGAATGTATTTATCTTACTGTAAATAACAAGGGAAAAAATTTTCAGCCTTATCAGTTGGACATTCCGGTTTTTATACTGCTTTTTTTTAATTCACTAACGCTCTAAAAATGAATATTTCCGCCGCAGTAAAGAATCAACGTTGGCGGATTTTGGTTCTTGACATCCTTTACGATCGGTTACGATGCCTAGAGTACGAAGACCTGTACGATTTCATCAACTTAGTGAGTTTGATAGGGGCCGTATAGTGGGACTTCGGAAAGCTGGACTTTCTTTTCGGGCAATTGCAGTTAGAGTGCAAAGAAGTGTAGACACTGTGGTTAGGTGTTGTCAGGCATGGCTTCGAGAAGGCTGTACGCAAAGAGCAAGGGGCGCTGGACGCCGCCGTAGAACAACAGACCGTGAAGATCGCCGCCTAAGATTATTGGCCTTAAGGGACCGTTTCTCCACTACCAGGTCCATTGCAAATTAATGGTTTGCAGAACACGGAAGACCTATTGGCATGCGAAGTGTTTACCGACGAATGAGAAGTTTTGGCTTGTTTTCATACCGGCCACACTGGGTCCTCCCTTTAACTCGAGAACACCGACGTAATCTTCTTGAGTGGTGCAGACAACGGTCACTCTGGGATCAGGAATGGAACAGTATTGTCTTTAGGGCCGAGTCTCGATTTTGTTTAGGCATGCACGATGGTCGTGCCAGGGTTAGAAGGCGACGTGGTGAACGGAGGAATCCATAGTTTTTTGTTGAAAGACATGTTCATCACACTGTTGGAGTTATGGTTTGGGGTGCTATAGCTTATGGTTCCAGGTCACCTTTAATCTTCATCAGAGGTAACATGAACGCGCAGCGTTATATCCACGAAGTTCTAGAACCCCATCTTTTACCCTATCTTGACACCCTGGCACCAAGATCTCCCGACTTATCCCCAATTGAGCACGTGTGGGATATGATGGGTAGGAGATTGCTCAATTTGCAACGTCCTCCTCAGACTCTAGAAGCACTTCGAGAGGAGTTGGTGGTTGCCTGGAATGAGATACCATAATAGGACATTGACCACCTGATCAGAAGCATGCCTAGGCGCGTTGGAGAATGCGTAGCACATCAGGGTGCATCCACACATTATTAAAGGTTAAAGGGCTTTAAAGCAGTGCAATCATTTTGAAATTTTTATCATTTACTTATTATGCTTCATTAAGTACTTATACTTTATTAAAATAAAACCATTTAAACTGGGTGTTCGGATTTATATGTCACTTAGTATATAAACTCTCTGTAATTAAAAATTATGTTCTACTTTTTAGTAAAAGCGTGTTTTTTTTGTTTTTTCAAAATATTGTTTATTATAAATAATTCAACGATAATGACCATTATTTTCGTAATTTCTTGAAGTACGTATCAATGAAGCCAAAAAATATCAAAATCCAAATTTTAAAGAAATTCCATGCCAAATTAGACGATATTTTATTTGTTAATACACAATTTAGCAATGTAGAATTCATATTCTGTTGCGTGACAATTATCCGAGTGTTCATAAAAGTTTGTTTAAAGCACTGATTCATAATTTTGTGATCAAATTTTTGTTTTCTATTTTTCAGGTCGCAGTACGAGTACCTCAACGACTCCAGCACCAGCCGGCAAATAAACTATGTTTTTGAATGTAAATGTGAATAAATGAATTGGAATAATGTATCCTAAAGCAAGAGAATGAACATCATTAAGTTCCACCTTTCGCATATTAGATCCTACTGTGAAACTCTCGAAGGAACAAGCTCCGCTGGTAATAATATAAAACCCAAAAATTGCCATACGCACCTCCCTGGAGAGAGGTTAAATTCCAGAAAGTATGGATACTGTATAGTTAAGTATAGTAACACAACTGAAACAACGAATAAATCGGAGCAGTTCAAAAAAGTGTGAATCTATGTATAGATAAGTCGTTTAGCATAACAGAAGAACTGCTAAACAGAAAACGAACTATATACCAACGATGACTGTGGAAATCACCTGGATCAGTGAGGACGATGGCTCAGTATCCTGCTTACTATGCTTTAGCACTCCTCGAATTCATACCATTTATCTATACAGGATGGCGACCTCACTCTTCCTAATTTGGTTATCAAACGATTACATCCAGCACCTATTATAAATAATATTTTCTACTTTTATAGAAAGCATAATCTCCTAAATGAAGATATAAGACAGAGGTTAGATACACCGACAATACTTATAGACCTTAACAAAACAACACAACTGATACGATATGGGTATATGAGGAGACGACCTGGAGATAGACTACTCCAAAGGATTCGGAGCGGTTTCCAAGACTTAGAAGAAAGGGGGCAACGCCGAAATGAACCTGGCACCAAGATATAGCTCAGCTACACAGTGATCTGTGGCAGAATACAAAGGCTTGGACAATAGAATGCGATAAATGACCAATGTAGCTCTAAAACAACCGCAGCATATATATTGTAGCGTTTTTCTGGGTTCTTTTGGGTGTGGATTAAAACACTGGATTCCACAAGAAGAAATGCACTAATTTATTTAACTCGATAAAACATTTATATGCACCATTATTTATGTCTGACTAATTCTTATGTCACCATTGACTGCACTATACTTCTCTCCGCTCTGCTACTCTACCGTATTCCGTACTCTGCCTCCATCTTCCGGCCGGCGAGCTATATATAGACCCCATTTACCCCTTCGAGAAAAACCGGGTGAACCACAGAACGACATGTAGAATGTTGAAGATCACTTCGAGTCGATCTAGAAGGCGAACCACTGTCACGGTCCTCACAGACGCCGCCTGGCGGCTTGTGCGGCAGTGGTTCGCCTAAAAGCAGAGATCGGCAATTAAGATCTGGCGAGTAGGAGACTCGCCCAACAGATGGCGCTATTTGTCACAATATTATCTATATAGAATTTCACACTTTTTTATGACCCTGTTTTTTCAGCAATAACCGCTCATCCCTACTCCCAGAAAATTATCCACCTCAATCTATCCATGGATTTGATTTACCGTGCTAGAAAAAGTTATTAATGTGGAGCAGAATCAACGTTGGAACTAAAAACGGACGTTGTGTACATCATGTGAAATCGAGGATGGAAGGTGTGAGCGTAATATAAATCAAGGCGAACCAGGATTGAGGAATCTTCCAGTGATAATGGCGGTGTTATGCAGGTTACCAAACAAAGCTGGTGGAAATTTTCCATAATAGAGCATACACAATCTAACTGGATGTTTTATATCACAATATTTTATGTCATGATAAATGCATTAACACTTAAATATGCATCTATAATTATCACTAATTTATATGTGATATAAAATTGTATTATATAATAATACCAACTTCCGAATTATTAGCCCAGGAAGTGACTTGTTACCTGTCCCATTTCCGATATTTAGAGAAAATTAACGCCATTTACGGCATTACTGATTAGTGACCCAACCTTATATGTATGTGTAAAAATGTATAGGTAGTTATCATTCGTATCTAAACAGAGCACCGCTCAAATAAGCCACAATGTGGTATTCATCGGCGATATGTGCGATTTTTCTAATTACTTTGGTAAGTTATATTAATGACGAATCTACTTGCTAGCATACGTTAATCCTGTAGCAAATAGTATGTAAATTTCTTCGACTTATGACATTTTTACAATTATATATTTTATCACTTGTGAGGATCGGCTATAAGAACAATTCAGTAAAAATGCATAAGCAGATAAGCGTACGAAACATTAAAATTATAATCAAAATTGAGCCTACTCTCTTTGGTAAAAAAGCCTCAAGTTGGATGGTTGGAAATGGTTCCTTCAAGACAAAATCGACTTATTATTATAAAAATGAATATTTCACTTTTTTACCCAAAAATAATTTATAGCAAAATCCGCCCACATCGATCTTTGCACTAATCCTTCCGTATCTGCGATCTGGATAAAAACTCTCAATACTCGAGTTTCAAAACGGACAGACAGTTTATGTGACACGCCGTACGCTAGTGTAAACGCAGCGTGCCTTTGTATGGTCAAAGTACAGGCTGTGTTAACAGCAGCGTACGACGTGCTTCATTACTCTCTTCGGTTTCGGTACTAGCTTGTAGATACGAGCTTTATGTCGGTTTTTCGTTGTGTTCGATAGGAGAGTCCAAAAGGATTTTTTCAGTGCTGTATTCGAAGTTGGCGTCTCAAATTAAGCCCATTGACAGTTTTTCTTGCGCATTTCAACGGAGGAGGAAAATGGAAGTTTTGCGTGGTGAAATTATGGAAGGTTGAAGGCATAGTGGTTGGAGAGTATTTGCAAAAATTCTTGTGCACCTGCAGTTTGGATGAAAACTCGTTTCTCAACTGAATCATGCGAGTGAATGACAAATCTGACATTAGTTTCTCACTACAATCGTTATTTGCGGTAAAATCTACAAAGGGGCTTAAGAGAGCCACTTTTCCTGTCCAAACAACGTTTATCGGCTCTTAGGCCCGTATCGTCAGTCGTCCCTACAATTGGACGTCGCGTTTATGGCCTCCTTGATTGTCATAGTTTTCTACTTCTCCGTGTCAGCGCTCTATTTTGAGGTTATATCACAAACATCTATTTGCATCAAATTGTGCTTGCTTTTGAGTTATATCATGTTTTATCAGCCTGAAATTTCCTACAATTTAAAAAGAAAACATATCTTCACAATAGGAGAGCGCTGACGCTGACACGGGACAAGTGTAATCTAGAAATTTTTGAAGGAGAGAAAGGAGTATGACAATCAAGGAGGCCATAAACGCGCCCTACAATTGTAAGGACGACTGACGATACGGGCCTAAGAATTTATTGATAACGATATCCGTGATCGACATGCGAAATTAACCAAGCGCACTCACTTTCGTCGGTTTGAGATGAAAGTAGATATTTTGAGATGAAACCTCAAAATTTAATAATTCAATCTACTATCTATTTACTATATATATATATATATACATATAGCAATTAGCAATCTAACATGAAATCAGTTGCAAATTTATATAGTTTAAAAGCAGCGAATTAAATTCTTAAAACAGCCAGTTTTTAAATTCAGAAGTAATTTTAAGCAATAAAAGTGTGAAACCGTGATGTATAATATATCGCTCTGATAATAGATGGCGCTGTGGGTGAATAGTATAGTTTTTTGTACATAAATTATCGGTTTTTTTGGGGTTAGTTGGGCTCGCTTTCTTCAGATGGCGTTGCAACAGGTGGCACTCGAAAGTAGTTAAGTTAATTGCGTCTCCTTTAACCCGGTATTTCTATTTTCTCCTCTTCAAAACACCCCTCCAGCATAGTCTGGTAGCAATGCCCCAGCTAGGCATGCAGCAGATGCAAGAAGAGCAGTCGAACCAGGTGGGCGGAGGTATGGGTTTGAACCTGGGCCTAGGCTTGAACGGAGGCATGTTCAACCGCAACCAGCAGATGAGGAACCGGATGTTGGGCATGGCAGTTGGGCTACCTCATAAACCTGGATGTCATGGAAGAGGACCTAGGCCTCCACCACCTCAACCACCTGCTTCCAGTAAGTCATTCCGAGATTATACGAGGATAATTCCAAAAGAACGATCGTTTATTTCTTTTTGTACAAAACGTTTATCTATTTTTTCTACATAATAACATAATATCGACTTTCTGATCGATGTGTGCTGTGGCAGTTTTTGCTTTTGTACGCTGATGTCACACTGCTCACCCTCAGGTGGTTGAGGAAGCACTGGACCTCATCTCTCACTTCGTTGTCGGAAAATCTCCTTTTTCAACCGGTAGTGGTACTGCGAAGCAATGAAAAAACTGAGATACGCAATTCAGAACAGAATGGCGCAAACATTCTCGTCGCCCTTCAAATTGTCGCTCTTCTTCAATGACCCGACCTACAGTCCGGACTTGGCACCCAGTGACTAGATACCGCTTGTTTCTTAAGTTGAAATTACATTTGACTGGGCGATTCAGTTATGCACACAAATAAGCTCACCTCACTTCAGTTCACTTTAAACATCAGATTTGACAGCCTCATGCTTATTAGACTGTCTCACTTCACTTTCAAAAGGAACACCACAGAAAGTGAAAAACGAGGTCCAATGCTTGGCGGGATAGCAGAAACCTTTAGCTTAGATATAATATGCGTTTTGAAAGTTTCCGCTTGACAAAGAGGTTCGATATTACTAAAATATTATTTATTTTCAGCCACAGCTGCGCCTACAAATGGCACAAACGCTGGTTAAGAGGTATAGTTCAATAGTATAAGTAGCAACTTAGTACACTAGTGTTCAGAACTACTGCAATACATTCCGCTGATATGATGTTTCTTCCTGACGATACACATTACACGCTTTGCACCCGGCACTAAATATTTTTTAGTCGTGCGTCTCTAGTTGGGGTAGTTTGCGACATATTCTCGCACACGACAGTGGGATTTTATTTTTTATTGTTGTGATTCTGGTCATCGTTTGTCATTGTACTGTCACTTTCGTAGTTATTTGATTTTTTAAAACGGGTGTTGGAAAAATGTGGTGAGACGTTATAGCTATTTCCCATGCGACGTACTATGGAGGGGTAATTTCAAAAGTTCTTGCAAGTCTGCGAACGCGACTAAAAATCTGTAATGAAGGTAGGATTCATTTTCCTACTCAAAATAGGCCGTATACCTTCGACTTATTTGCGTACCATTTACGAGCCCCTTCCCACTTCAGTTGGCCCACTTCAAGATTTGTACCAAAATATGCCTTTATAAACTTAACATGACGAAACTATTTACTTCTAAAACAATTTATTTTCTCAAAAACATTTTAGATACTCTAGTCGTAAAAAATACGTATTTGAAATCACTTAGACCTATAACTAATAGAACATCTGAACAAATAAACAATGTGCGAATAAATGCGCAAAGTTAACAAAGCAACAACCCATTGGGTAGCATCACCTTTATTTTTTATTACGGCTGAAATTCTTTGGGGTATAGTGCTAACCAAGTTTTGACAAAAATTTTGTGTAAAACAATCCCATATTTCTTGAAGTTTTTGTCACAGTTCGGTGATTGTACGAGCAGGATGTTGTCGTAGAACCTTTTTCATCTCGTGCCACAAAGTTTCAATAGGTGACAGATCTGGACTGCTAGAAACCCATTTTAAAAGTGGTACATTATTTTCTTCCATCCATTTTATAGCCTTTTTGAGGTATGGTACACTGCACCATCTAGCTGAAACACAAAATCTTGGCCGGATGTCAAACATTCTCCATCACTGGTAAAACCGATTCTTCTAAAATTGCCAAATATTTGTTTTAACCACATTTCCATCAATAAAATGAAGTTTTCCTACTTCTTTTGATGACATACTGCCCCAGACCATAATGGATGCTGGAAATTTCACTTTTCTCTTCTGACAGTCAACATAGAAGGCTTAATTTTTAGCGAATAAGTCTACTGCGACTGTCACCAACACAAACTTCGAATCGGGCCTCATCACTCCAATGTATTGCAAACTATTGTTGAGGTGTCCATTGTCTATGTTCTTTAGCCCATCTAAGCAGATTTTTCTTTTGCAGTGGAGTTAATAGTGGCTTTTCTTTGGCCTATAAACAAGTTATGCAACTTTAGGGTTTTTACTTCACTTTTTTTATAAGAAAACTTACCTTGCAAGTGCTAAATCCCAGTTTATGGGCCTCTCTATGAGTTGTGGACCTCGAAATTCTCCTTCCAACAGCATTACTCCACAGAGCACTTAATTGTAAATAATTGGCACGCCTGTTTTTCACGATTATTCTTCTTAATGCTCTTCGGTCGGCATTTGTGATATTACTTTTTTTCACATATCGTGGCTTAATATTAACTGAACCAGTTATGTTATACAGGGTGGTCCATAAGTCCTTTGAAATTTCAAATTTGAATAAAATTTAACGGGTGAGCGTGAGCGGCGCGGGCGAGGTGGGGGCAGTATCTTCAGTGTCTGGGAATTCAGTCGCCATGGAGTGTTTCACTGGAGCGGATCGTGCTTTTTGTGTGCGCGCGTTTTATCAAAATAATGATTCGGCAACCATTGCGCGGCGTAAATATCGACAATACCACAATTTACACAATTTTACAAAGTGTCCAACAGCTCAAACGATTAAGAACTGGGTTGCTAAGTTCGAAGAGACTGGTTCGACATTAGATAAACAGCGGTGGGGTCGACCAAGGACAACTCGTATTGAAGAAAACATCAACATTGTGGCACAGTTTGTTCGTCAAAATCCTACCCAGTCTACTCGTAAGCGTTCCAGTGCACTAAACGTACCCAGAACATCTTTACAGCGGATTTTAAGGAAAGATTTACGTCTGCACGCTTACAAAATTCAGTTAGTGCAGGAATTAAAAGATAATGACGCTATTCAGAGACTAAACTTTGCGAATGAAATGTTGAATCGATTTTCTTCGCTCAATAATGTGTTGTTCTCGGACGAGGCTCACTTCCATTTAAATGGGCATGTAAATAAACAAAATTGCCGTTATTGGAGCCCCGAAAATCCAAGGCGTAAGCATCAGAAGCCCTTACACAGCCCTAAAGTTACAGTTTGGGCTGCTATGTCAGCGCATGGCATCGTAGGCCCTTATTTTTTTGAGGACGACAGAGGTCGCGCATTAACTGTTACTTCGGAGCGGTAGGTAGCAATGATAGAAAAGTTTTTGACACCAGCGTTACAGAATTTTCCAGGCTATAATACGCAGACCTGGTTTCAACAGGACGGAGCAACTGCCCACACCTCCAACACTTCTATGCCCGTCGTCTGTCAACTTTTTCCCAGCAAAGTAATTTCTCGAAGAGGATACATTTCCTGGCCACCACGTAGTCCAGATTTGACCCCAATGGACTTCTTTTTATGGGGCTACCTCAAGAGTAAAGTGTACGACACCACTCCGCGATCAGTTGATGTCCTGAAAGAAAATATCCGAAGAGAAATGGCAAGCATTACAGTGTTGACTTGCCGCGCAGTTTAGACGTCGCTTATATGAGTGCCGTGATCGTAATGGATTTCATTTAGACGATGTGATTTTTAAAACATAATTCCCATTCAATAAAGATGATAACAAAATATAATAATTCTTCATAATGTAACTAGTTTGGTTTTATTCCTTTTTTTCCAGCTCAAAGGACTTATGGGCCACCCTGTATTTTATCTTCTAACAATATTTCTCACACTGTACCGCGATAAGTCTAACAAAGTTGCAATTTCTGAGTTTGATTTTCCAGAATTGAAAAATTTAATTATCAGTAACCGAATTTTCTCACTAATAACCTTTCCTCTACCCATTTTGAAAACCTTAACTACCCAAAACTATTTTAAACGTATTCTGACAGCTGTGATTAATAAAAACAATTGTCATGGCTTTTATTTTTCACAGCCACCTATGCGTTATAAGACTTATTTTGCATTGAAAATGTGTTTTTTATTATTTTATTTTTATGCTGCAAATTTGATTAGGGAGTGATAAAGTTGGTGTTTTCTACTATATATATTATCAAAATATTCATTGTTAATATTTTAAACCTATAACACCCTGCTACATTTTTATTATTTGTGTTTGATAATAAAAAAAGTAAGATTTCAATAGTTGGGCCAACTGAACTGGGAAGGGGCTCGTATGTTTGCTATTTGACAATAAGTCTAAATTCACTAAATTTTTCAATTTTCAAAATTTCCACCTTTTTTCTAAACTTCCAAATCTTCAAATTATTTTTCAAATTTTTGAAATTTAATTTTTATCCAAATCTCAAAACTTAAATTTTTATTAAAATTTCAAATTCGAAATTTTGACCAAGGTTATTATATTTTACGTCGGCCATTGAAAAATTCCCCAACATAGGCTTTTTTATTCATATATTCAATGCAGATCCCATTATTTCGAAAACACTTTAGTACAGTTATGTCTAATTTAAGCCAATTAGCTTGTAATACATTTAGCAGGATAAAAGTATAGTGCACTGTTCCTGATGTTAAATTTTCATTTTCAGCAGTATCAACATCGACAAGCCGAAGCGCAAGTCCCAGAGATGGTAGACATGACTCAGGAGTAACTCTCACGTCGTTATGTATTTTATGCAATAACTGTATTAAATCTTTAATAAATTCTAACTATAAATTTTTCCAGTGCTGCGTATATTACATATATAAACGACAGAGACAATGTATCGATCAGCAATACTTTCCCTACTTACAGAATGCACTGAAATAGAAAAATATCCTTTTAATATCAGACAATCCCATATCGACCGGACTATAACGGCACAGTTCCTTACGTAGCCTAACGTTGAACGGGATGAACACGGGGTGAACTGTTGCACCATCTCTAGTCAACATAACGACCATAAAACAGCATCGTTCCATGTTCAACTTTTTGCTTTTTCTCCATAACCTCACTTTTTCGATATTTTCCCGCGTCTTCTGTTTGTGTGATTGTTTGCTGATGTGCCTTTAATAAAAAAAGTACAAAACGGTGAAAACTCTGTAATTATTGATATAGGAGCATTTTCCCGTGATTTTCATCTAGACAGTGTAAGCAAAGCGCCTGAATTTGGTACAAATGGCAAAACGAGATTACCAGAAAGACAGAGGTGAGTAAAATATTCAGTTGCTGATTTGAGGTCTGAAAGTACTAAAGGATGAAATGATCTAGCCTACCAATAATGCCCCACATTTTTCCCTATATGGAATGCTATTAAACATCATTCTCCAAATACTGTAGATGCTTTTTAAGGACATTGTCCATTTTATATAATGTCAACAGCAATTGCTTATTTTAATATTAAACTTATATTGTGGCTCAATTTTAGAGCAACTGAAGACGTTTCTACTCGAGTACTGCACTCAAGATGCTTTTGGTAAAAAGACGTTCAAGTATTCTGAACAACTCTCAAAAATTGCTCACAGAGAACAGCCTGCCATGTGGGTGGAATTGGACGATGTTAACAATTTTAGTGATGATCTAGCTGAAGCTATCACCAAAAACACTAGGAGATATGTGCATATGTTGTCTGATATAGTATTTGAATTGTTGCCGACCTTTGTAACAACACCAGTGCCTGCAAAGGATGCTTTAGATGTTTACATTCAGCATCGTTTGATGATGGAAAATAGAATGAGGCAGCCTAATGAACATAAGGATTCTAGGAACAACTTTCCACCAGAGTTGTTGAGGAGATAGTAAGTTTGAAGCCATTATAGGTAGCTTAACTTCATGGGTAACATTGCTAAATTTCTTAAATAATCGACTATTTTAGTATTTGCTTAAATAATACTTTAATCTATTGATTTTGATTGTTGATTGAAATACATGTACAGAAAGGACAACTTTATGAATATCTTTTATGCATTTCAAAGCTTTACAACATGATTTTTAAAACTTGTAAAATTATCATTTTTTTCATTTGAATTTTTTTAATGTCACTGAAACTACATTTTGAGCATTTCTTTTCAATCATTTTTTGTCAAAAATGAACATTTTGATGCAAATACTTTTCAACTACACAAAAATCAATACTATGTATTTCTTTAGTTATACTGTGTGTGCCATCTATTACTTTTTTCTTACCTATAAGCTTAGGCGTATTTTTTAATTCACCGGTGGAGTCAACTTTGATGTTTGGATGTTGGCTTGTAAACGAAGCCGCTGTGGTCACATGACTGATGTTATTTTTCATACGTAAATGGCATAAACCAACCTTCATTTATCAACCAAAAAATTCGATTTCACGTCGTAAAAAGTAATAGATGACGCACCCTGTACACATGTTCAAAGTATTGTTTCTAAGCAAAATCTATAATTTTTCAAAGATATTTGTTTAGCTTCAACACTATCAATGCATCTTTATCTCATCATGTTTTTTTCCAATCTATAATGGATAATGATGTATTTCTATCTATTTTAGTGAGATATATTTCGAGGACTCTGCATTGTCTAAAGATGTCCCAATTCGCGAAGTAAAAGCAGAACATATTGGGCACTTGGTGACAGTAAGAGGAGTGGTCATAAGAAGCACTGAAGTCAAACCTATGATGTGTGTCGCAACTTATACTTGTGACAGGTATTGTGCTTCATTATTTAGGATCAGCAAAATATATAGATCTTAAGAGCAGCAAACCTACAGGTTGTCTTTAGATGTTTTTTTCCTTCTATTTTTATTCTTTAACAAAAATCTACAGACTGAACCATAAGTTTTAAGGCTGAGTTAACTGATGTTATTGACTTTTGTAGGTGTGGTGCTGAAACATACCAACCGATTAATGCCTTGTCATTCATGCCTCAACAAGTTTGTCAAAGTGAAGATTGCAGATTAAATAAGGCAGGAGGCAGACTGTATTTACAAACTAGGGGCAGCAAGTTTGTTAAATTCCAAGAGATCAGGCTACAGGAAATGGTAGGTTAACTAGTCTGATTCTATTATTTTAGTTCCTTTTTCGTTTTTTCTTTTGTTGTATTTACATTAACCTTTTTATTTTTTGGTCTTGAGGAGGTAAGTTGAATTTTTCTATAGAGAGTCCACAATGGTAAATGTCATATTAAGTATTTTCAGGAACTTGATTATGCAATTTAACAAAAATTTTGTTTGGAGATTTTACTATACCAAGGATGAAAAAGCTTTGTAGTTTTTGAAAATCGGTAGCATAGTATATACAGGGTGTTCAATATAAGGATCCTATGCATGGGGTTCTCAATACCTCTGGGAGCTACAGTATAGGTTAAATTAGGAAAAAGCTGCGTTTTTTTTGAGCGTATTTACATGCCGTCAAGAAGCTTGTAAAAATTTCACATTTGGCCAAATCGTTTTTATTTTTTTTCTGATTTTATTATGAGTATCAAAAAACTGATGGCCCTGACATTTCGTTATCGAGAAACCATCAACTTTTTTTATATGGTATGAAAAAAGTAAACCCTGATAGCATCTACGAAGTCAACAATGTATCATGTTACATTTGTTTTCTTAGTTATAAAGAAACATTTTTTTATTTTTTTTTATTTTAAGTAGCCATTGCAAACAAATGCTTGATGTAAGATTACGCAATTACTGATAGGTGCATGTTACATATTACATAATGATATGATAGGGTAAAATGATGCTTAATCTAGTGATAGTCAGAATAATGAATGCATTTTTAACATGATTTTATATTATTCACAATAGGTTGCCATTATTTTCTAAACATAAATATGAGCTTCTAACAGTAGAATTCAAAACATCACATAATATTTCTGGTGTAAACATACTAAATGCTTCTGCCATTTTTATCAGACTTTCGATTAAAGATTTTTAAGCTTCGATGTTTATCTTATTCTTGAATCAATAACACTATGTTTTTGTCATCAGAGTGACCAAGTTCCTGTAGGCCATATTCCACGTACCTTAACAGTTTACTGTAGAGGGGAGGTAACCAGAAAAGCTTTACCAGGTGACCACGTGGCTGTTACAGGAATCTTTTTGCCCCTAATCAAGCAGGGATTCAAGCAGTTAACTGGAGGTTTGCTCTCCGACACTTTTCTGGAAGCCCATGTAAGTATAATTTGCAGCCATATAGAGCCACATATAAAATAGAATAAGCGTACTGAATTACTTGTTTGGAAAATACTACATTATTCATATGGCATTTATGCTTTGTTAAAACAAACGCGTCTGTTTGATTCCGTCATTCTCGCACTAGTATTGGCTTACGGTAGGTTTATTAAGCATTAATGCTACTATGTAATTTTGCATAATTATCCTTTACACATTTTTTGAACCAACTTTCTATAATTGTATATATTTTTTTCTATTAAAATTATTTTACTTTGAGTATTCATAAAGCTATAGTCTAATGCCATCTTCATTTTTATTTTCAATCACTATTTAATGTCACTATTTAATTTACTAAATTAAAATACTCCTTTTTGAAATACAGATTTGTTTGTTATGCTACCATTACAATTTTTCGGATAAAAATCTAAACTGCCTCTAGTTTCATAATTATGATGATCACTAACTAATTTTATGAAGTTTTCAAAGGTGATTCATGATTTTTTAATTTGACTATGAACTAAATAACATAAAATTTTTACATTCGGCATATACTTCATCTTAGCATATTTATTTTTATTCAATATGTTTCTCACAACTTTATTTTGTAGAATCTGTAATTATCAAAATATGTTTCCGTTTGATGCGAACAAAGTAGTTGAACAATATATAAAAAATTGGAAAGAATTATGGTGTTATATACAATTTTTAGATACATACTCTGATTATTGGAAACTCTATATAAGTAATTTATCTTTTTTGAAATAATGTATTCATAATACTCTTGAAACAGTAGTTTACTAGCCACATACATATACAGATATTTTAGTGATTCAACTAATTCAATTTTTTCACCATTAATCATGTATTGCCACCTAAATGTTTCCCTATTGACATACATTTTGTTTCATTGTTTAATTTGAGTTTATTAACATTTAAACGATTCATATTTTTTTCTCGTACTCATTACCACGTCAGTGGTATTTGGATCTCTCTGTATATCAGTGCATCGTCCGCAAATATTTTAATTTTGAAGCGTTCTAAGAAGTCAGAGATATCATTTTTATATATAATGAATAGAAACTGGCCTAATTTACAACCCTGAGGATATAGCCCAGTACCTACATTATTGCGGAAACTAACGATAAATTTTTTAATTTCAAAATTTAATCACGCTTCTTCTTGGTCATGTCTAACTGTATACAAAATTTAATCCGCATAAAATCGTTTTTACTGGGTGTTTTATTTTCTTTGTCACTGAGTATTTTTTTATGTCAACCTATGTGTCCTGTACGCGGTTTGTCCGGAAAATACGTATAAAAGTGGAACAATAACTTTTAACTACAATTGTTCAGGTAAATTCAATATAGTCTCCTTCAAAGTAACCCTCCTGAGACAAGATGCACTTTTGCCAACGTCGTTTCCACTGTTGATACGATCGCTGAAAGTCTTCAGTTGTGAGACTCTTCATTTGCCGTGTTGTTTCTGCCTTCATGGCTTCCACATCCCCAAAGTGGCGCCCCCGAAGCATTTTGGGAACAGGAGGAAGTCGCAAGGGGCTAAATCGGGTGAATAAGGCGGGTGCTCTGTCTTGTTGATTAAACTTCGGGCCAAAAACTCACGCACAACGACAGACGTGTGAGCAAACGCGTTGTCGTGATGAAGGATCCACCTGCCCCCTTGTGCCAAATCCTGACGAACTCGGGCCATACGAGTACTGAAACGACGCAAAACTTCACTGACTGGGAGGAACAAATTCTTGGTGAACAATGCCCCGAGAATCAAAGAAAACAATCTACATTGTTTTCACGTTGAATCTCGATTTTTTCGAGTTTTTTGTTCTCGGTTCCCCTGCTTGCTTTTATTCCATGCTTTGAGATTTCAGCTCCACATCGAAACCGTAGAACCAAGATTCGTCTCCAGTGACGACCCTGTTGAGAAAGTCTCCCTCTGCATCCAACCAATACTCACACCAAGCAACCCTCCTTGCTAGCTGTTTTGGAGTCAAGAGTTTCGGACCGATTTTCGCGCACAATTTTTTCATTTCAAGTTTTTATGTCAGAATTTCGTGGGCGATTGTTTTGGGGACTGACAGTTCCTCGGCTTTAATTCTAACTTTCAATCGACGATCTTCAAGAACTCAGCCCCGAATTCGTTCAACGTTTCCTCCTTTCTCGGCCTTTTCAACCATTTGTTGACGGTTGGTTCATTCAGATAATTGTCTCCTCAAACTTGTTCCAAACACTGAAAAATTTCACGACCATTCTTGCCCAGCTTTGCAAGAAACTTGATGCTGATGCACTGTTCCTCGATCACAGAGAGCTCCATGCAGCTCCGGCAGGAAAAAAAGGGCAAATTTCATCAAGCACACGTAAATCCTACTTACTCGCAGAGCGCTCCGGCTCGAACTGAACATAGAGGAGATTGCATAGAGAGAAGGAACCTCCGGGCCACACCTCCACCAGGCCTTGAGACGCCCAGAATTTTTTATACGTATTTTCCGGACAAACCTCGTATGCTTGAGGAACGACGTCACTCAAAACCGGGTATTTACATATTTGACCTTCACTTTTTCTTCCAGAAAATCAAATCTCTAAACACAGGCGAAGAAGATGAGTCCGGTTTATCACGGGAAGAACTTGCAGCTTTGTCTGCAGACGACTTCTACGCCAAACTGGCTTCATCGATTGCCCCGGAGATCTACGGACATGTGGACGTCAAGAAAGCTTTGTTGTTGTTGCTCGTAGGGGGCGTTGATAAGCGGCCTGATAACAATGGAGGAATGAAGATCAGAGGAAATATCAACGTTTGCTTGATGGGAGATCCTGGAGTGGCCAAGTCCCAGTTGTTGGGGTACATATGCAGACTGGCGCCAAGAAGTGAGTGTAAATGTTCATTCAAAGGAAAATGGCTTGCTTTATTTCCAATGATGCGTATGATATCAGATTTGGCATTCCAGTATTCCGTTTTTGTGCAACTATCGACATAAATGTCAATATCACAACCATCGTTTTGGTCTCAGGTCAGTATACGACAGGCAGAGGTTCATCAGGCGTTGGCCTGACGGCTTCCGTGACCAAAGATACGATTACTGGAGAGATGACCTTGGAAGGGGGCGCGTTGGTATTGGCCGACCAAGGAGTCTGTTGCATCGACGAGTTCGACAAAATGGCTGACGAAGACAGAACAGCGATTCATGAAGTTATGGAACAGCAGACCATCAGTATTGCCAAGGTAATCTACGTAATTTTGGAACTGGATTTCAAATGGTTTCACTATATTTCATGTCTATTCCGATTTTTTCTGGAAATTGCTTTTTTGGTGTTGAATATTTATTTAGCATTAATGTCAATTTTGTACATTCTTGTCTATTAAAATTAAAATTACGTCACTATAAATTTTGATTATTCATAAAGTGATTTTTTAATTTTACCTTAAACACTTTTAAATTCGAACTCTGTTTAATATCATTATTCAATTTATCAAATTCAAATAGTCCCTTTTGAAATATATATTTACCAGTTATACTATTACAATTTTGCAGATGAAAATCTATACTGCCTCTAGTTTCCTAGTTATGACAATGACTATTTATTTTGTGAAGTTTTGTAAATGTGGCGGTAATAAATGATTTTTTAAAACGAGATCTAAATAATATATGAAATTTTTCACATCCAACCACTGCAGTTCTGAAGGCTGAATAGTTAGGGTAGGTTTCTATACTATAACTATCTAAAACTGTAATGACTCATCGATGTTCACGTGAATATCACTTAACTACCAGTAGTCGGCTGTTCATAGGCGGGGTATGAATGTTTAACATGGGTGAACTAGATTTGTCACATGCTTAATAAAGAGTGGTTTGAAACATATTGTAAGTAAAAAATTTGGGAATTACCTTTATTCATCGTCGCTTCCACTTACATCTGACAGTAATAAACTGTCGCTATCGCTTTCCTCGTTGAAATTGACTATAACTGGCTCTATGATGGTGTCGATGTGGTGGTCAAGCTGCCACATTTTTGTTTCTTCCTTCACAACATGACGGATAGCATTCTGCCAAGCTTCGGGCGTTACTAGCTGTATGGAAGTCTCAAGTAAAACCGTAACGTCTGGTAATTTGAAGGTTGTGTTATGGCGCGCAATATAACCCTTCACTTGAGCCCAGATGAGCTCTATTGGGTTCAGTTCACAGTGGTAGGGCGGTAACCGCAGCACAGTGACACCACATTGACGGGCCATCTCATCAGTCACGTAACTAATGTTCGCAGGTTTGTGCTGTTTAATTTTTTCATCCAATTCCGTCAAATGGGATTCCTTTTTCGCGCAACCATTGCTGCATGTCACTTTTTCGAGATCCCATAGTCGGTACACGTTCGGCTCGACGACTATGGTAGGAAGCATTATCCATGGCGATCACAGAGTTGGACTCAACTCGCTGAAGCACCCCTTGAAACCAGCTCTCGAAGCAGCTGGCATTCATTTCGTCATGGTAATCACCTCCTTTCTTAGCACGTTCACTGCGAAAGACGCTGATCCGCGTCCGACCGATGTTTAACGAAAGGCGGCGGGCGCGGATCCGCGCTTCTGGCTGATATAAACTCACAAGACTGTGGTGTTGTCAGTTTGTACCGCACTCGCTTTCTGTTTGGTCACCTACATATTGAACATCTTTTTGGACTATTTTACGCGTAGGATCAAGTTTCGTTTATTTTTACAATGCGCAATGGCGGATGATGTGGAAGCAGGTTGTTCACGTCCAAAACGAGTGAAAACGTATTGTAACCGTAATAAAGGGCTTACAGAAAAAGAACTGTATGATATTCTTGCCAATTCGGGGAGTGAAATCGAGAATCTAAGTGACTCATACAATTATGTTCCCAGTTCAGATGGAAGTGAGCAGTCTGATGGAAATATGTCTGAAACGAGTGATGATTTTTTCCAGCCCACAGAAAAATCTTTAATAGGGTTTCAAGACATGTTTCGTGTTACTGCACGAAAAAAAAAAAACGAGATAGAAGAAGAAAATGTATATATGAAACAGTTTTCAATTACACAACGCACATCCAATAGGCTTACGACGCGAATCCGCGCTTCGCTTGTGCAGCGCCTAAAATCGTTTAGCCGCTACCGTGCGCGCGGCGCGAGGCAGGTCGCAGCGAACGTGTTAGAGACGAAAATCAAGTCACACTCTTCTAAAAAGCCACTATCGCTACCAATATGAGTTACGATCAATCTTTGACCTTTCCCTGACGGTCCACGAAGACCTGTTGACAAACCTTCAATGCTTGCTTGTCGGTTACTCACTACGTTTTTGTCTAACCAGGTTTTTTTAACTGTGTGACCTGCATTTACCCATGTCTCGTCCAAATAATAGATTTTTCTGCTTTGTCGCCTATATTCAATCATTTCGCGTAGGTATTTTCGACGCCAGGCGACTATTTCAGGTCTCTCTATCAATACTGACTTCCGATTACGCGTTTCGTAATGAAAATTAATTTCGTGCAGGGATTTCCTCATTACCTCGACGCTCATTTGGGGTATAATTTCATTTTCCTTGGTCGCTGCATGTACAGCCTTGAGGGTTGGTATCTCATTCCTAAAGAAGAATGAATGTACGGTTCGCCTTAACGCCATTTTGCTATCGTCATCCAATTTAACGGCCTTTCGTTCCTTCAAATTAAACTTTGGATCAGTAGTAGCTCCAGTTTTCTTCTTTTCATGCACCACCCTGCGAATGGTCCACTCTGGAACGCTTGTCATACTTTCACAACGCGCGAGTGCATCTCCCTGCGACATAGTTCTGTTCAGATAATTGAACACGTTTCAGATAATTGAACACGTTGAGCACGATTTCTTTCGCGTCCCTCTTCAGTGCTTTACGAAGCCGTCTACTTGTTCCCTGGCTTTCAGTACTTCCACTCGTGCCATTTGTACTCTCCATGGTTAAGTATAATCAAAACAGTAACCACAGAAACCACAACAATAACAATCACACAACAATTCTTATAAAAACACACAATACGCGATGGCTCAACGAAACACGTTCCAATGCGTTGCCGACGCCTATGAGTCTGCCCGTCGAGGCGCGTCTTTGATTTCATTGGTTCTACCGACGGAGAACAATCAGCCATTATTTCCATCTCTGTCTGTGCTGTTGACCACCGCAAAGCCACAGAAACGACATATGTCGTACGCTATACGGCTGTACTGGAAGGAAGCCGGGATCGAGCTCTGATCACGTGTTGATCACGCGTATGAGTCATTACAGTTTTAAATAGTTGTAGTATAGCCATCAGTATTTTTAGATCTATTGATTTAAATTCTTATACAGTTGAATAATGAGCTAATTTAATTAAAATATTTAGCAGACAGATCATATGACGTAATAAAATGTATGAATAATAAATGTCTTCATATACGACCATAATTCAAGCACCCATATTTTATCTGATCATCTCTGCATGTATTTGAGACAATATTTGTTTTGCTTGCATTTTCGCTCGCTGTGAAAAAGGTATTTTCTCTCACTTATTAAACCTTGACCACATCATTATGTACCATATTATATTTCTTTTATTCCATTTAAGTTTATTAAATCATTGATATAGACTAAAAATAAGATCGGATCCAACATTGATCCTTGAGGTACTCCTGCGTTTATATTTAATTTGTTTGAAATATAATGTCTTGATAATTTCACGATATGCGATCATTATTTAAATATAGGCGGATGCAGTTGTAAAATACATATAAAAGGGTACTATAAACGTTTTGCAATACAGCTTTATTTATGGACTTCGCTCAAAGTAATTTCCACCACGTTCAATGCACTTCTCCATCCGCCAAAACCAGTTCTGCCAAGTTTCACCCGGGAGTGTGGCACACTCGTTGACCCAAGCCCTCAACAGGTACTCATCGATAGAAATCCGTTTTTTCCTTTTAGCTTCATTTTCACATGCGGCAACAGTGCAAAGTCGCAGGGAGCAAGATCTGGACTGCAAGGAGGGTGCTCAATAAGTTTCAGTCCAGTAGAGTTCAAATACTTGGTGCAGGCCTTGGCGTGGTGAGCTGGAGCGTTGTCATGGTGGAGATACCAAGTGTCCATTCTTGACTTTGCGCGCAGGTTTTTCATAGACTCGATGACTTTAGGCAGGCACTGTTCCGTGTACCACTTGGCTGTGACTGTCTTCTGTGTGTCGAAAACACACGCTCCACAAAAATACAGTTATCATTTTTTCTTAACAGACCGGGATTTTCTGACATCTACGGGTGTGTCATTATCATCAAAGACTCAAACTTTGTTTTGAGACTTGGTCTGCACATCGTAATAATAGAGCCGGAATATAGTCGTACGATGAGGACATTCATTCTTTAATGCTAGCGTCATTTCTTTTAAGCACTGGTCTATGCTTAAACCACGCGTAAAGTTATACCGTAAAACTGCTATTATCCCACTAGGTGACAACGATGCCATAGTCCGTACTTTACTCTGTCAATACGAATGAACAATTAAACAACAAAACTTGTAGTTACTTCCAAGGAGAGCAAAAGAAATAGTATATCATGATTCACAATGTCAAAAACTTTGGAAAAGTCTCAAAACAGAGCTGTTGAAATTTGTTTATCGCTCAAATTTTAGTTTAACTGCTCATGGTCACAGAGATGGAAATCAATATTCAGTTCAACTCATTGAGCGTTCGGGCTAAGTTCTGTTGCATTTTGTACGAGCTGTGATAAACCTATATCCATCTCTTTAGGCTGGAATAATGACCTGCCTGAACGCCCGTGCCTCAATCCTAGCAGCAGCAAACCCAGCGTACGGTCGATACAATCCTCGTCGTACCATCGAACAAAACATCCAACTTCCCGCAGCGCTACTTTCCCGTTTCGACCTGCTGTGGCTTATACAGGACAAGCCGGACAGGGACAACGACCTGAGATTGGCCAAACACGTGGCTTACGTCCACCAGCACGGCAAGCAACCCAAACAGGAGACTGACGCGTTGGACATGAGAGTGATGAGGAGGTACATAGCGTTGTGCAAGAGGAAACAGCCGACGATCCCTGTCGATTTGACGGATTATATTGTCTGTGAGTATGCAGCATTATTCAAAAATGTTGTTTAAAATTTAAAAATAAATAATTTAGAAATCTACTCCGATAAGAGAGTGTTCTGCTATTGTCCCATAGATGGCGTTATGATCGTCAATTCCTTTATGGCGCCTCTCTAATGCCTATTTTATCTTCAGGACTTGATTAACGACTGCCACGTGAAAAAATCCAATTAAACTAAGCATTAGAGATATCAAAACGGGATTGAAGATCCTAGCGCCATCTATGAGACTGTGGTAGAATCAAACATTATCTTTTCCGAACAAATATCTCTAAATTCATCTTTGTGTCCTGCTACTGTCTGATAGACGGCGCTGTGAGATCAATTTTTGGTTGCTATATGGTTGACAATCGTTAGATACCAATGATATCACTTAGTGTGTGCTGAATGAGACGTTGTTAGTTTGATGCTCAGGTTGAATCGACGGGGAATTCAAAAATTCGACTTCGTGACGCTTCAGATTTTTTCAAGGTCATATACGAATTAAGCTTCCCAACCTACCTTGGTATCCTGAGTTTCGTGCTCTTTTAGTCACTGCGAACGAACATTCCCGTATGCTCATTATAAAAAGTACCATGATAAACATTTCAGTAATGCTTGAACATTTGAAAGATCGTTGACTGGATAAACAGGGCACATAGGTTCTGAATTAGATGTCAATTCTCCGACAGAGGGTTAAAGAAAGTGACACATTTTTTGAACAGTTTTTCCAGCTAATTTAACTTATAAAGGGTTTTCCATTAAGGACTTGACAACTTTCTTTTTAAATAAAACGCATACCATTTGAGATATTTCGAAAATTTTATTATAGGATTGAAGTATACTCAAAACATTTATGTACGGAATTCGACCTCGTTCATATGTCGACCACGGGCACGTTCTCAGCGATCGATTCGCTGAACTCAATTTTCAATGACTCGGCCACACATTTCGACATAAACTGCCGCTAACTCTCGTTCAGTATTGGCTCTGGACTCAAAGTTTTTTTTAGACTATGAGTTGCTTGTCTACTGGGACTCGGAATTTTGGTAATAAATTTTAATTATTTGTAAGCGTTGTTCGTTCGTGTACTTCACCGAGATGAAAATGTTTTCTTTACTGAAAGTTTTAACATTGACAGTTCGGTAATTGATTTAAAGGTGCGTTCACAGTGAAAGTTCAAAGTTGTCAAGTCCCTATTGGAGAACCCGATATTTATCATTTTCCTTCCGTTACGAAGCATACCCCATTACACATTTTTTCTCTAACAGCCGCGTACGTGGAACTCCGCCGTGAGGCTCGCAACTCTGACGACACGACCTTCACCTCGGCTCGTAACTTGCTCGGTATTCTTCGGTTATCTACGGCCCTTGCGAGACTGCGATTGGCTGATGGCGTGGAGAAAGATGACGTCAACGAAGCCATAAGACTGATGGAAGCCAGCAAGCAGTCTCTGCACCAAACTGTCGAGAAGAGGGGATACAGGTTAGTTGAACTAAATATGTTTAACGGTGATGGTCCCGATACTGATCCTTGCGGAACTCAGAATCAATTTGTTTTGAGTTGCGTATTTTTTATGAATAAAAATGTTTGGTAGTATCGGATTTAAGGTAACGTTAAGTCTATGATTTGGGCAGGTGTCTGGTTGTTGCAAGTTTTCTTTAACAAAGAGTGGTTGTATTATTTTTTATTTTTATCTTTGTCTTTATTAGGCCTCCTAATGTGAACGACAAGATCTTCGCAATAATCCGTGAACTTGCCGACAGCAACAGGGTGGTCAGAATCTCTGACGCTTTAGAGAAATGCGCCACCAAAGGCTACAATCCTGATCAGGTGGACGCATGCATTGAAGAGTATGAAGAACTGAACGTGTGGCAGGTTAATCAAACTAGAACCAAACTGACATTTGTAGCTTAAAGATTGTATACGTCAGCTCGGTCACCTTTGTTTTATGTCACGTGTTTTATATAATAGGTATATTAGCTATTTTTGTATTGTGTGTGTTTTTAGTACAATTCAGAATCTAGAAATTTGTCTATGTACCTCTTAAGATTTATTTTAAATTGTTTTAAGGTGTTATGTATTGGGAAAGTATTTGCCATTGAACATCACTAATAATATTTTTTATGTTTTATCCTTTTATTTACCAGTCACATCTGGAAACCAATACTTTTTTCCAACGAATAATAAAATATAAAATGACAAGCATGTGTTTGATTTCTTCATTTACAGAACACTACACCTTCATCCATTGCATCTTTTGTAAAAAAAAAACAAAAAATAGTCTAAGAACTATGCCAAAATGTTTGGGGGATGCAAGTGGACAAATTTGCTGAAAACGTGTGGAAAGGGTTGCTCTACGAGAATATGGGTCGTACCAGGAAAAAATTGCGACAAATACAATTAAAAATTATTTTTCATTTTTTTCATCGAGTTATTTTATCGCTAAGGAAATCAACTTTTGCTTTTGTTTAACCTTGAAATACTGACATTGAATTTTCGAACACAAAAATAGCTCAAATAATTTTCAAGTTATTCTAAAAAAACACTAAAAAATCTGACAATTTACTACTTGATCACCTATATTCGCACGACACTTCTCTGTGACGAATATGTGATATTGCCGTTTTTTGGAAAAAAACGTTTTGTATAAAAATCCGTTCTACAGGTTGAGGTAGCATAGGTTTCTAGCCGCCATCTTCAAACCTTCAACTGCCTTATTTACGCTAAAACATACCAGTTTAATGAAACCCAGAATTTGAGCTTTCTGGCTCAAGCTTTAAAAACAGGTACATCTACAGAATACTGCGCACACCTTCATCTATTGCACCTTCCACGAAATTGAGCACCACCACTCATAAAAAAGCAAGCAGTAGTCCAAGAAATACATATATAGCAAAATTTTAGGGGAAAATGCAAGTGAACAAATTATTTGTTGAAACGATAATATAGATCATGCCAGGAAAAAATATTCTGCTTCAATTTCTTATTGGCAAAAATATGGTTAATATTATTTTTTATTTTTTTTATCGAGTCATTTAATTGCTAGGGGAATCAACTTTTGCCTTTATTTAACCCAAAAATACTGACTGATGCTTTAAAAGGCAGCAGCGGTGGCCGCAGTAGTAGACTCTTCGGTCTCCTGATCAGTCGCTGTGCGGGTTCGAGTCCCGTCCCAGGAGAAATTTTTCTCTTGGCTATGGATGTTGTGATTGTCCGTAGGTGGTAGACGGTCTCTAACTGTCGAACGCGGAGGTACCACCCGGCGGATCTTGTAGACGGAGCCAGAATGTGTGCATGTTGCATGCACATGTGTTCCCTCGCCAGAGTCCGTGTGGCGTTCCCCCTTTCCCATGTATCCCCCTATAGCCCCACGGTACCCAATGGGTGCTTAGGCCTTAGGCCTTCGTGGTAGTTGGAGTATAAAAAAAAAACAGGTTTTAATGTTCGAAACACATACACAAATTCTCAGACATATCTTTATTTAATCGCAACGCAAGAAAAAAGATAAGGACGACACAGTGTTTTTAAATCTGTAGCTGAGATTAATGTTTTGGACCTATAACCCTCGCAACCCCCCCTTCTTTCATATACGCCACTACTGCGGGGCTTAGGCCTGTATCGTAAGTCGACCCTACAATTGTAGGGCGCGTTTATGGCATCCTTGATTGTCATACTCTTTTCTCTCCTTCCAAAATTTCTAGATTACACTCGTCCCGTGTCAGCGACAGCGCTCTCCTATTGTTAAGATATGTTTTCCTTTTAAATTGCAGGAAATTTCAGGCTGATAAAACATGATATAACTCAAAAGCAAGCACAATTTGATGCAAATAGGTGTTTGTGACATAACCTCAAAATAGAGCGTTGACACGGAGAAGTATAAAACTATGACAATCAAGGAGGCCATAAACGCGCCCTACAATTGTAGGGAGGACTGACGATACGGGCCTTAGACTTTGGAATTTTCCCCATCAGTGTTGAACACTCTGTAATTGAAGTATAATCCTACCTGCTTCCATTGTCAATCCTGACATTTTCAAAGAATATATTGGTGTCAAGTCGCGCACTGATATTTTTCTGGGAAAAATGAACGACCCGAAATTTGGGAAGCCGGATGAAAAGAGGAGGTCTACCGTCGTCAGTAATAAAA
This sequence comes from Acanthoscelides obtectus, assembly GCA_963669975.1. Classification (NCBI taxonomy): domain Eukaryota; kingdom Metazoa; phylum Arthropoda; class Insecta; order Coleoptera; family Chrysomelidae; genus Acanthoscelides; species Acanthoscelides obtectus. Next base: position 10,620,320 of record CAVLJG010000005.1, read on the forward strand.
GTGACAAGAGTAAGAGGGAACTTCCAACCAGGTACGAAAACATTCGTCAGATTATCAATTAATAGCAGAGTAGATTGTAATGATTTCTGATGGTGATTTTTTAGAATTTACAAAACCTTTACTGGACTCTAGTATTGCGAAATCTCTTACGTTTTTAGGGGTACTAACGAGCTACATATCGGAAACAAATGCATGCACTTAGCAGGCTTTAGGAAATGCATAGTATGCAGTGATTACTTAAGCTTGTATTAAACGCGGCAAATTAACCGAGGTCCTTTTTTATCACAAAAGTGACGAAAGCAGGAGCTATAAAGTGAACGCAGATCTCTATTCGCAACTAAGGAGTTCTAATTGAACACCATTTATGAAAAATTAATATTATCATTCGATTTACTCGTGAAAAAGATCATTTAGTTGACCCCAAGACTGTATTTTTCAAGAAAGTATATAGATATTGTTGTATCTTGCTGAAAAATCATCTGAATCGTGAGACGTGCACCCACCCCTAGACGCATCCAACTACCCGTTCGTCAATTATAACAAGTGCATTTGCTCTCGCCTATCCATGTTCAAATTTGTGATGACTTGCTGCGGTTTGCCGAGCGTTTGGGTGTCTCTTGACAGTTGATCACAAGTTATGGAAGAATTTCACCAAGCCCTGATACCTCAAGAGTTCAATAACGACGCATATCCGCTAGATGATCACAATATCTAATGGTGTGGTAAATTCCGGCGAACACAGAAGCATAACGATGAATGCCAATCCATGCCGTCGCCTCTCTCCGCGTCTTGATATTTCACAACATGCCTTCCGATACAACGTAGGATTTTTATCGCAGAGTATGCTGAAGAATACCGTGACGGCATGTACTGGCATCCTCCGGTATACCTGGAATATTCATAGTGTGCCCGAATCTGCCAGGATAATGTGGTAAGCGGGCGGGTGCTTTGGGAGCATATAGGAGCATACCGACAGACCTCAAAGCATGCCGTCGCCTTCAGTCACGGTATATCTCAGCATGCGTTTCGATGTTAAACGTATTAGCCTTTTTGAAGAGCCTGCAGAGAAATACCGCAAATAAAATCGGTAGCCGGTATGTTAAAGTAAGTTTCTGTCAGAATACCGTCGCATCTGTCAGTTTAACACAGTACCCTTAGTCTGGTAGATAACGGCACTTACAGGAACATACCGTCAGAAGTCAACATTGCGGACGCATTCCATTGTCTCCCACCGCGGTATGTCTCTCGCTGCCACATATTGGATTTTTCTCGGGGTATTATATTGCGACGGCATGCATTAGCATTTTACGGGAGCTGTTATATTCTCTGATGCGTTAGGCAATATATGGTAATGTTGTGGTAAGCTCTCGGATGCGACGTCATGCCGACCCGCGCTCACGGTATCATTACGCATTTTTATCATCAGCGCGCAGTGGCGGGCGTTCATGTTCTTTATAAAAATAAATAATCATTTCAATATCCCAGAGGGTACTATGCAGAGATACTAACGGATGACGATTATGTCGATCCTCTAAAAAAAGAATATACCGGTGCCCATAAGAAAACAAAACTGATATGGCAGATAAAGACGGAAAAGCATACACCAATCGTGAGACAGATGGTTACGCCTGCCAAAAAGGCATTCTTGGCCCCAGCAGAAAGGTGGATGACGTTCGATGAAGACAAACACATAGTAAGTAGAGCAAAGTTACAGTGTAAGTCAAAAAGCCTAGGTGCTTCATCTTAAACTAAACACTTCTGTTTTTCTTTGCTCTTCTCCTTTGTTTTTCTCTTTCCCTTTCTCTTTTTCCCTGACATTGTCTGGCTTCTGGGCAACCAAGACTTACAGATTCAACTAACGTACATTAGACAGTGACTAATGGGCAAAGGTCCAATGGACCGCCCAGACAAACAAAGATGAATAGTACAATGTTGGGGGATTGAGTAGAAAAATCATGGACACATCTATTTTAGAGTTTCCCTGTGGATACGTTCAAGCCAAAAGTACAACTTCAACATGAAGTAGAGCCCAAGACGTTGCCTCGAAACGTTGCTATTGAACAACTACGGAGAGAGTACCAGGTAAACACAATTATTATACAACCTTATGCTCCTCGGCAATGAAATAAATTTGGAACAGACTCAGATTCCATCAAGAATTGCTAACAAAACTGTCAAAAATAAGTATATCAGCAACCTCATAGATAGGAATTATCTTCTACCATTTTGTGATCGTATCACTATTTTCTCCATTCTGTCAGGCCCAAAGTCTCAAAAAGTTGCTGAAGATAATGAATGTCACAGCTAAGGATTTGATGCCGGTAGATATTTTAAGTGCACATCCTGAAGAGGCTGGACCTACAAACCTTTCAAGGTGGACTAGCTTTTTGCCTTTGGAACTCTTTGATGATGAAGATTACGACGTAAGGTAAGGGCTGGATTGGATTTTATTATTAGAGCTCGGTATTTTTTTCGACGAAGATATAGGCGAAATGCAGCTTATGCTGATCAACCTATACAGTATTATTATTATCATATTAAATATTCGTAACCAGATGGATTGTACAAGTCACTCAAACATAAAAAATATATACCTTGACAATCTTGTGATTTTTTTGTGCAACAAGCATTTTTTTAAATCTGATCCTGATACAATTTTTCTTTGAGTATCGAACTAATATTGTCACTACTCGTTTCAAATTCCCAGGGAAGATTTTCGGAAGTAACAATGCTCCTCAGATCAAGTCTCTTTTAGAAATTTCAATTGATCTTTGTAGGTGCGCGTGAGGTAAGACTTTGGCCGACCCAGCATCTTTAGTAAAGTTTATTAGCGTGATTGTAAAATGTAACTTTTCAGATATTAATAGGCGAATCCTAATAAGAACTGAAAATTACTCAATGAGGTACAGTAATACATTCTTACCTCAGGACTCCAGAAAACTGGCTCCAGCACGGCGTTATAGAAGGTGTGAGGTATCCACTTCCAGGAGAAGCATATCTGGAAATAGCTGATGAACATCGCGGAGAATTTTGCCATCTTTTCGACACCTATGGATGGATGAATGTTGCTGTGACAGATTATAATTTCGAAACTAAGAAATGGGCTGTACTTACGTTAGATGGACTTCAACGAACTTTTGAGGTACATGTTACAGTAAGGGGTTAACAGACACGCCATTGCGAACCATGTAGATCTTTGTGCCGCCCAGATACTCTGTGTAAAGCACTGTGTCCAGCCTTGATCCTTTAATCAGATTCTTAACCTTGACACAGAGTCTGTCTAGTATGTGGCTTTTCGCTGTTAGATTAATAATAATGATAATAATAAACGTCTTTTACTGAGGGCAAACTTTAGCTTGAAGCTATTCTGCCAGTTAAATCTGGGAAATACGTCCGTCGGCGATCTAGCTCTTTTCTACCGCTACACCAACGGGCTTTGCTACTCAGAGCTCTCTTCCATGATGCCGCCGCGCGATGTGCCTGCCAGGTAGACCCGCCTGTCCCGAGGGTGTCAAGATTGTGGAACGGTCTACAAGAGGAGGCTTTTCCCAGTTCTACTAACCTTAGGCAGTTCAAAAATCGTATTAACAAAATTTCTTTGGGATCATCATAGCAGCCGCGGTGAACCGGTATTTAGGCTTCTGCCTGCGCGGCTGCTTCGATATAAAAAAATATATAGCTCTCTCACCATCAACCATCCCAAGTCTCTTAAAGAAAAGTTTAAATGGTCATATTTTCTTATAAGAATTTTGAATTTTATATAAACGTGAAAGAGATATTGTATCTAAAAATGGAGTGTAAACTGTATTACAGTAAGTAATTTAGAACATAATTAATGATTCGCATGAGATTAATTTCGTTTGATAATCGAGAATTTGTTTATTCAGATATAACTGACGTAACTTTGTTTACCTGGGGTATGAACCTGAGACGCGCATCAAAAAGAATTCTCAAGTTTTTGACTTTTTCATTAGTTTCGATAGTAGCACCAGCTAAGAATAAAGCTGTTTTTAACATGATTCCTAAAATGTTTATGTGAGAAAATAATAACTTTTGACTGTGCAGGGTTTAGTTTGAGGTCGTGATGCGAACTGGGGCTTCCTTGAAGATCCACTATTGCCCTTATGGCTTTATTCGCAGCATATCAAATTCTTTGATGAACTATTTTTCCTGATCTAACCTTTAATATTGCCCTTGTCTGAGCGGATGCATTCAGGAAATTACACTTTTAGCGCTGTATGTTGAATATATAAATTGTTTTTTGGATTTTATAGGTGCCTCGTCTATACGTAATGTTTAAAGCAGAAGATCCCAGGAATTTTGCAAAGAGAGTAGAAGCTGCCATTAAATCACGATATGACACCGAAAACCTTATAAGGTGAACTTTTCTATTTATACGTTCTTACAGTTTCATCCTGAATAATATAAAGAAAATAATAATTTAATCAAATAGGTATCGAATATGCAACCTAATTTTTTATAGGTTCGAATTTTTCTTCGATTGCATGCCTTTGGAAGGGACACCTCCCATGAATGACTTCTTGATGAATAGGATTACCGAACTTATATCCAACAGTCTGGGGAAAAAGTGGATATTCGGTGAACATTTTCAAAAGGTAGCAAAAGCCATGAATTGTACGTACATTCAAAAAGAAAAAAAAAATAATAACAGTAAAGGCGTTGCTACAATCATACGCGAAGTTTTAAAGAAACAGTCGAAAAACACTTTCAACTTTTTTAAAATCTTTTATACGTCACTGTTACCTATACAGATCTATTCAGAGTTATTCAAACTCTAGAAACAGTCAAATATATTGAGAAGGGGTGGGCCGATATACACCACATTTTGAACAGGGGAATAATGATCATTCCCGATCGCCAGATCATATAAACTACGTTGTGGTGGAAGGACTTGGCGAGAGAAACGCAATAAGCAAAGAGACTTCATTTCTAATCCAATATGGCGCCCGCAGCAAAATGGCGATTTAAAATTTTCATAGGGTATCAAACGAAAGGACTTGGTGAGAGGAACACAATGAGCAAACTGACGTCATTCTGAATTGAATATGGCGCCTGCTGCAAATTTGCGATTTACGTTTTTCATAGTCACCCCTATGATATGGGTATCAAACGAATGTGCTTGATGGGACAAACAAAATAAGCAAAGAGAGATTATTTTAAATCCAAGATATAGATTATATACAGTCACGTTTATGATATTGGGATCACATTGAAGGACTTGATGAGATGAAAATAACAAGCAACGTGACGTCATTTTGAATTCAATATGATGACCGCCGCAAAATGGCGATTTATAACTTCCATAGTCACGCCTATACTAAGGGCTTGATTAGGGAACATGATAAGTAGAATAGATCGAGTTCTACAATCTGTATGTTATACTAAGGGGTGCTTGAGCAATATTTGTGTTTGTTTGTTTCAGATTTATTTAGCATTAATGCTATAATGTCCATAATATCCATATTACACAGTATATCACAAAATATACTATGTCTTCAAGACTACATATTTTTACACAGAATTTCACTACTATGAATCTGGTTTTCCATGAGATATTTTTTCAATTTCCCTTTAAACATTTTCAAACTGACACGCATTTTGATATCATTACTTAATTTATTAAATTCGTACAATCTCTTTTGAAATACTGACTTTCTCGTTATATTGCTACTGCAGTTTTGTAAATGAACGTCTATACTATAGAATAATTGTGGCACTCATTGTTCAATACAATGAAATTTTCTAAGTGATTTGATAGAAGGTGATTTTTTAACTTGGATATGAAAATGAAAACCAAGTAGGCTATGAAATTTTTGATATTTAACCATTGTAGTTTTTTCAGCATAAAATATATTCTTGTATATTTATTTTTATTTAAGATGATTCTCATAGCTTTATTTGGTAATATTTGTAATTTTGAAAATACAGTTTTATTTGCAGTGAACAAAATAGTGGAACAATATATACTAAGTGACATATAAATCCGAACACCCAGTTTAAATGGTTTTATTTTAATAAAATTTTGTATAAGTACTTAATGAAGCATAATAAGTAAATGACAAAAATTTCAAAATGATTGCACTGCTTTAAAGCCCTTTGACCTTTAATAATGTGTGAATGCACCCTGATGTGCTACGCATTCTCCAACGCGCCTAGGCATGCTTCTGATCAGGTGGTCAATGTCCTCCTGTGGTATCTCATTCCAGGCAACCACCAACTCCTCTCGAAGTGCTTCTAGAGTCTGAGGAGGACGTTGCAAATTGAGCAATCTCCTACCCATCATATCCCACACGTGCTCAATTGGGGATAAGTCGGGAGATCTTGGTGGCCATGGTAACAATGTGACATCATTATGTTGAAAGAAGTCTATTGTGACTCTTGCAACATGTGGTCGGGCATTATCTTGTTGGAAAGTTGGATCTGCCAGGGTGTCAAGATAGGGTAAAAGATGGGGTTCTAGAACTTCGTGGATATAACGCTGCGCATTCATGTTACCTCTGATGAAGATGAAAGGTGACCTGGAACCATAAGCTATAGCACCCCAAACCATAACTCCAACAGTGTGATGAACATGTCTTTCAACAAAAAACTGTGGATTCCTCCTTTCACCACGTCGCCTTCTAACACTGGCACGACCATCGTGCATGCCTAAACAAAATCGAGACTCGTCACTAAAGACAATACTGTTCCATTCCTGATCCCAGAGTGACCGTTGTCTGCACCACTCAAGGCGATTACGTCGGTGTTCTCGAGTTAACGGGAGGACCCAGTGAGGCCGGTATGAAAACAAGCCAAAACTTCTCATTTATCGGTAAACACTTCGCATGCCAATAGGTCTTCCGTGTTCTGCAAACCATTCATTTGCAATGGACCTGGTAGTGGAGAAACGGTCCCTTAAGGCCAATAATCTTAGGCGGCGATCTTCATGGTCTGTTGTTCTACGGCGCCGTCCAGTGCCCCTTGCTCTTTGCGTACGGCCTTCTCGAAGTCATGCCTGACAACACCTAACCACAGTGTCTACACTTCTTTGCACTCTAACTGCAATTGCCCGAAAAGAAAGTCCAGCTTCCCGAAGTCCCACTATACGGCCCCTATCAAACTCACTAAGTTGACGAAATCGTACAGGTCTCCGTACTCTAGGCATCGTAACCGATCGTAAAGGATGTCAAGAACCAAAATCCGCCAACGTTGATTCTTTACTGCGGCTGAAATATTCATTTTTAGAGCATTAGTGAATTAAAAGAAAGCAGTATAAAAACCGGAATGTCCAACTGATAAGGCTGAAAATTTGTTCACTTGTTATTTACAGTAAGATAAATACATTCACCAACTTTTATTAAAATAAAACCATTTAAACTGGGTGTTCGGATTTGTATGTCACTTAGTATATTAACAAATGAGGAAGAATGATAGTGTTGAACCCAATTTTTTCAGAATAAACGCTTATGCTATGCGAAATTCTATAAAAGTAATTTGTTTTCTTGCATATTTTTGAAATAATATATTCATGGTGTCCTTCAAATTTTAATTTACTGTGTACGTATATGCCCAAATATTTAAATGACTCGATTGACATAATTTTTTCATGATGAATTGTAAGATTTATCGTATTTTGATCTAGAGATTTTCCTATTAGCATATATTTTGTTTTGTTTGTGTTTAGATTAAGTTTATTTACATTTAACCAATCTATTACGATTTTCATGTCATTTAACAGATCTATTGCAGTTTCAATGTCTTTATTATATCAGCAACTAGTTGAATTTTGCAGTGTTGTAAAATATCAGGAATATCGTTAATATATAAAATAAATAGTAATGGACCTAATTTGCTACCCTGTGGCACACCTACCGAAATGTTTTTAATGTTTGATAATGTATTGCCAGTTTTAGATCTTTGACTTCTATTGATTAAATAATCTTGTAATAAGTTGAATACTAAACCTTGAAATCTATAGCAATGCAATTTCGTTAACAATTTCTCCCTGTCAATAGTCTCAAATGCTCACTCATATCATTTATTGGGCACTTTATATACAGTGGCAAAATCTGATAATAAAAAAGATACTGCTGCATTAAAACTTAGAAAGGTTTTACTGTTTCTGACTAAACTTAGATCTACCAACAACGCGGTTACTACTGTTCGATACAGAACGTTTTATTATCTACCTGTTCAAAATTAAGTGGATGTCCGACCAGTACTTCTCGAGATATTGGATCGTTTCCAGTAAGCTGCTGGAAAGGGATTGTCATTTGACAGTTATATTAAGATGTACTATACGACAATCAATGTGCATATTTGAAAATAGAGTCGGGCAATACCGCCGTTATTACTATCTGAACGGAAATGATCGATTATCCTTGTATTAAAAATTTGCTGAATATCCATCAACTACTTCCAGAAATATTTTACTGTTTGTAGACTTTTAAGTAACCATACACTGGCTAATTATCTATATCCAGCTTAGATACTTGAATCAGATTCCGTAACCCCGAAGCGGCACACGGCTTTGAATTAAGCTTTTCGTTTTTGGATACATGATTCCAAATATCTAAAACTTCAGCTTTGCGGGGTCTTTGCAGTGACAGAAGAGGTGCATTGACATTTCCTTCTGCTTTCTGTAGAATCTGCACGTAGACTCTTCTATGATGACCATGCTTGTACGAGTTACATAATTATCTAACGTAGGAATCTTTTTAGCTAAAAGAAGAGGTTGAACTTAATCACAAAAGAGCGATAGCAGAAATGGAATTCAGAAACGTATTTGAGAAATCTACTGAATATAAGTATTTCAATGTCCCTCAAAGAGAGAAACCAAGAGAACACAGTGAGTAGGGGTTACCAAAATATCAGTTCCTCCCAAAATACGGTGTGATGATAATATAAGAATTATAACCATCGTTTGTTATAGAAAAAGTGGAAACAGGAATAAGTAACTTCCAGCAAGTCCAAAAATACTATGGTTGGTATAACATCTATGTGATACCAGAAACGTACTTAGCTATGTCTTATGTCGTTGGAGAATGTTTGAAGATGTCTCAAGTTTCGCTATTTACCGCAAATTATGGAACTAAGTATGTCACTTTGGAGGAGTTTGAAGCTTTACAGATTCAGACAACCAGCATAGTGAGTGCTCTTTGGATGTACCTTAAATAGCTAATTTTATAAATACTAAAATACTGATTCATAAATACTACGAGTAATCAATATGCTGTGCCGCTGGAATATCGTGAGGATCTCGGCAATCAGTATCGCAGTTGTTATTGGGGGGTATACATTTTTAGTCAGTGATCCTGATTTGCTTGTATATGAGGTATCCAGAAAGTTCCCTTTCAGAAACAACTGCGTTTGAAATAACAAAGTTAATGTGTGGTGTAACAGTAGCGAAAACGTAAAAAAGAGATTAAAATAAAATACTCACCATGCATTTGAAAAGAAATTTCAATTACTGAGATGAACATGTTCTGCTCATAAATACTGCTTGAAGTTGTAGTCATTCGGTTCAAAAACCCAATATTGCTAACTTCCTCCTAAATTTACAACACTCGGGACTGTCAAGGTCTTCGATCGTGTTCATTGGGTACGGTAAACATACCTACATGACACTGGCCAGAACCATTCAGGAAAACACTCTTAATCTACTCTGGAAGTATCAATAGCATCTAACATCAAATCGAGAGCTTCATTGATGCTATAGGAACCCATACACCGCGCAGCACCTCATTCAGATGCTGACCCAGATCGTACCATAAAACATCGTACATTTTGACGTAGGATGCAGGGTTAGGCTGGCCCACTCAGGTTTTTTCGAAACCTAATGAGGGGCGTGGCAAGGTCTTGTGACACCCAGGGTGGAACTTCTACTTGTCAACCTACACAAAAATGCGAAATGTCACACTGCGGGCAATAAAGTTTGAGCTGCTCTCCTAGTGTCGATAGCTTTTAAAGGGTTTGTGGAGGGTAGCTAAAATCGTCCCGACGTGTTTTTTTATTCTTTGAAGCCTTTTGTTTCTTGTCACCCACTACAGGGCTGGCATCCGGGGTGGTCCGCCCCCGCACCCTCCTTCCTACGCGCTTGAACCTTATAATTCCGTTATCTTAAGGACTTGGTGTTTGTATTGCTAGAAATATTCGCTTATTGTTGCACGCATCACACGTTTTGTAGTCCCAAACTTAGGACACCCTCTATGTTTTATAAACAGAACAAAACGAAAGGGTATTTTGAAAATATTATCACTTGTCAAGCCGGTGTCTAGGAGATTATTTTAGTATATAACAATCAATACCACGTGGTGACCAAAAAGTCATAGATTTCTACTATACTGTTTGATGTTGTTGAACATTTATTTAGCATTAATGTTACTCGTACAACGTTAATTTTCTATAATGATTCGGTTACATATTTTTCTTCAATCCATTTTCTGTTATTTTACATTCTTGTCTATTAAAATTAAAATTACGTCACTATGTATTTTGATTATTCATAAAGTGATTTTTTAATTTCACCTTAAACATTTTTAAATTCGGACTCTGCTTAATATCATTATTCAATTTATTAAATTAAAATAGTGTTTTTGCGTTAAAAATAGAAAAAATAAGATATTTTCAGGTAATGAAACAGATGAAAGGCAGCTGGCTAGAAACCTTAGTCTTCAACATAAGAATGTGCTTGGGCGACCTTGGCAAAGGATGGTTTGACATGAACGAAAAAAACTTCGAAACATACGAAATATCCAAACTCAAACGGTTCATGGATCTGGTTAAATTCAGAATGCAGGTAAAAACCCGTTGGTCATTAGATGCTCCTTCTATTCGTCATTGAACGTTAGTGCGCTTCACAAGAACTTTGCTCTTGGTTAAAATTTTGTTGGCCAGCAGTTTCATCAATCTGGGTTGCACAGATAACAGATAAAGTTAGGGAGAAAGAAAGGAATTCAGACCGATAGCATCGTGAGCTACGCGGGTTCGAATCCCGTCCCAAGGGATTTTTTCTCTTGGTTATGCATGTTGTCATGGTCTCAGACTATCGAGCGTGGAGGTACCACCCGGCGGAACTACTGGGGCCATAATCTGAGCATGTCATATGCACACGTGTTCCCTCCCTCGGTAGAGTCCGTGTGACGTTCCCCAACTTTCCCATGTATCCTTATAGCCCTATAACTCTACGATAGCTCAAGTATGGTTGTCCAGTTACTTAAGGAAGCGTGTGTGTGTGTGAGAGAGAGAGAGACAGCAAACACGAGGGAGTGCTGTTAGAAGAATGCATTGGCAGTGTTATCTAAGATTCCGAAATTTTGACATTACATAATTCTCTTCCAGCATACTTTGAGGCTGTTAGTGGAAAATTCTCTGCAGACCTTCATAACCTTAGTGGAAACACCCTGTATACCATGTTTGGAAGTGGAAGATGACTTCGAATGGGGTCGTGATTTCGTGAACAGCCCTTTTGTTTCAAAAGCTTCCCCTATATTCATATTACAGTTGAAGATGAATGAAGAGGGAGCATACTATTCTACTCAACCAGAATTATTCAAGGTATAATTATGTGAAACTACATTATCTCCTGGGAAGCTTTTCCATAGAGGACGGCCAAATGTTGAAGTTAAATAAACCAGGCTGTGTGTGATGCTTAAGTAGACAATATGCTTCGAATATGATTTCATTCATATATATTTTCTATGGCTCTGGCATATCCTAGCGGGGCAGGCTGGTATTACTTATTTTCTTAAAAATGAAACGGGAGGCCTTGAACAGCGCCGATATGTATTTTCAACGTCTAGAGGCTGGATAAAGAGCCGACTGACTTATATCACTGATAAACGTTAAGTAAAAATAAGTCTTAACTTGAATCCCGATATTTATATACAGGGTGTCGGAATAATACTGTATCGCCTTGTATACAGGGTGGCGCATCGAAAACGAAACAGGCGCATTTACTGGCAGCTCAGTATTTTTTTTGGAAAAACGCTCAGACCCGTCGATTTTGTTTTCGAGGGGGACACAAGTTTATCAAAAAATCACGTTAACAGGTGCAGCCCCCTGGGCGAGGGTGACACGAACCCTAAAATCTTAAATGGAAAGGGGGGGTCGAGTGATACCTTATTTTAAAGGTCTTTCAATTCCCTTTATAATGATGTAAAATACATAAGATTTATTGATTTAAAGCTTAAAGTAGACTTTAATAGGTACATAAGATTAGTTTGTATTACTTTCAGAAGAAATTTGACTAAAAGAATTTACTTAATAAATGAATGCTTTTCTTCTCTACGCCCATGGTTTGTTTATCATTTTGTTGTTGAAAATAGCTATTGGATGAAAGATAAGGAAATATCTCGTACTTACTTTAAATAGGAATTTAGTACATAGTTTGCGATTGATTTGACCAAACTTTGTTGCTAAAATAACTTGTAACGCTTTATTACATAAATTAACCATGGTATATTCCACAGCAGAAATAGTTGAAATTATCGAAATATTTTTCGGAAATAATCAGTGCGCTAATAGAACAGCAGAAATATTTAATGAGCGACATGAGAACAGTAACGTGCATCGAAAATATGTTCTAGAACTTGTAGCTAAATTTCGGGAAACTGTATCAGCCGCCAATAAAAAACGCGACATTGAAAATCCCATAAGGAACGAAGCAATAGAAGTGGGGGTTTTAGGGCAAGTTTATGTAGATCCTACGTTAAGTACTCGCAAATTGGAGTGTGGTGATAATCGACGTACTATCCAACGGATTCTAAAGGCCCATAGTTTTCATCCGTATAAAATTCACCTGGTACAACAACTTAATGAAGACGATTTTGATCGGCGATTACAATTTTGTGAAGATATGAGTGAACGAATTATAAACGATGAACATTTTCTACGCTTTTCCGACGAATGTTCCTTTATCTTAAATGGCATAGTAAATCGTCATAACTGCCGATATTGGTCCGATTCTAAGCCCAGAATTTGTCATGAGGTTCATACACAGCAGCCACAGAAATTAAATGTTTGGGCTGGTATTTTTGGCGATCATTTAGTTGGTCCTTTTTTCTTACCTGGAAATTTGACCGGTGAAATAGTTGAAAATCAGAATGATCGGTGGTACATTGCGAATAGGTTGATGTTCCAACAAGATGGTGCCCCACCACATTACGTATTACGTGTTCGACTATATGTAGATCAGACGTTTCCAGATCGATGGATTGGTAGAAGAGGTGCCATTGAATGGCCCCCAAGGTCGCCAGATTTATCACCTTCGGATTTCTTTATGTGGAGTCATTTAAAAAGCTACTCAGCCAACATCATTAAACTCTGGGCGCTGAAGAAAGACATTAAACGTAAACAGTGATCAGCACGTGAACAGATCCCTCGAAAGCATCCACGGATATACTCCAGTCACTTTAGGTCTAAACATCCTCGGCAGTGTATTTCTACTGAATCCACAGACCCTTTTTCGTGTCATCTTGAGACTAGAAAAAGGATGACTGTTAAAATAAGTTACCTTGATCTTTCATGAGCTCCCAGTACAAAACATCATCGATATATTTTTGATGTAGGAACAACAAATTGGTTTAGAAAACATCCACTTTGAACCTAAATTGACTGGAGTAACATCGATCTACAGACAAATTCAAGGTCACTAGCAGTCCTCGGCGCTCTACGAATCTGCACAGGTTTGGACTTGTAAACGTGATTGTAGATGACACGACAGGCATCTAACAGTTAATTCACGCACAGGATTGCATTGCATACGCATTACGCATTCAGTAGCGTATACTCGTTTTTCGCGAGTGGAACGTTTTGTTTATATATTGCCTAAGATACGATGTCTGACACAGATACAGCCGACGAAGTGGTTGACATCAGCGCAACCCCACCCAAAAAAAGGGCTAAGAAGCTACATTTAAGTGCAAATGAAAAACAAATAATATTAAATATATACAAAAACCAAATTCAAGAAAAACCCGATTTGGTCGTGGACGAAGTTATATGTAAGGTAGCACATATTTCTGGAGTATGTCGGTCCAGTGTTTATAGGATCATTAAGGAATATAGGAGCACTCACTCACTTTCTGAGCCAAAACCGTATCCTGCAAGAAAAAGGATAACGGACGGAGTAGATGACTTTGACAGAACTGCCATCAGGAGGAAAGTGCATAATTTTTTCTTCCGAAATGAGATACCTACAGTAGATAAGATATTAAGTTCAGTTAATGCTGATGAGGATCTTCCATCATTTAAAAGAACCACATTCCGAAAGCTTTTGAAGGAACTTAATTTTCGATTCTTGAAACGGGGAAGAAACAGTATGTTAATAGAGAAAGAAGAAATTGTTGTGTGGAGAAGGGAATACCTTAGGAAGATTCGGAAGTTTCGCGATGAAAAAAGAAAAATTTACTATTTGGACGAAACGTGGGTGAATGCTGGACATACTCAAGCGAAAGTTTGGGTCGACAAATCAGTAACATCATCAAGGCAGGCTTTTCTAGACGGTCTTTCGGCTGGATTGAAAAATCCTGCAGGTAAGCTCCTTCATCTATCCGGCAATTTAATTTTGATAAATTCGGGCAAATAATATGCTGTGATAGCAGATAATGTGTGATATTCTCCAAAAATGGTGCATTCGCAGTGTAGTCATTAGGAAAAAAACTTCGACCCTCTTTTAAGCGTTATTTTGAAATTTATTATCATTTTTGGGTGCAGTCAATTTGCTTTGAATGGGTTTTGAGAAGTTGCAAACTTCAATTTTCTACGTTTTTCAGTTTTTGATCAGCATTCCGTGACTCTTAAATTCAGCTAAATGAACTCAATTGCCTCATTCCTTCAAATTTAATCAATCCATAGTGTAAGGAATAATTTATTTCCAGGAAAAGGCAAACGGCTGATCATTTGTCACGTAGGTAGTGAAGACGGCTTTGTTCCCGAAGCACTGTGGGCCTTTGAATAAAAAAAAAAGGGGACTATCATGAGGAGATGGACGGCAATTCCTTTGAAAATTGGTTCTCCAAAATGTTACTAAAGCTGGAGAATAACGCTGTTATTGTACTGGATAATGCCCCGTACCATTCTAGAAAAATAGAAAAAATTCCCACAATGGCAACTAAAAAAGCAAACATACAACAATGGCTGGCCTCAAAACAGATCGATTTTGATGAAACAATGGTCAAGGGTGAATTGATAAGTATAGTCAATAGACATAAATACAAATACGATTTTAAAATGATCGACGAAATGGCCAAAAAACAAAATAAGACTGTCTTGAGACTGCCACCCTACCATTGTGAGCTGAACCCTATTGAGCTGATTTGGGCCAACATAAAGCAATACGTGGCGTCGAATAATAATACTTATAAATTTTCTGATGTTAAAAATCTCTTTCACATCGCAGTCAATAGAATTACGGCAGAGGAATGGAAAAACTGTATCCGCCACGTTCGGGAGAAGGTTGAGGTCAAAATGTGGGATTTGGACAATGTCATCGATACCCAAATTGAACCTCTAATAATTCATTTAAACGATTCAGAAGATTCAAGTTCCTCTTCTGAATGAGTGCGCGCAGCTTACTTACTAATAACTAAAAAGTGTAGTTAACTCATTTGTGAATCTCTAACTGAAATTTACTGTAAAAGATAATAATTATCTTGTATGAAATTTTTGATGACTACCCATAATATCTTGATGCGGTCCTGTAATGTCTCCTGCGCCTAAACACTCACTCACGAGCAATATGCGTGTATTTGTTTGGGTTTAGTTTCTTTCTTCAGCGCCTAGAGTATACGTATAGAAGACCTGCGATAAAGAATTGTGAATGAGTGCCTTCAAATTACTCCTCAAATATTGCAAAATGTGCGGTAAAGCTTTGAGCAAAATCTTTATTATTTCATGGAGAGTTATGGTGGCCGTTTTCAACATTTACTTGCCTGACGGGTCAGTTCATTGTCCATTTTTAAATTACTTTGCTGCCAAATGTATTGATCTTCACTAATGATGATGTATTAGTTTTATTTAAGCTTTAAATCAATAAATCTTCAAAACTACTGAACTGAAGTACATTAATTTTATATCATTAGAAAGGGAAAGACGTTTAAAATAAGGTATCACTCGACCCCCCTTTCCTTTTAAGATTTTGGGGGTGGTGTCACCCCCGCTTAGGGGGCAGCACGTGCTAACGTGATTTTTTGCCAGACTTGTGTCCCCCTCGAAAACAAAATCGACGGGTCTGAGCGTTTTTAGAAAAAAAAAAACTGAGCTGCCACTAAATGCGTCTGTTTCGTTTTCGATGCGCCACCCTGTATAGATGATTACAGATTTTGGTGGAAGTGCCGATGCGACGATATACAATGCACATTCACCATTTATGTACTACTAGCTGTTACCCTCGACTTCGTACGCGTTGAATTGTTACTAACATATGACATTGTATTTTGAGTATTGCTATAATTGCATTGAATTAATGAATTGACAATCAATTTCCAGGCTTATGTTATTTTATTCGTTGAGCCACCTATAGGCTGTGGGAGTAAAGCCGCGAGGCGAAAGGCTAACATTAATAGTATTACCAATTTTATGAATTAGAATTTTAAATTAAACTAAATTTAAGATAGTAAAAGCTACCCCTCTGCCAAATTTTCTGTCACAGAATCCAAGTCTACTCTTAACAGAACCTCATCGAAGACAATTTTTAGATATTAAAAAGCTGCAAGAAACTTCAAGCAAATTTGCAAGGGCCATTTGATCCGTCAATTCGACCCTGTCACAAAATCCGTTCCTAGCTCAAATGTCCTGTCCATAAGCTACGTTTCTCTCAAAGTTTAATGATTCTAGGTCAAATGGTTTTCGAAATGTCGTAGTTAATTTGTATTTTTTCGCTTCTATACAGGGTGTCCGCAAAGTTGGGGTTTTCCTTTTCAGAAACAACTACCCTTGAAATAACAAAGGTAATGTGTAGTGAAACGAGGGCCACCAAGTAAAAAAAATAAAGGAAAAAGTACTCACTCTCCAGTTGACGAGAAGGGCTAAGTACGTCTCTGCCCGAAATCATACCGCTCCAACAGAAAATGAAATCAGCTGACGCGCTACCGAGCAGACGCAGGCAAACAAGGAAGGCAAAATGTTGCGTAATGACCAAACATGAGTGTTGCGAAAGTTATTCTCCCCATTACGCGTGAACGTAGTTTCGTCTCTCACCAATATGCACTTCAAAAAGTCCGGATTATTGTCATGTTGATGCAACAACCACTCACAAAACCGAACTCTTGCTGGAAAATCGTCAGGTTGAAGGGATTGTACACGTTGGACGTGAAACGGATACAGCCCCTCTTCACGCAGCGTTTGCCACACTTTAGTTTTTGATACTTGCACTTCTCTAGCCACGTCTCTAGTGCTTGTTGTTTTTTGAAACGCAATCGATTATATGGGTTCGTTTACCTCTACACGCGTGACCGTAACCGTCGGTTGAAGGTTGCATATTGACCTAACACACTGACCCCGACCCAGTTCTGCCGTCGGGTTGAGACCTTGTACCAATCGGTGATGTCCCGGGTCGCAGCTACAGGACGGTATTCAGATATTTTTGATGTTGCAGAGCCCTTTATCTCGGTTCCCTTAAGACATTGGTGTATATGGTACTACGAAAAATTGCTTATGTTTTCAAGATCTACATGTCTACACCCTGTATATATTTGCCCTCAGTCCCTTAATCTAGCCCTGTTGTGAAATCCGTTTTTAGCAGTTATTCCTTCTCCAAGAAGTACCTCTCTACCAAATGTCATGTGCATAGCTTAAGTAGTTCCAGATACTTTGTAATTAATGTGTATCCCTTAATCCTGAGCTGTTGTGAAATCCGTTTTTAACTGTCCTGTCCATAAACTACCCTCCTACATAATTTCATGTGTTAGGTCAGTTTTTGGTCAGTTGTTGTGTACAGGGTAGGACAAAAAAGTTATGATAAGTTATTTACCGAAATAGTGCTGTTAGTGGCGCCCTCTAGAAGTTTGGCCATAAAAAATAACCGATTCTTGTTTCTCACACTAGCAAACCTCCCTATAACGAGTTTTATGCCAAAATATGAAATACTTCTCAAGCAATAAGGAAAAATATAAAATAAAATTGTAACTTTGACACCCGGTATCACGCAAACTATCAGCTTTTGGACTGAGGTATGTTCAGGTCGATTCACATATTTTGTTCCGTAGTATCTCTAGTTTCGAGACTTGCCAACCTTTCGCCCTTTGATCTAACCGCAGTCAGTATAAGCCAAAGGCATTTCATAGTAAAACTTCTGTATTACTATTTATATGTAACTACATACCATACACATAAATTCTGCTTCTATCTAAAATTCTGATACAACTAATAAAATTTGTCATCATCCGGGTTTGCTTGCTACGCAGTGACAAACAGGTATTTTATCCATATAAGCCTTTCAGTCAAAATTCCCAGAAATTGCACTCATTAAAATTTGTCAACTAAAAACTTGTTAATATACCATATTATATCAGCTTAATTACTTGGATTATACGTAGTTAAAATGTATTTGAATTTGTTCACCTGTGATCAATGTATTTTATCACTGATGTGCTGGTACGTGAAAATTGAGTAGAAATACAGAAGCTTTTGATCTGTGCTGCTCTCATTACGAATTAATTGTACATACGCTACATAAAGTTTGGCAATTAAAATACCGTGAGTATGGACCATATTCTACTGCCGGCTGTCGCACACCAGGCCATTACTCGACACTACCAGTGGTCGAGCGTTGTTTGAAATTTGTAGCAATGTTATTTCGAACTTTGACTACACAATTTTTGAGATCACGACATTCCGGTGAATCGTCTTCAGGTCACTGGCAAACATGTGCTTTCCGTAGCTACTCATGATACTGTTATTCGAGAAGATAAACCCTCGACACCTTTTCTGACGCGTGGCGAACTCGACCAAATTTTCGAAAATTTCAATATTATATATGTTATCTTTTAGTCCAATCAGTTGTGTTAGAATGATATCCACATGCAAGTATATTTTCCTTTTGTGGCAAATCAATTTGTTCACAATATTAATGTGAATAAATTATTATTATTATTATTATTATTATTATATTTTATTACATACTAGGCTAGACCCTTCCAGAAGCAGGAGATTGTCATCACATACTAAAGCGCTTTTTTGATTGGTTGTTGGGTTATTAGCAATTTTAAATTGTAGGGCTATACAGTACGCAACAAATATTACTTTTAAGGTTGCAGGCTTTCTGAATTGAAGTTCCTTCCCCTGCAAGACCCTGAAGGGTATTTCACGCTTAATTCATTTTAAAGCAATTTTTAGCCTTGACTTTCGCAAGTTGTACCTTTTACCTCCTAATATTTTATTTTACTTATACTTTTTATAGAAAGTGATTTTACGTCTATTCGACGAAGCTTTGAGACAGACCCATCAGATCAAACAGGTACACCCTCTCCTGCTTCCAAACTTACGCTTTCCCAAGGATCTTAACTTATCTTCTGTAGGATTGTTAGCTGAAGAAGTAAGTATACAATTTAAACCTATACTTACAGGCCGTATGTGGACAATTGCTTGGACTCGAACAATTAATGTGATTGATTGCTGTGAAAATATTGTTCTCGTACATAAAGCGATCTGTATCGGAGTATATTAAATGTACACTAAATTGCAGGTTGTGAGTATCCGTGACAGATTCATGAGAGCCTATGATAGAGCTTTAGTACCACTTTTAGCTTACGCTAACGAGTATAAAGTACACACTGAACTATATACTATGGATGTAGCTCAATTTATAGAGTGAGTAATCCTTATTTTATTGAATACTTCATCTAACTCGTTGATATACCTTTTTAATTTATAAATAACTATGGTCACAATCAAAGAGGTATTTAAAAAAAGAATATAATGTATAGGGATTACGTGAAATATTATTTTGGGCTGACTCGACGATTTTTAAAAGTTTATATACACATTTGTAGACAATACAAGTCAGAGCAACACACAGCTGTCGAAGTGAAAGAAGAAGTATCACTGCATTTGCGCCATAAAGCAAATTTGGAAGCAACGTTGCCGACCAATATATTCATTGGACCTTATAATATAAATGTAGAGCAACTGAGGCAGTTTCTCATTGCCAAACGCCAAGAAATAGCTACTAGGCTCTTGGATATGTTTGCTGCTAGAATGAAGGAGATATTTGAGGACGTAAGAGGCTTCTTAGGCCGGTATCGTCAGTCGTACCTACAATTGTAGGGCGCGTTTATGGCCTCCTTGATTGTCATACTCCTTTCTCTCCTTCAAAAATTTCTAGATTACACTTGTCCCGTGTCAGCGTCAGCGCTCTCCTATTGTGAAGATATGTTTTCTTTTTAAATTGTAGGCAATTTCAGGCTGATAAAACATGTTATAACTCAAAAGCAAGCACAATTTGATGCAAATAGATGTTTGTGACATAACCTCAAAATAGAGTTCTGACACGAAGAAGTAGAAAACTATGACAATCAAGGAGGCCATAAAGACGCCCTACAATTGTAGGGACGACTGACGATACGGGCCTTAGACAAGTGATCAGTAGATTTTAGATGCATTTGCTTTGCGTAATAACTTTAATTGTTTGAAAAATAGTTGTCAGAGCTAGTATTGACCAAAAATGTATGGTAGTAACAAGACTAAACTATATTGAGTAGAACCATTAATACTTTTTAGATATTGGAGGAATACAGAAAAATTATGGTCAAGTTAGCAGAAAAGCCAGAACATATAGAACGCATCCTTGAAATCCGCGATTGGATAGAAACGGTACCAATGTCTGTAAGATCTTTGGATGAATCAGTGAAGAGATACCTTCTGGTGAGTCTTGATATGCGGCTCAATCAGTTTTCAAGCTCTTTAGGTTCTTCTTTTCGAATACTATTTAGTGACCTTTTTTGCAGTTTCTGAATCCAGTGTCTTTGCAAATTTCACAACTCCTAAATATTTTTAAAAATTTTCCAATTTTCTCAAATTTCGAAACTTCCAAATTTTTTTCAAAAATTACCAGATCTTCAAATCATTTTCCAAACTTCCGAATCTTACAGTTCTTTTTCAAACTTATCTTTTAAAAATTTTCAAATTCTATTTTTCCAAGATTATTGTATTATCATCAGCCCTTGACCTCCGTGCACATTTTCAAGTTATTCTTCTTCTTCGAATTGGTGAAAATTAGGTTGAAAGATGTCAGGGTGTAAGGTTAGTAGTGGATCAACGGATGTCAGGTGGTAGAAGGCCTCAAAACATATCGAATGAACATCCATAATCAAATCCAAGCGAATTACCAACATTTCTGTGTTATGTACTGCGGTTATAATATGAGATAACACTCGGGTTGATGACGTCAGTCACTCGAATCGCTTGAATGCGTTGGTTTTAACCGCGGTTTTGTTGCAAGTTGCTTATTTTAGAAAAGCGCGTATATAATTTCCGATTATTTTTATTATCACTTAATAATCGGTGCTCTTTCGTCTACAACGGTGTATGGAAAGTTAAAAAAAGAAACCTTTCATTAATGGGAGAAATGTTTTTTTTCAGAAAAAAATGTTTAATGATGGAACCATGGCTTTGTAGCTATGATAACCTTCAATTCTCTAAACCTTTTCGCATGTGAAAGATAACATTTATTAATTTAGCAGAAATGATAGGAAAAAGCGATAGAAAAATATATTAGCAAATCCATATACAGGTGGACATCATCCAGTGAGTTTATATGGCGATATTTTAATATTCTTGTTGTATATGGCTACACAGGAGACTTTGTTACACATAGGAAGTAGATTTAACGTGTCCCCAACAAAAGTAATGGTTATAATTAATAAGATGCTCTTATTTATGCTAAAACTGAAGTCAGCCTGTATCAAGTTTCCCAAAAATGAAGCTGAAGTACAATAAAAATGTCCAATACTTTCTATAAAATTTCTAACCACACATAAATCAAATTCAAGCGAATAACCAAATGAAAACGGTATTTACCATTTTGGATTTGTATTTACCGATCCGTTCAAGCGAGTGTGGTTATCAGTAGCAAGCTGAAAATTTCAGGGTTTATTCTACATGGATTGAAATAGTTTTAACAATAAAATGAATAATGAAATACAACCTCAATTCTTTTACCGCCCTCCAAAGTTGAGGGATGGATGAGATTTTTCACAAAAAAATTAATTTAGTAATGGTTTAGTTGTAATTGCGATTGAAAGTTGATTACCCCGTTTTTTTTCGAAATTTCAAAAAAATTGCAAATACCTCCTGAACTATAAAATTTCTAACCACACATATAAATCAAATTCAAGCGAATAACCAAATGAAAATGGTATTTACCATTTTGGATTGGTATTTACCTTTCCGTTCAAGCGAGTGTGGTTATCAGTAGCAAGCTGAAATTTTCAGGGTTTATTCTACATGGATTGAAATAGTTTTTACAATAAAATGAATAATGAAATACAACCTCAATTCTTTTACTGCCCTCCAAAGTTGAGGGATGGATGAGATTTTTCACAAAAAAAAAATTAATTTAGTAATGGTTTAGTTGTAATTACGATTGAAAATTAATTATCCCGATTTTTTCAAAATTTTACAAAATTGCAAATATCTCCTGAACTACAAAATTTCGGACTACAAATATATAGGTTATATATATATATATATATCACCTGACTTCCGTTGATCCACTGCTAACTTTACACCCAGTAGACATACAGGACCAGCTAATAAAAGCGTGTTAAAGTTAAAAATATATCAATTGACAGGAATATGACGTCCTCGATCACTTTTGGTATGCTTTACCCAACGAAGATTTCGATAACAAATATCAGGCGGTGGGCTGGCCTATGAAGATTTCTCAGCAAGTGGAGGCAGCTGATATCTTCTTGAAAGAAGAAGAAGAACGGTTCTACAAGTTGCAGTTGCAAGACGAATTCACGCTTCATGATAAGATTGAAACTTTGACAGCACAGGTTGTGCAAATGGCTCAGCTGAGAGACTTCACGAAGGTAAGGATTTCAAAAGAAGAATGTAGGCAGGATTTTCATTATATTCGTTACTTTCAGAATGAGATTTCTCTCAGTTCAAGGATATATATGACGACTAATAATAGTGTTTGCTTTTCAACAACATTAGCGTAAAACTAACGATATTGTTTAAGTTTTGATCACATTGGTCAATGTCTTATTTCATTTTACTTCCTTCACCAATTAGCGAGGAAGTATTGCAATAGCAAAAAAATTGAAAATGAGACTTGATGTTTTTTTTTGTTACATGATATTTACACTATGAAAAACCATTTCCGTTGGTCTGTTTGTTTGTCTATCTGCCTGTCCGTTGGCTAATTTTTGGAACTTGGAAAGTATTGGTCAGATTTTGATCAAATTTTGACACAGTGCTACACTCTGCCAAGGCCAAAAAATCTTTATAGCTCTCAAAGATGGATCCAGTGGCGGTGGAGCTACGGGCAAAAAAACGAAATATACAGAAATCGCTTCGTTTTTTTTTGACATTTTAGAGGGTTTAGGTGGTAATTTTTTTCGAAATCCTGCAGGATGGGTTCATGCTGCAGCAGGTAGGGGATTGTGAATATTGCATCTCTGGTATCAGTGAAAGATGTTTTGCCATTAGCTTCTGATCACAAAAGTGACAGCATAGAGACAAAAGATGCTTATAATCATAAAAATATAAAAATAAAATTGCAGTTTCGCATTTGAGAATATGTCGCATGCGAGATTAGAGAAAAATGCCCCTGGCTCAAAAAATTGTTAGTACATTAAGTGTAAATTGCTACAAAAACTATTGTCAGCTCTCCAGAATGGTATAAAACATCTGTATGAAAGCGTTTAATTCTTAACATATGACCAATCAGATGATCCGTTAACTGGAAGATATATTTCAAATTAATTTTTCACAACTCTCATGTCATGACAAATACCATTACGAATTTTTTGGCTACGAATAGAGGGGTTGCATTTGTTTCCTAGCTCCTGTTTTTGTCGTATTTTTGATAAAAGAATCCTCAGTTGTTTTGACGCATTACTTATAGGGTAAAGAAATTGCTCCAGTATAATGCGTTCCCTAAGGACTGATTTTATGCCCGAATAAACTTTTTCCAAGCAATCTGTGTAGACCTCTTGGCCTGCAGCAAAATATTTCTCAGGTTGTCAGTTAAATTGAACCGCAATATGGAATACGCATGTTTTTTAATATACATACAGGGTGGCCCATCCATGTGGACATTTTGGAAAAATATATTTATGGCATGTTATACATGACATTTGAAGGCACATTTCTAAAATATTGTTAATTATACAGGGTGTCCCAATTTTGACTTACAGCTGTGATTTTTTAAATGGAATACCTCAAATTTTATTGCATATTTGGATAAACCAATTTAAAAGAAGAATATTGATATAACATACTATGGGGTTTTGGTAATTAGTCATTGAGATGTAAGATGTTTTGTCCAGAAAAATCGTCTACTTCGGCAACCTGTCAATCCGCCATTTTGAAATTTGGAGTGCTGAATTTTGTATAAAATAAACTTACACACCTCAGCTTTTATCTTATTTGTTACTTTTTGGAATTTTCATTTTTGCTCATACAGTGTGGTCAATAACGCGAATTGTACTTTTTTTCAAAAATTTCGTTTGCATTTGTGCAAGTTTCGATTCACTTTTTTTATAAGCTTTTTTTTGGTATAAGGTTTGATCTAGATACAATCACTAGATTTTGAGTTATTAAGCTTTGAATAGAACAACATACCAAAATTAAGGACAAAAATCGCATCATCCATGGAAACAAAAGACAAACAGTGGGCTAGTTCCATATTGCCACTAAGAGTACAGATGTGACGTAAAAATTAATAACGATCAGAACAGTATTCAGCTTCAAGCATAATAGAGAAAAACTATAATAACAACATAAACAAACAATTATCACTACTCAAGAGCTAATCTACAAAAACTGCTCGAAAATATCTCCATCATGTTGAATGCACAGCCGTAGTCTTTGGATGAATGACCGTTACACATCTCTCAGCATGTATTCCCTTATGTTCAGAAAAGCATCCTTAATCCTTTCCTTCATATTTTTCGGGGTATATGGTGGATATCTATAAATCTCTTGCTTAACGTAGCCCCATAGAAAGAAGTCTATCAGTGTTATATCTGGTGATCTAGGAGGCCAAGATATAGGCCAAGATATAATGCGAGATGCTAGGAAACTATTTCATAGGGCTTCGCCCAAAACGAACACCATATTCACCAATTCTTCTTTAGAAAAATTCATTTTCAAACACGTTTTTAATAATAATACTCACAAAGCTAATTTGGACAGTTTGTAATTAATCATCAATTTATTTGTTTCCAAGGATGATGCGATATTTTAAGGAATTAAGCAGTTCCATAGAAGTGCTAATAACCGAAAAAATAGCCGTAAAAACCTTGTGTCTAGTATCAAAAAAAAGGTTATGAAAAATTGAATCCAAATTTGTACAACTATACAGGGTGATGCATTTGAAATTTTTGGGAAAAACTACAATTTGCGTTTTTGACCACCCTGTATGAGCAAAAATTAAAATTCGAAAAAGTGACAAATAAGATAAAAGCTGAGGTATGTAAGTTTTTTTTTTGATACAAAATTCAGCACGCCAAATTTCAAAATGGCAGACTGAGGCGTTGCCGAAGTGTGGGGTTTTTCTAGACAAAACACCTTATATCTCAGTAGCTAATTACCATACCCCATAGTATGTTATATCAATTTTCTTCTTTTGAATTGGTTTATCCAAAGATGCAATAAAATTTGAGGCATTCTATTTGAAAAATCACAACTTTGATATGTAGGTCGAAATTGGGACACCCTGTATAATGGCCAATATCTTAGAAATGTGCCCTCAAATGTCATGTATAACATGCCATAAATAGATTTTCCCAAAATGTATTTATTTATGAGTTATATTCAGTCAACACATGGATGGGCCACTCTGTATATATATATATAATACCGTATGCACATATTTCATTCATGGAAATGTCTATTTTTTAAACTGAATATTTAAAAGTGCAATGACGTTAGTTTAAACGGCGCATTTTTCGCGCGCTTCGCAGTGACGTCACAGCTCACGGTTTGTCGTTTTATTCTGTTTGGTCAATTTGCTTTGTTTGTTTGTTGAAGATATATTTAGAATTATCGCTACAATGTCAATTTTGCATAATTATTCGTTTACACATTTTTACAATGATTTTTTTCTAATTTTACATTCTTGTCTATTAAAATTACACTACTTTGAATTTTGAGTATTCATAAAGTGATTTTTTAATTTCACCTCAAACATTTTCAAACTCGAAGACTGTTTAATATCATTATTTAATTTATTGAATTCAGATACTCCCTTTTGGAATACAGATTTGCTAGTTATGCTACTGTTACAATTTTGCAGATGAAAATCTATACTGTCTCTAGTTTCGTAGTTATGACAATGAAGTTTTCTAGATGTGGTGGTAATGGATGATTTTTTAATTTAAATATGAAAATAAGAAATTTTTACATTCAACCACTGTAGTTCTTATAACGTAGACTTGATCTTAGCATATTTGTTCTTATTTAAAATTATTCTCGTAGCTTTATTTTGGAGAAATTACAATTTTGAAAATATCTTTTCATTTACTGTAAACAAGATGCGATACACATTTTTTTTTTGAATAAATACTGAGATTATGGGGACATTTTTGAAACAATATATCTGTAATGCTCTTGAAACAGTAGTTTACTATCCACATAACATATATACCTAGATATTTGAATGCTGTCAAGTTTTGAAAGGTTCTATTTTTCTTTTGTTGTTTTTGGGGAGATATGTCTTGGCGGAGAAATTTCCCCGCTGGTGGCAGCACGTTTACTGTCAAACGATCTATTGTGCACAAGGGCCGTAACGCATTGTGTAGTTAGACAGCTCAATGGCGGATTTTGCGTTCTGATATTTCAAATTTGCCGCGTATTTTTTCCATCCTTTATTAATTAATACTCGTAATTTTAAAGTACAAAATGAGCTTGAAGCTGGCTTTCTGTAGCAATATAGACTGTAAATAGCAATAAACACCCGATATCAGGATCATATGTATATTCCCTATTGCGTGAGAAGTACAGGGTCAACTTACTTGACGACATTTTGTGTTCTATAATTTAATATTCTTCATCAACAGACTCACGAAATTGCCCTGGACATGCGGAGGGTTTGGAAGAGTATGAAGGAAGCTCAAGAAATGGGACAGCTTCTTAACCAAAGGCAAAAGTTGTTCAATGTACCAGTTGTGCCATTTGATGATTTGGGTAAACTTATTAAGGAATTTGAACCTTACAAGAATTTATGGGGCACTGCCTCAGGTACTATTTTACACTTTTACTGATTTTTCCAAAGCGTCTTCATATTGTGGCAGATACAGTGTTAACGAAACATAAGGGTTATGGGTTCAAACCCCAAAGATAACAGATTTTTCAAGTGTGAGTATTATATTCCATTTTTCAATTCTCATTTTGACAGATTGGTTAAGAGCTTACGAAATCTGGATGGACAATCCGATCCAAAACATAGACGCCGACTCCATAGAGATGAGCGTAACTGACATGTACAAGATGATGGTACGATTGATTAAAATCTTTGCTGACATCGAAGCTGTTCAATCAGTGGCCAGTGAAATTCGCAATCAAATCGATCAGTTTAAGCCACTTATCCCAATTCTGATGAGTTTGAAAAATCCGGGCATGAAACAGCGCCACTGGGATAAGTTTGCTGAAGACACTGGTAGGTTGATATGAAAAATCCAAATTTCTTTATTCGTTTAGAGAATAAGAATTGAATACTCTATAAATTTAAATTCAATATATTTGTTTGTTTGTTTCAGATTTATTTAGCATTAATGCTACAATGTCCATAATATCCATATTACACAGTATATCACAAAATATAATTTCTTCAAGACTACATATTTTTATACAAAATTTCACTACTATGAATTCTGGTTTTCCATGAGATATTTTTTCAATTTCCCTTTGAACATTTTCAAACTGGCACACATCTTGATGTCATTACTTAATTTATTAAATTCGTACAATCCTTTTGAAATACTGACTTGCTCGTTATATTGCTACTGCAGTTTTGTATATGAAAGTCTATACTTCCTCTAGTAGAATAATTGTGGAACTCATTGTTCAATAAAATAAAATTTTCTAAGTGATTTGGTAGAAGATGATTTTTCAACTTGAATATGAAAATGAAAACCAAGTAGGCTATGAAATTTTTGATATTTAACCATTGTAGTTCTTTCATCATAAAATTAATTCTAGTATATTTATTTTTATTTAGGATGATTCTCATAGCTTTATTTTGTATTATTTGTAATTTTGAAAATACAGTTCCATGTGCAGTGAACAAAATAGTCGAACAATATAACAAATGAGGAAGAATGATAGTGTTGTACAAAATTCTTTTAGAATAAACGCTTAGTCTATGCAAAATTCTATAAAAGTAATTTATTTTCTTGGATGTTTTTGAAATAATACATTCATAGTGCCCTTCAAATTTTAATTTACTGTCTACGTATATGCCCAAATATTTAAATGATTCCATTGACATAATTTTTTCATGATTAATTGTAAGATCTATCGTATTTTGATCTAAAGATTTTCTTATTAGCATATATTTTGTTTTGTTTGTGTTTAGTTTAAGTTTATCTACATTTAACCAATTTAATACATTTTTCATATCATTATTTAACAGCTCTATTGCAGTTTCAATGTCTTTATTTGATATATATATATATATATATATATATATATATGTATATAAATATATTAATGAATCATCAGCCAATAGTTGAATTTTGTAGTGTTGTAAAATATCAGGAATATCGTTAATATATAAAATAAATAGTAATGGACCTAATTTGCTACCCTGTGGCACACCTACCGAAATGTTTTTAATGTTTGATAATGTATTGCCAGTTTTAGTTCTTTGACTTCTATTCATTAAATAATTTTGTAATAAGTTGAATACTGAAACTTGAAATCCATAGCAATGCAATTTCGTTAACAATTTCTCCCTGTCAATAGTCTCAAATGCTCTCTTGAAATCTAAGAACAATGTAAATGTACACTTTTTTGCATCCATATTTCAACTTCATTCTTCTACTACCATTTGAATTGCTGTTTCAGTAGAAAACGTTTTTCTGAATCCTGCTTGAAATTTTGCCAATATCTTATTTTCATCAATATACAGGTACTCAATGACTTGTTCATATATGATTCCTTCTAAGAGCTTCTCGACAGCACATTAATTGGCCACATGTTTGTATATAACTCAGAATTTTGCACTTTTGGAACAGGAGTAATTGTAGAACATTTTAATTTTGAAGGAAATTCGCCATACACTAAACAGTGATTCACTAGTTATAATAACTTCTCTCCAATAATGTTGAAACATTCCTTCATAACCATTTTTGAAAGATGTTCACTAGGATTTCTATTCGATTTCAATCTTGTAATAGCTTTTGAAAGATAGCTGATATTTATTGTTTGGAATTCTCACATAGAAGAACTACAAGTAACTTGCATGTGACATAGATTTGGATCCCCATCTTCGATTGATTCCACTATGTCATTTATACTTTCTATAAAATAAGTGTTCATTCGTTCTGCAATCAATATTTTTTGTGTTACTATACCATCTTCGAAGCACATTCTTGATAATTCATTCTTCCTACTGGGAGATACGATATTTTTCAGTGTGTTCCACATCATTTTACTGTTATTTTTATTTCTATCGATTTTGTTTTCATAATATTTTTTCTTCTCGTTCCTAAGATTTGTTAAGCACTTGTTTCTTGATTTCTTATATTGTATCCAATCTTCCTCAGTTTAAGTGATCATAAACTTTTTATAGTCATTATCACGCGTCAATTTAGAGTCTAGAAATATTTGTGAAAACCAGAGTGTTGACTTTTCCCTTTGATATACCACTTTACTAATTTGTGTGTCTCTCAAGCAGTTCTCCATACAATCCATAATTTTTGAAAAATGTCAGCATCATTAAAAATTTCAATGATATTGGCTTGTAAGAGTGACTCTCGTAACGTTTCAAAGTCAATAATTGTGATTTCTCTTGATTCTCTCTCATTAAACATATTTTCCACCTCGAAACCTATCCACGAATGGTCGCTTATTTTTGGAGTATGTAAAACCTTAATACTCAAATTCTGTTCATTGGTTATCATTAAATCGATCTCAGTTCGTGAAAAGTTTGTAATCCATGTGTAGTCATTAACTTTTTGCCATAGATCATGAAAGTTCAGTACTTGTTTAAATTTTTTTACATAAAAATCTTGATTATCAAAATTTATGTTGAAGTCTCCCAAGTGCACAGTGGAGTAATTTCGATAATACTGTTTTTCACAAACTCTCAAAAAAGTCAAAAAAAATAAAGTTGATGATTGAGGACATGAGATGAAACGTCATATTAAAATTCTAATTATGCCATCTTGTTTAATTTTAAAGTCGAGTCAGTTATGAAAAAATAAAGACGATTTTGGGAATATTAGATTTTTTTCTTCGGAGATACTCGGGATTGCGAAAGCATTTTCTTAGTTACCTAAATGCGCAACTTTGACTCCAGCTAGCACACTTCGTATCTCTTACCATTTCCGAGATCCCAATGTTGAGTGACGAATCTGAAACGCCAAGCATATGGAGGTCACTCCATTGTGGGACCCTTTATATTACTATAAATCAAAATTACAGGTATAGCTTTGGAGTGGACACCAGTAACAACGTTCCATGATTGTTTGAAACTAGGCATAGAGGAATACGCCGATAATATGATTAAAATAGCAGAATCTGCTACGAAGGAATATTCTATCGAGCAGACACTGAACAAGATGATGGAAGAATGGGAAAATAATAAAATGGAGCTTACGCCTTATAAAAATACTGGCAAGTTCTACCGCTGGCCACGAACTATAATAATCCGTCTGCGTGTGGGCGGATGAAGTTTCTAACATTATATTTGAATAGGAGATATTTTGCATTTATTCAGGGTGTCCGCAATGTTGGGGTTTTCCTTTTCAGAAACAACTACCCTTGAAATAACAAAGGTAATGTGTAGTGAAACGAGGGCGACCAAGTAAAAAAAATAAAGGAAAAAGTACTCACTCTCCAGTTGACGAGAAGGGCTAAGTACGTCTCTGTCCGAAATCATACCGCTCCAACAGAAAATGAAATCAGCTGATGCGCTACCGAGCAGACGTAAACAGTCTAGGTATTGCATCCCGTCCAATCGATTTGGGAGAATAAATGGTCCAATTAGCCTACCATTCACCATGCCAGCCCAAACATTCACCGAAAATGTTTGTTGAAAATGTGCCCAACGGACAGCGTGCGGATTTTCTACTGACCAAACATGAGTGTTGTGAAAGTTATTCATCCCATTACGCGTGAACGTAGATTCGTCTGTCAGCAATATGCACTTCAAAAAGTCCGGATTATTGTCATGTTGATGCAACAACCACTCACAAAACCGCACTCTTGCTGGAAAATCGTCAGGTTGAAGGGCTTGTACACGTTGGACGTGAAACGGATACAGCCCCTCTTCACGCAGCGTTTTTGATACTTGCACTTCTCTAGCCACGTCTCTAGTGCTTGTTGAGGGATTCTCGTCTACGCGATTACCTCTACACGCGTAACCGTAACCGTCGGTTGAAGGTTGCATACTGACCTGGCACACTGACCCCGACCCCCGACCCAGTTCTGTCGTCGGGTTGAGCTAGTAGCCGGTACCAGTTGGGGATATCGCGAGTCGCGGCAACAGGACGGTATTCAGATATTTTTGATGCTGCAGAGCCCTTTATCTCGGTTCCCTTAAGACATTGGTGTATATGGTACTAAGAAAAGTTGCTTATGTTTTCAACATCTACATATACACGTCGTGTAAAGGAAAACCCCAACTTTGCGGACACCCTGTATATCTTTTATGGGGTGGCATTACCTTATCATCTAATTCTTGCTTTGCACAAGTTCAATCCTTCTTCATAAGGACCGTCGATACCTTTGAAAACATTTTGTAAGCTTTTCTTGAAACACTAGTGTCATCACGAGTAGTACAAAGTTAGGAATTTCACCTGCTCAAGGTGTGGTTAAAAACGTTCTATACTCTAGGCGCTGAAGAAAGAAACTAAACCTAAACAAATACACGCATATTGCTCGTGAGTGAGTGTTTAGGCGCAGGAGACATTACAGGACCGCATCAAGATATTATGGGTAGTCATCAAAAATTTCATACAAGATAATTATTATCTTTTACAGTAAATTTCAGTTAGAGATTCACAAATGAGTTAACTACACTTTTTAGTTATTAGTAAGTAAGCTGCGCGCACTCATTCAGAAGAGGAACTTGAATCTTCTGAATCGTTTAAATGAATTATTAGAGGTTCAATTTGGGTATCGATGACATTGTCCAAATCCCACATTTTGACCTCAACCTTCTCCCGAACGTGGCGGATACAGTTTTTCCATTCCTCTGCCGTAACTCTATTGACTGCGATGTGAAAGAGATTTTTAACATCAGAAAATTTATAAGTATTATTATTCGACGCCACGTATTGCTTTATGTTGGCCCAAATCAGCTCAATAGGGTTCAGCTCACAATGGTAGGGTGGCAGTCTCAAGACAGTTTTATTTTGTTTTTTGGCCATTTCGTCGATCATTTTAAAATCGCATTTGTATTTATGTCTATTGACTATACTTATCAATTCATCCTTGACCATTGTTTCATCAAAATCGATCTGTTTTGAGGCCAGCCATTGTTGTATGTTTGCTTTTTTGGTTGCCATTGTGGGAATTTTTTCTATTTTTCTAGAATGGTACGGGGCATTATCCAGTACAATAACAGCGTTATTCTCCAGCTTTAGTAACATTTTGGAGAACCAATTTTCAAAGGAATTGCCGTCCATCTCCTCATGATAGTCCCCTGTCTTTTTTGATTCAAAGGCCCACAGTGCTTCGGGAACAAAGCCGTCTTCACTACCTACGTGACAAATGATCAGCCGTTTGCCTTTTCCTGGAAATAAATTATTCCTTACACTATGGATTGATTAAATTTGAAGGAATGAGGCAATTGAGTTCATTTAGCTGAATTTAAGAGTCACGGAATGCTGATCAAAAACTGAAAAACGTAGAAAATTGAAGTTTGCAACTTCTCAAAACCCATTCAAAGCAAATTGACTGCACCCAAAAATGATAATAAATTTCAAAATAACGCTTAAAAGAGGGTCGAAGTTTTTTTCCTAATGACTACACTGCGAATGCACCATTTTTGGAGAATATCACACATTATCTGCTATCACAGTATATTATTTGCCCGAATTTATCAAAATTAAATTGTCGGATAGATGAAGGAGCTTACCTGCAGGATTTTTCAATCCAGCCGAAAGACCGTCTAGAAAAGCCTGCCTTGATGATGTTACTGATTTGTCGACCCAAACTTTCGCTTGAGTATGTCCAGCATTCACCCACGTTTCGTCCAAATAGTAAATTTTTCTTTTTTCATCGCGAAACTTCCGAATCTTCCTAAGGTATTCCCTTCTCCACACAACAATTTCTTCTTTCTCTATTAACATACTGTTTCTTCCCCGTTTCAAGAATCGAAAATTAAGTTCCTTCAAAAGTTTTCGGAATGTGGTTCTTTTAAATGATGGAAGATCCTCATCAGCATTAACTAATCTTAATATCTTATCTACTGTAGGTATCTCATTTCGGAAGAAAAAATTATGCACTTTCCTCCTGATGGCAGTTCTGTCAAAGTCATCTACTCCGCCCGTTATCCTTTTTCTTGCAGGATACGGTTTTGGCTCAGAAAGTGAGTGAGTGCTCCTATATTCCTTAATGATCCTATAAACACTGGACCGACATACTCCAGAAATATGTG
Organism: Acanthoscelides obtectus; assembly: GCA_963669975.1. Classification (NCBI taxonomy): domain Eukaryota; kingdom Metazoa; phylum Arthropoda; class Insecta; order Coleoptera; family Chrysomelidae; genus Acanthoscelides; species Acanthoscelides obtectus. Next base: position 10,654,320 of record CAVLJG010000005.1, read on the forward strand.
CTACCTTACATATAACTTCGTCCACGACCAAATCGGGTTTTTCTTGAATTTGGTTTTTGTATATACATATTTAATATTATTTGTTTTTCATTTGCACTTAAATGTAGCTTCTTAGCCCTTTTTTTGGGTGGGGTTGCGCTGATGTCAACTACTTCGTCGGCTGTATCTGTGTCAGACATCGTATCTTAGGCAATATATAAACAAAACGTTCCACTCGCGAAAAACGAGTATACGCTACTGACTGCGTAATGCGTACGCAATGCAATCCTGTGCGTGAATTAACTGTTAGATGCCTGTCGTGTCATCTACAATCACGTTTACAAGTCCAAACCTGTGCAGATTCGTAGAGCGCCGACGACTGCTAGTGACCTTGAATTTGTCTGTAGATCGATGTTACTCCAGTCAATTTAGGTTCAAAGTGGATGTTTTCTAAACCAATTTGTTGTTCCTACATCAAAAATATATCGATGATGTTTTGTACTGGGAGCTCATGAAAGATCAAGGTAACTTATTTTAACAGTCATCCTTTTTCTAGTCTCAAGATGACACGAAAAAGGGTCTGTGGATTCACTAGAAATACACTGCCGAGGATGTTTCGACCTAAAGTGACTGGAGTATATCCGTGGATGCTTTCGAGGGATCTGTTCACGTGCTGATCACTGTTTACGTTTAATGTCTTTCTTCAGCGCCCAGAGTTTAATTCTTATTATACTCGTATTCACCATTATCTCTATCAATGCGGTCTGTAGGAGGAGGTTGAACTGCCTCAAGACACGTATTCTTACGAAGCAAGTACTGTCGGTAAGGAGGGTGTGGCTGTCGGAAATCTAGTGCGCGTAGAGTATGGCATAGAGCTTCTGCGCACGTCTACAGAAGCACATGAAAAATGTTAAGAATGTGCGGCGTGCTTTAATTCGTTTAAGAATATTTTGATCTATTTATGTTAATACACCTAATGGTTTTATGGTTCCTTCAATGCATGCTGAAGTTTTCAGTTTTCCCCATTCAACTAACCTCAACGCGGACAGAGACAATCAGTTTTTCCATTTTTTCTAAAACTTAATTATAGTTTGCGTTATTGCAATTCCTCAACACTTCCTTCCAAGCTCCCATCACAATCATTATGTGTATTTTGATCTTATAATTTCCAAATTACGTTAACAATTACTACAAATAAATAACGACATATTATACCATCAAGCGCCAAGGGAGCTGTTAAAAAACGATTATCACGTACATCGCAAAATCCTGATTCCAAGGTTTTCCATTTCACCGCGTTTTGTCATGCTTTGTTGATTTACGTCTGAACTGTCATCTACGCGCAGAACCTGCAATTCATTTTCTGCGCAGCGTACATACGAGAGAGCGCAGCCTTCATTGTCGAAACCTCTCTAGTCTTCATGGTCAGTGGGTTTGTCACTTCTAATTGCTCAGATAACAAAGTCAGGAAGAAGGATGGAAAGAAAAAAGAAAGGAAATGTGAGGATAAATAGGAGGAAGGTATAATTGGTCACTTATTATTTAGGAACCTATATTATGAAGGTATCAGACGAGATCCAGCAAATGTTGGATGACCACATCGTGCTTACTCAACAACTGTCTTTCAGTCCCTTCAAAGGACCATTTGAGGAAAAGATTGATGATTGGGAAGACAAGCTGAAAATAACTGCTGAGGTCATAGAAGAATGGATGGACGTACAAAAGTAAGACATCATTTCTGCCTAAATAATATGTTATTTTTGCTCTCCGTCTCTGTGTCCATAACTAACCATATTAAACGTTGTTTCATGCTTTTTAGCAATCATCAGTACGGTCAGTGGCGGCTCCTGTCAAAATAGAACAGGTGTTCTGCAAATCCGAACTTACCTATTTTTTATATGTCAGTTCGATCCTGCGCTCTGCTTGGCAGCAAATTTGTCGATCACCTTCCCGTTGAAATTTTCCATGGTCGAAATAAATTCCTTTTCAATGGACAGCATCGACAACGCTGTAAGGCGATCCTGAGTCATAGTATTTCGAAGAAAGGTCTTGATTCTTTTCAATGTTGAGAAATTTCGCTCAGCCTCTGATGTTGACATAGGAGTTGTAACAATAATTTCTAATAGCTTTTTTGTTTCTTTTAGTATTTCCTCCAAACTATTTTGTATAAAAAATTCCAAAAGAGACAGAGTTCCATGTATATCTCGGCAATCATTCCGTGCATAAATAACAGACAACTCTGTCTTTAAACGACTTTTTTCTAATTCGGGATAAGCCAAGCTGGTAGTTTCCAACTTGTCATCAGGAAACTTACCACAGTATTTCCAAAGTGTTCGGGGAAAAAAAGGATGCGGCTACCAAATGATCTTTGAATTGAAATCTGTCATTTGCGGAATTCACTATATTGTCGCATACTTCTAATGCAGCAACTCGATGACCGTGACTGCTATTATTACGTCGTCTCCTTTTGTTGCCTTGGGGTTCAGTGCAAATACTTTTGGCTTCATTTATTATGTCACCAATTTTATTTCTCACATCGACAATACATTTTTCGATGTGAGAAATTATCGATAGCTATTTTAACTTGCGCTGACTCGGTTTTTCTCTTCTGCAACTGGTTGAACAAGATGTCGACGTGAGGCATGACATGATGAAAAAATGTCAACCAAAACACGAAATTAGAATCGTTTAACATACGGCGAATACCGCAAGCTGCCTTGCAAACGGTTTCATTAGTGAAATTTTCTTCTATTTCTTCCGTGCATTCAATGAGTGATTCTCTGTTCTCAAACACTACATTTATTGTTCGAATATTAAAATTCCAACGAGTTGTTGCTCCTTGGGAAATTTTTTTCCCCACAATTCTGTTCAGTACCTCTACGCGTTGAGGAGAATTATTAAAAAATCCCGGAATATCTTTCTAATCCCCAAAGAACACCCAAACTTGACCATTTCATCAGGTTTAACTGATGCGCATAGCGATGCACATAGTGAGCAAATGGATATATTTGTTTAATTTTTGCCTGTACTCCAGCATTATGTCCGCTCATTGCCGCGGCTCCATCATAGCTTTGTGAAATCAGTCTGTTAGGGACATTTCCTATTAATGGATCTACGACGCTCAAAATCTATCTTGTGAAAGTATCAGCGTCACATTTTTCGGGATTCATATAATTCCAAAAACGTTCTACTGGTTCGCCGTATATGAAAATTGTTACCAGTTGGGTTTTCCCCGAAATGTCCGTTGTTTCATCTGCTATTATTATTTCTTCATGACAAACTTCAAGAATACAATCCAGTAGATCGTTTTGTTTTTCTTTCGGAGTTCCTTTAAATATTGAATCAATTTTTATGTGTTCGCTTAAGGTTGTATCAAGCATCAATCTACACAGCCACAGTCAGTCAGTGGTCGATTATAATGCTTTCTCAGTACAAAATAGACTCGACGTCGTGTCTTGCGGGGGCAGCGTTGCCGGTATTGTTTCTATTTGTGTGATAACATGGAAAATAAATAATGATCAGCTCTGCAGAACTTAAAGGCCAGCCGCCCCTGAGTACGGTATATGTATAGTTATTGGAAACAGACAACGGGAGGCAAACAAGCGAAGATGAGTCGAGATAAAGACGAAAAGCGATCCCTTCATCGGTAGCAGAAAACTACATACGTTTCCTGGCATCTTTGAATGACAGTTCGCTTAGATGGAAGTGGAAGTATCGTTCACTCAGGGCAGTACTAAGTGCTCACCATGCTACCAGCTGTGAAGTACTAGGCAAAAGTTGCATCTACGTCTAAGTTGGTAGCATGGTGAGCACTTGGTGCTCTCCTTAGTGACGAGACGCCTATGTAAGGGCCGACAGTCGTCCGTTTTACGGACACATACTGACAAGTAGAGATGCCGGAAAACCTAGATACGTATAAGTTTTCGCCGCCAATGTAGTACCGAGCTTGGCGAACCCTTTCGCGATCATTTCTATAATATAACCGATCTTTATCCTGAAAACAATGCATTTTTTTAAAATTTCAAATAGGCAATGGATGTACTTGGAGCCAATTTTCACGAGTGCTGACATAACAAGACAGCTTCCTGCAGAGAGTAAAAAGTACAATTCGATGGAAAGGACGTGGAAGAGAATCATGAGAAACGCACACGAGTGTCCCAATGTGAGTGTTACCTTTAGAAATTTTCTTATGTTTATTAAAAGTTCATACATTTAAAAAGAGAAGTTTACTGACGTTTCAGTTGCTTCTTCAGTTGATGTTAAAGAACAGTCAATTGCTTTTTCTCTAAACTACCAATACCTTGGTTACAACAGAATGGAATAAAATGGAATAGAATGGAATATAATGCAATATAATGGAATATAATAGAATATAATGGAATATAATGGAATATAATGGAATATAATGGAATATAATGGAGTATAATGGAATATAATGGAATATAATGGAATATAATGGACTATAATGAAATATAATAGAATATAATGGAATATAATGGAATATAATGGAATATAATGGAATATAATGGAATATAATGGAATATAATGGAATATAATGGAATATAATGGAATATAATGGAATATAATGTAATATAATGGAATATAATGGAATGTAATGGAATAGAATGGAACAGATTGGAGTAGAATGGGATAGAATGAAATAGAATGGATTAGAATGGATTAGAAAAGCATAGAATGGAACAGAATGGAATAGAATGGAATTGAATAGAACAGAATGGAATAGAATGGAGTAGAATGGAATAGAATGGAATAGAATGGAATAGAATGAAATATAATGGAATATAATGGAATATAATGGAATATAATGGAATACAATGGAGTTTAATGGAATATAATGGAATATAATGGAATATAATGGAATATAATGGAATATAATGGAATATAATGGACTATAATGGAATATAATGGAATATAATGGAATATAATGTAATATAATGGAATATAATGCAATATAATGGAATAGAATGGAACAGATTCGAGTAGAATGGAATAGAATGGTATAGAATGGAATAGAATGGATTAGAATGGATTAGAAAAGCATAGAATGGAACAGAGTGGAATAGAATGGAATAGAATGGAATTGAATAGAACAGAATGGAATAGAATGGAATAGAATGGAATAGAATGGAATAGAATGGAATAGAATGGAATAGAATGGAATAGAATGGAATAGAATGGAATAGAATGGAATAGAATGGAATAGAATGGAATAGAATGGAATAGAATGGAACAGAATAGAACGGAGTGGAATAGAATGGAACAAAATGGAATATAACGAAGTATCACGAAATATAATGGTATATAATTGAATATAATGGAATATAACGGAATATATTGGAATATAATGGAATATAATAGAATATAGTGGAATATAATGGAATATAATGGAATATAATGGAATATAATGTAATATAATGTAATATAATTTAATATAATGAAATAGAATGGAGTAGAATGGAATAGTATGGAATAAAATAAAATAAAATGGAATAGAATTAAATATAATGAAACTGAATCGAATGGAACAGAATGGATGTTTATTCAGCTATTAACTACAACATTAAATTAACATAAACATAACAAAAACGACAAAAATATCTGGCCGTCTAAAGCTGAATAAACTTCTGGTTGATTTAGGATTAGAGGAACTTTTTTACTGCCTTTACAAATATGATATATAAATGCTAATATAAAAAAGATGTCAAAAAAGGGAGAGCTCACGACATGATATGATATGAATATGAATAATAGGTTACATATTTTCATTTTCCGCTTCCTCTTCTTCTTTACTTCCTGTTATATTTTTCGATGTTTCAGATAATCGAATATTGTGGAGATCGCAAACTTCTAGAGAGCCTGAAGGATGCTAACCACATCCTTGAGGTAGTACAGAAGGGTCTGTCTGAATACTTGGAGATGAAAAGAACTGTATTTCCAAGACTGTACTTCCTTAGTGACGATGAACTGCTTGAGATCCTGTCTCAGGCTAGAAATCCGCTTGCTGTACAGCCTCATTTGAAAAAGTGTTTCGAGAATATTGCTATGGTATGGAGTCCCGATCATCCTTCTTCAAGGTTTACTAATTGTAGGTTTCTTCTTTTTTAGCTAACTTTCGAGAAAGATCTCCGCATCACTCAAATGTTCTCGGCGGAAGAAGAATGTGTGGACCTAGATCCACCCCTGTATCCAGAGGGTAACGTGGAAAATTGGCTTGTGGTGGTGGAAAAATCCATGAGAAACACCCTCCGTGTCACCCTGGGCAGATCATTGACAGATTTGTATGCTAAGGATAGGAAAGAGTGGGTATTATGTTGGCCTGGGCAGGTTGTTATAGCCTGTAGCCAGACATTTTGGACAGCAGGTATATACGAGAGTCGTTTACTTATCCATAAAGAATACAAAGAAAAATAACTAATGCGTCAATCTTCCTACATACTATAGTCACTGATCAGCTATAGTTTAATTTAAACATTGATATGAATGGTTACATTAATCGATCGACAGTCGGTAATGATGACAATAGGGGCAATGATTTTACAGGTGTGGAAAAAGGAATTATGGGCAATTGCTTAGGAGACTTCTTGGAAGGAACAGTTCTCGTCAACCTGGATGCGTTACGAACCCTTGTAAAAGGGTCTTTGTCCTTCCTGAATAGAGAAATCCTTTCTGCCTTGATTGTTATCGAAGTGCATTCTAGAGACGTTACCCAGACATTAGTTGACTTGAATATCATGAATGTTAATGATTTCGATTGGATAAGCCAATTACGGTAAGCTTGCAATTATGATAAAAAAAATAATTACATCCAGAAAGAAATTGAATGATGGTCGTCCTTGTATGTGCTTTAAACATTTTTAGCAAAAAGCTATCGAGTTGCAAGGTTGGTCTTTCAAATGTGCTATGTCATGTCGAAGACCAAATAAGTTCCTGGGTGCAAGTTCTTAGCATGCACAGCTTGAGATGTGCAGTATATTATAGAGAATCTGGTGCTTATACATTGACTAACGTATTCCGTCATATGATTTCCAAATGAGCATACTCACCTTGGCATCGCCAACCACTTATGCTTACAACTACACTGCCACGAAAAATTAACCAGACAAAATTTTGTTCAAATTAAATTTTGAATAACTCTTTAACCTTTGCATCAATTTCGTTAATTTTTTCGTCAGGTTGTAGGTAATTTCAAAAAAATTGGAGATGTTTTTTGTTATACAGGGTGTAACTAAAAGGTGCATTTTGCCGTAAATTTCTGAACACCCTGTGGAAACATTAGATTACTGGATGAGAATGTACGAGAATTTCAAGCCTCAACTTTTCTCAACAGTTCTTTTTTAAATTCATGTCAATATCTCAATTATTGAAGAATATATGCTGTTTTGAAGAAAATCGTGCGAATCATAGCCATAAACAAGAAATTGTTTCAAGCAAGCTTTGCCGGGTAAGAGATTGTTTCAAGTAGGTTGTGTCTGTTAGAATTTTTATGGTATGTTAAACAGATTCTTGTCAAGCAATACTCGACAAAAATGACACCGGAACAAGTAGCACAAGCTGTAGCTTTACAAGATGATGGCCGTACTATTCGGTATATCGCAGAAAAGCTTGATGTTCCACTCAGTGCGGTATGCAATGCGATACAAAGATTTAGAGAAACTGGTTCTTACTCAAGGACACTTGGGAAGACGGAAAGCAGCAAACGCAGTTGAAGATTGGTTTCTGAGACTTCAGCTCTTCGAGAAAGGACAGTTCCTGCTACAGCTTTGACTCGAAGATTGGATGAGGCTCATGGTACCATAATTTCTCCTGATACCGTAGGCCTAAGGTTGAGAGAAGGGAACCTATCATCTTGTGTACCTGCTACAGGTCTTCTATTGGATTTAGGTCATCGACGGCAGTGCTACTTTCTCGAACTCATGCAGATTGGAATATTGACGACTGGAAAAACGTTCTTTTTACCGACGAGTCTCGTTTTACGAGGTATTCACCTGACGGTCGCAAATACCCCAACAAGCAATAGCTGGTTTAATTGAGTCTGTGCCAGAGAGGATGAGAGCTGTTATTCAAGCCCGGGGAGGAAATACTCGTTTTTGATAATTTCTAATTATTAATGTTATCACAGTTATTTATTAAGTTAAATTGTTTATGGTCATGATTCACATAGTTTTCTTACCAATGTTGTCACTCATGTTTTTACTTAAATTGTTTATGGCTATGATTCGCATGATTTTCTTCAAAACAGCATATATTTTTCTACTTTACTGTATTATGTTTCTACATCTAATGTTTCAGATGTGCCTTTTGGTATTTTATTTTAACGTACGCGGCGTTAAATCGCAGATTATCAACAAACAAATCCATGAGAGTGTATCAGTTGTATAATCACGATGATATGTTGGTACACAAGCTGTGTCAACATTTTATCAAAACCACTAACAGAATGTTCTCTTTTCTTAATCTATTTTACGTGATCCATCATAGTATGACGCTTTCTTATTGGAACACCTTACGATATGTGACTTGAGTGGTATTGCAAATTAAATACTCTTTCTACGTTGTATTTTACATAGCCTTCTTTAATGGTCACATGGAATATTTAAGGGCGGTTTCCAGCTTTTGTTGGTAGTATTTGTAGTAGGTTTATTAATCCAATCCACATCTCGTAAAACTAAAAACGAAACGCTCTAATTATAAGTTACCTATAGTGCGCAAACAAATTTCATATGCAAGAATCAATGACTATTTGAAAAAGTTTTTCTCAATCATTCAAACATTTTAACAATGCCTTACGAAAACTATGTATAGTAGTATGAAAATTGTTCCTTAGTCTGGCATCGTGATAATTTATTTCATTATCGAAGACCATTATCTTTTCAAAATATTTTGGTTGAAGCCCCTTAAAGGTAAAAACCATTGTCAAATATAGATGTCTTTAAGATATTGATAGCCACCCCAATGAATTAAACACCAATAGTAGTTCTAATAATTTTCTAGTCTTTGTAACTCTGATATCTAGTTTTGGTTAAATAAAAGAAGTAGTGAAGCGCATTTGTCAAAATGAGGCAGAATGATGCAATTATATTTAGCGAAAATTTTTGATATTCTAATGACAAAAATATTTTTTTAATCTGTTGATAATATCCCTCTGCATATTTTTTCGATGTCAAACAATTGCCGACTATAAATCCAAGATACATAAATTCCGAAACAAATAAACAAAACTGAAATTACCAAGAGTTATTTGTATTTACTTTTTCCTGACTTTATTTGAGATGAGAGTTTAAGATAAACTGCACTTCAGTGTTATCACTTTTTTGCTAAACGGTGGCATAATTAGTAACACTATCCGACGTTTGGTCACTATACATATATGCGAGTGGTATTGAATTCCTTGGCCTACACGTGGATCCAAATTTGAGGTAGAATATTGATATTGAAAAACTAAAAACTAAAACAATATGGATTTTGGGAATCCTATAAAAAATTAGAGACCGAATCCTACTGAAGTATCCTAGACTTATATACTCAAATTATTAAATAATGATTCTATTTATCGTTACAAAACATGTAAGTTTATACACCTTGTTGAAAATACAATCATGCATTCAACTGCTACAAAAAAAAAAGTTCTAAACCTCGAATAGCATCTGCTGCGGCAGAATTTAGCCAAATAATAAAACAAATAAAACACCCTCAATGAAAAAGTATTTGTTGAATCTGTAATATGATGCTAATTATGTACTGACTGACAGAATTTAAGTTTATTGACATTTAACCAATTCATGATTTTTTCAATATCACTATTTTAGTTCTAAAGCAGTATCCAAATGCTTATGTGCTATATATATACACCTTAGGAAAAACCATTGTTATACATGGGAAATCATTTCTTGGCAACAGCGCATCGGCTCGTCTACTTTCATCGCTATTCGTACATATTTCCTACCGTTAACGCGCGTGCCGTTGTCAAGTGCGATAAGGGATTCATGAGTCACTCTGCGGTTGGGTTTTGTGTAGGAAAGGTGCGTCTTTATTTAATCCAAAATATCTTAAAAATGTACTCGCAAGAAGAACAGTTTCAAATGATAGAATGGTTTATCCAGAATAATTCAGCACGCGCGGTTGTTGAATTATTTGCGGTACGCTTCCCAGATCGGCCAATTCCGTCTCACGCAACGGTTATAAATACCTACGAAAAATTCAAGAGGGTGGGCTGCTTACATAAGTGCCATAGCTGCATGCACCCTGAAGGTTGGAAACCAAAAATTAGCGAGAAAAGGGAGGAGATCGAAACTGATGTTTGTGCCGCTGCAGAAGTATCTGAGCCATGCTCAAGCAGAAAAATTGCTGAAATGGTACCAATAGCCGATCTCACACTCAGAACAACAAGAAATATTTTGCATCGCAACGGCTATCATAGCTTCAAGGTTGTAACGGTTCAAGAAATATTTCCTTTAGACAAATACCGTCGAATGGAGTTTTGTGAAACGGTCATGGAGAAGGCGAACAGGGATGGCAGTTTTATTGGTAACATTTTGTTTACTGATGAATCCACATTCCCTCTCCACGGTCATCACAATCCTTCAGTCGTTCGGTATTGGTCTCGGGAAAATAAACACCTCAGTATTCCCGTCCGCACGCAGTATCCACAGAAACTGAATGTGTGGGCAGGAATTCTAGGTAATAACATTATCGGACCGTTCTTTATTGATGGAACTCTTACGGCTGCAAAATATTTGGCGTTACTACAGACGCAGATGGTTCCTGCAATTAGGCAGCTTGGCATTGATCTCGCTAATATTTGGTTCCAACAAGATGGATGATTTGAAAGTGTGTTCGGCCACCGGATTATTGGCGGTAACGGAACAATAAAATGGCCTCCTAGATCACCCGATCTAGCGCCCAATGATTTTTTCTTGTGGGGTTATGTGAAAAGTACTGTTTACACTTTCAATGAGAGAGCAGACAATTTGCATAACCTACAGGTGAAAATCGTTGAAGCGTTCGGGCAAATACAGCCTTCTACCATCTTGAGAGTTCGTCAGGAGTTTTATAACCGCCTGACATACTGTTCATTGAATGAAGGAGACGTTTTTGAACCGCAGCTGTGAAGGACCATTTGAAACATTGTGTTCATTATTGCGTTTTATTTTTGAGAACTTATTTTTTTGTTAGAATATCTTTTTATTTTCGTTACACATTTTTAAGAATGTACTATTTTTTGTTAGAGTGGGTATCTTCTTATTTTTGTTATGAGACGCAACCTTTATTGCTATAAAACCAATTATCCATTCATAAAAATAAGTAGAGTGATTTAGGTGATTTCGTGAAATCTCGAAATCACCGAAATCGGTTCACAGGACGTCCAATCGAACTGGTGCGTAATACGCTCATCTACTGTACTTCTTCTGTCGACTCAACGCATACTGAAATTTGCGGCAGACCGCAGACCTGTATCACGAATGAGAATAATAGGCAGATACGCTGTGTTGCCAATTTGAGTAGAGCTTCCCGAATTGTGGGGAATTTAGAGTTAAGTGTTGATTCATTCAAGCTTTTAATCAGCATGGCCTAGACGTTAGAACTTCATAAAGATAACATTGAAGCTGAATGCTGCTGGAGTATAGTGTTTCGAATATTCAAAGCGGAGCGGGCCACTATACTCGTTCAATGGGTCATCAAGCCACAGTATTTTCAATAAAGAAATTATTTTACGAAAATGCGTTATATTTTTACGATTTTGTCGTCACCAAATCTCTGTTTCTCAAAATGTACGTCTATTGTAGAATTTTCAGCAAACTAAGCAGGAAACGTGATCTAGTATTTACTCAACATTACGGATTTCTCGAAATACATTAAAAAATGTGACCTAGATACCTAACTGCCCCAGGCTCTTTAATTATAACACCTTAAACCAGGGTTACCAGGTGCTCAGTCACGTTGATTGTCATGTTGTACTGCGCAAGTCAGCAAACAATCTGGCGTAATAAACGTTAGGAATCATCAGGTATTGCCAGATTCCCGAATACCGGGCACCATAGTACCCGTTATAGTTGTCCTTCAAAGTTGTCAAATCGCCCCTATGGCGCAAATTCGCCACACCAGGCAACTGTGCTATAAACAAACCCTGTTTATCACTACTATTTGATAGTCATATGGTAGTTGTAGCCCTATCTAGCGGTCCATGATTTCTCTCAATACTGTTGTATCTCTACTGGCAACAAGAATAGGGATTACAAAATCATTTATACAACAATATACAAACATGAAAAATATGATTTGAACCATGAAACATTAATACAATTTTAATAGTTTGAACTTTTTTCATTTTTGGAATACTCTTATGTGGAATCCGCAGCTATTTTTCCCGAAATTTGGGTAGACTTAGATTTCTTAGAATTATGACATATTGGTATCGGCAACTCTGCGAATGGGAGAAACAAATCGCATTTGTTGAGCGCATCCGCCTAAGCAGCAGGCGCCAGCGCCCGTTCTGCCATCTCTCTTTTATCACTCTTCTACTTTACCCCGTTGTCCGTCACACTCCGACGCTGCCAGATAGGATCCTACAATCGAGTGTCTTTCACGCACCTACATACTTTTGTATATTTCCATCTCTCTTCCTCATCATAATGTATAATAATGTTTTTTCCCAAGGTGTATAAGTGTATCGTCTGCAAATATTTGAATTTTGCAGTATTCTAAAATGTCAGAGATATCATTTATATAAATAATAAATAGTATCGACCCTAATTTACTCCCCTGTGGCTCCCCTGCTGATATATTTTGAACAGTTGATATAATATTTCCAACTTTAGTTTTTTGACTTCTATTTACTAAATAATTTCTTAAAATGTGTAATACTGATCCGTTAAAGCCATAGTGACGCAATTTCATTAACAATTTTTCCCTATCTATAGTCTCAAATGCCCTTTTGAAGTCTAAAAATATTGTTACAATATATTCTTTCTCATTTATTCTTCTCCTCCAGTCTTCCGCCACCATTTGAACTGCTGTTTCTGTGGAACATTTATTTCTAAATCCAGCTTGACTTTTTATCAAAATTTTGGTTTCTTCAATGAATTCTATGATTTGTTCGTATATTATTCCTTCGAACAGCTTCTCGACATCGGGCAAGACATTAATCGGTCGCATATTTGTATACAGCTGAGAATTTTTTTTTGGCACAGGAGTAATGGTGGAACATATTATTTTTGATGGGAATTCACCATGTACTGAACAATGATTCACCAGTGTTATTTTGTATTCTTGATTATCCCTTTATAAGCCTGTAAAAGTGTCTTGGGGTTAATAAGGTTATTATACAGAATACGTTTCAGGAGTTACATTAACATGTTTCTAGTGTGTATAGTATTAGCGGTGCTAGGAGCTTGTTGATATAATAATCTTTCACTGATACCAAGGATGCAATGTTCATAATGCCCCACCCCCTACAACCAAAACCCCCTATATCAACCTCTCCCAAAAAAATTTCAATAATGAGTAGAGACCTCTAAAACGTCGTAAAACGAAATTTGAGCGTACACTCAGTCATTTTCTTTTTTTTTTGCTTTTAACTTGTCACTTGATCAATTTTCAAAAACTTGTTTGTTCTTGGCGTAATAGTAACCTTGTGAAGACATTTCGTCAAAATCTGAGCGGTATTTTACAAGCTTCCGACATACTGATGGAAATAAGTGACATGGTTTTTTCGATGCACTTACATGTATAACATCCAAAGCATAATATTTCATTATAGCCTTTTTTTGCGATTACAATACTTCCTCACCAGTGGCGTGGGAAGTAAAGCATCATTGCCACAAGTCTCGCAACTTGAGCTTAGGTTTCTCTTTCGCGACGGGACTGAAAAGTCAACCAGCGAGAGGACAGTTCACGCGATCACGATTCAGTTCTTTTCATCTGAGTAGGTAGTTGTGCTCCTTTAAGTTCCTATCTTAGTGGTATGTTGATGAAAAGGCTGAGAGTCACGTTAATAGATAAGCAATAGAAAGAAAAAGTATTATTGGACTTCCATGAAGAAATTTGATGGAATACAATTTGGCAGACGCTGGACTAAGAAATTAATACCCTGAAAATTAAAAAAAAAATTAATATGTATATTATCCTGTTTCCTGTGAAAGCGCCAAACCATCTCTTAAAAAGATTTTTCACTAGAATATTTACTTTCCTCGACCCTGTAGCTTTAGTTTGGGAAAATTTATGATACATCTGAAGCTTAATTAATCATGTATACTAGCTGTTTGATATCAATGATGATGAATATGCAAATATGCAGTTGAATAATGTCATGTTTTTATGGGTACACACGCGATGGCCAGACCACGTGGGAAAATGTGTTATGCTAATCAACGATCAAGCGTAAAAAGTAGAGCAACCACAAAAAAATGATATTGGAAGCAACATGTCTTACGATGTATTGTAAGTCATTGTACTTAAAAAAGTCCGAAACGTCGTTCAATAAGCAGAAATTAAAACATACAGGGTGTTTACTTGAAAACTTTCCACCACGGATTTATCGAAAATCTCTGATTAAAAGAAAAAACGCCGAGACACGTCAAAAGATTTGTCAAGGGGGACAACTTTTTAATCAAAAACTACTTCACCGCCTTTTATGCCCTGCCACCCCAGGGTCATCCCCTTAAAAATTTTGAATGACAAGGGGTATCGAGTAACAGCTTGTTTGAAAGGTTTTTCCAATTCCTTTGTTTTGACGTTTGATTTTTCAAAATCGGTCGATTCGTTTTCAAGAAAATTAGAAAATTCTTTATTGGGATATCATGGCAGCTTCCGATGATGCGTTGACGAAGTTCAGGTTGGAGTGTAAACACAATAGATTTCAAATCAGGAGATCTAGCAGGCCATTTTATAGGCCCTCTTCCCCTATCCATTTATCTCTAAACTCGTCGTCTAGCCATTGCCAAACATAGTGAGGAGGAGCGCCGTGTTGCTGGAAATATATTTCAGTCTCATCAAGCATAGGGCTTCCATCATCTTTGATTTGGTTTTCGATGGTTTCAGTGATAACCGGATTCATGATGTTTTCTAAAATATCAAAATAAATCTCTCTATTCAAATTTCCATTAACAAACGGTGGCTCAACCACTTTGTTTCCTAAAATGCCTGCCCATACATTAATTTTTTGGGGGCACCGATACCCTTCTACAAAAGCATGATGATCTTCATTGCACCAATAAATGCAGTTATGCTTTTTAAAAAATCCATTTAGATAAAATGTGCATTCATTACTGAAGCAGATATTCTTTACATGAATGGTATTATCATTAATCGCTGCAGTCATTTGTTCACAAAACTCAACTACGAATTTGAAGAATTTCAAGTATCTGCGAGAAACCACCGTTGCATTACCAACAAGTGCCAAAACCTGCAGTTTAACTAACTTTTTTGTTATTAGTCGGATCTTTTTATGTGTAGTCTCGTCTTATAGGACTCATGAATACCTAAAAATCTTATATGCAGAGTTTTTTCCGGTTCCACCAACACTTTAGATTGAATAATAAAAAACACGTTTTCTCATTCTGTGTTGTCGAATAAAAAGTTTTATGCGACCATATTTTAAATACCCCTTGAAGAACTTGCAGCAATAAAACCAGACTTTACAAGTATATAGCAAGCCAGGGGTATTTTGGTCTAATATAATTAGACTATAATGTAAGAATTTATTTTTTTTGGTTTTAACAAAGACTAGAAATTAATCAAGCTGACTGAGTCTCTCTTGTTCTATGCGCAATTCAGTTGTCAAAGGTAGCTAATTGAATCGAAATATCTGTAATCGACAATCCTTTGGAGCTATCTATAAAGTGCTAAATGGCGTATGGAAATTAGTACTTTTTATTGAATTCCACTTAAATAAATTCTCTTTTGCTGTACTTTGAATATTCAGATATTAGACAAAGTCTAACAAAAACGGGTGTCCTAGTTTTATAAGTTGGTGGCTAGCCAATATTTGAAATTAGCAATATAATGACTGGCAATGAACAATTAAGAAAATATGTAGTTATAAAGGCTTACCTGTAAATATCCAAGGTTCATAATGGAAATTGCAGCACCGTACAAAAACGTGCTCTACTTCAAAGCTGCTTCAGTATATACAAAAGAACTACGAGGGATGCCTTTTATGTTTTGCATATAGAAATATAGTAGGCCGCGCGGATAGAAGGTCAGTACTGAATCTTAACCTCACTCTTTAGTAAACTTACATTCAAAGTTTCACCAAGTCATTAGAAAAATGGAACTCAACCGAGAACATTTTCGCGCCATAATTTATTACAACTTTCAGAGATAATTATAGCAACAAGAATGCCTTGCTGAGTTACTGTCTGTTTTCGGCAACGAAGCGCCACATCAGTCGACAATTTCCAGTTGGTATGGAGAATTCAAACATGGACCGGTGAGTCTTAGCGACGATCCCAGGGTGGGTGCACCATCATTGAAGATAGACATGTGACATATCGCGAGATTGAGGCGTCCTTGAAGATCTCAAAAACCTCAATTAAAAAGATTTTACATGAAGAATTAGGAGTAAGAAAATTAGTTTCTAGTTGGACATCCCACCTGTTGACTGAAGAGTAGAAAGCAGCCAGCGTTAATTGGTGTCAAAAAACGCTTGACCTTTTCAATTCCGGAAACTCAAAAAATGTGTACAGCATTGTTAGTGGTGATGAATCGTGGATTTACTATTATGAACCAGAAAATAAACGACAGTCGGCTGAAGAAAACAAAAGTAATCCGTTCTCGAAGTGTTTCGAAAAAGGTGGTCGCGACATTTGTGTCAAAAGCAGATCATATTGCAACAATTCCTCTTAATGAGTAAAGAACTGTTACTGCGGATTGGTATACCACCATTTGTTTGCCAAAAGTCATCTCCGAGCTTCGAAAAATCAACCCCGAAAGAAGAATCATCCTTCACCAAAACAATGCAAGCTCGCACACTGCCCAAAAAACAAGGCAGTATTTAACGGAAGAAAACGTGGAATTATTGGACCATCCTAACGATTTCTTTACTTTCCTGAAAATTAAAAACAGACTGCGTAGTCAAAGGTTCCAGTCACCAGAAGGAGCAGTTGACGCATTCAAATATGCCGTTTTGGATCTGTCTGCCAGCAAACGAGTGGAATAAGTGCTTCGAAAATTGGTTCGAGCGCATGCAGATGTGTATTAATCTTCGTGGAGAATACTTCGAAAAACAATAAAGTTATTTAAAACTACCTACCGTGTTGTTTTATTACCATATGCAAAACTTAAAAGACATCCCTCGTACCTCAATAAAGGCTCTGCGTTATCGACTAACTATTAAAAATGGAATGTTGGGACATCACACTCGCTGTTTTATATTCTAGGAAAAGTCTTGTGTAAAAGAGGTGGAAGCACAACGCTTTTCGATACGTGCCTCATTCACCATATATATGAAAATCAACAATATTGATTACATAAGTCCACAAAATAAAAGAGTGATGCGTGCTTTGGGTGCCGCTATATTTTTCTCATCTCCTTTGGCTCGCTGAGCACGAATTGGGGGTCGACAGACAAATTTTCAATAAAACGCATAAAACCGATGAAAATCATATCACAGGTCCAAAAAAGATAAAAAGTGGTGTGTACTGGGAGTCTCATTCTATGTTTTTTCTTTCGTTGAACACGAATCTGAAGTCAATTGAGGGTCGATGGATAAGTGCGAAAGCAAATTAGACATCAAGATTACAAATTCAATGCCTTTTAATGCTTTAATGTACCTCCAGTGACACCATTTTTTTGTCATTATCGATACTTTCCCTCATCGTTTAATTCAGACTGAATTTCAAGTTTCAGTATCTTTCTCATCAAAGTGAATTATAAAAATTATCAAGAACTGTTATCTATAACACCCTATTTGAAGACGATTGAGATATAACATCCCCTTTTGGGGTGTTTGTTCCCAAAAATGTTTAAAAAAGGTGCTTATTTTACAAAAAACAAGCTGGTAGAAATTCACATAAAAGCAGTCCCAGGGCTACATGCAGGCCTTTATTTGTAAACCTTAAGATAATGAATGTCGTATCATTGGTAATTTTAGAAACAGCAAAAACAAGATGTAGTACCTAAAACAACACTTGTGGAAGACTCAAAAATTTATAATGGTCTGAAAATTTACAAGTGTCTCCCTGATTCTATCAAAGGAATTAACATTTTAAAGAATTTCCGTCGTAAACCTTGAATTTTTTTAATATGTAAACTATATTATATTTTGTGTGTGTCCTACAATTCACTTACTTAAGAACCACGTATGTAATTTTATAGTTTATCTTCCAGTTAGCCTTGTCATTCAGACAATAAAGTATAATTATCTATCTATACAGGGTGTTTCAGCTTATTGTTGAATAACTTTAAGATTCGATAGAACTTTTAAAATTAATGCATAAAGTCTATAAAAACATGGGTCGAAAAATGCGTGGCTTCAGAAATACAGGGTGTTTAAATTTACTTTCTAAAATAGTTTTTTTTTAAATATTTCGAACAATATTTGATGTGTAACAGTGAAAATTGGTATACAAGGATTTTTTGGTACGACAAAACGAACCATGGGCATAGTTCTACTGTAGGCGCTAGAGGGCGCTCTCTATTGTACCTGTAGTGTATTAAAATGACCGAAAATTTTTTCTTAGTGCAATTTTTTGCTTTTTGAATAATAATACTGATTATTCGCACTTTTCTGCATAAAAACTCTATTGTAGGTTTTCGTTATAGTTAGCCGTTTTTGAGATATTTCGATTTTTAAGGTTCGATGCATTTTTAATTATTTATGGGAAAATAATATTTTTTTTTACATTTTCGATTTGGGCATTACAAGTAATTAAGATGATCGTTTAGATTGTGTTTTTAAACACAGCAATAATTCCTAACTCCAAATAAACACAAACAAACAGAATATTAATTTGTTTAATTTTCCAATATTATTTTTAACAAATTAAATTAATTATTCACAACTAAAATGCTATTGGATAGTTAGGACAAACATACAAAATCTAAAGTAGTTGCTCGTTTGCCCAATTGTTCAATACACAATTCACATCTACGAATGATCGAACGTGGTATAGCATTATTCAAATAAGGCATTATTTCATCACATGCATTCCTGATTCTGTCTATTAGCATATCTCTTGTGGTTACGGGGGTCTGGTACACTTTTTATTTTAGAAATCCCCACACAAAGAAATCTAATGGATTTAGGTCAGGGGATCGTGGAGGCCAGGCGACTGGTCCTCCACGGCCGATCCATCTTTCTGGATAATTTTCGTCCAGCCAGTTTCTAACTATTCTCGAATAATGAGCTGGACAACCATCAAGCTGGAACCAGGCCAATTTTCTTAAATCTAACATAACATCATCCCACATATTTGCATGTTCAGCCTTTAAAAATTCCAAGAAGGTCGCAGCATTTAACCTTGCAGGCAAAAGGTAGGGTCCAAATAGTCGATTACGGTAGATACCAATCCATACGTTCACACTAAATTCATGCAGAAAATTTCTTTCCCGAACTGCATGCGGATTTTCATGCGACCAAATATGTTGATTATGAAAATTTACCACTCCACGTCTAGTGAAGCATGACTCATCGGTCCATAAAACGTTACTTAAAAACTCCCTATTATTATCAGTTCTATCAAGAATCCACTGACAAAATGTGATTCTTCGTTCTCCGTCCCCTGGCTGTAGTCCTTGCACAGGTTGCAAATGGTAAGGACGTCTATGGTCATTTCTAAGAACACGGTGAACATGGCTTGCTGAAATTCCCAAGGCACCAGAAACTCTTCTAACACTTGTGGTCGGATCTCTATCAAACTCACGCAGAGTCATACGGGTACATCTGCACTGACGAACATTTATGTTTTGATCCCTTTGGAGATTTATAAAACCATTTTCAATTATTTGGCGATGCACTCTTACAAATACTGAGCGAGTTGGATGTCGTCTGTCGGAAATCTTCGTGCGTATTCTCTGGCTGCTTCTGCTGCGTTTCCATTTACAAAGCCATACACAAAGGAATATCCGCTAACTCTTGATTGGAGAATAAAAATGTCATTTTTATAAAACTTACAAAAAGAAACTGGTAAAAGAAACTAAATTTCGTGCATTCATAATTGCAAAAAAACGTTTCAGGTTTCAACAGACAACAAAACTAACTGTCAACTAATTGACGTTTAACCTTATTCTGCTTTCAATTTCAAAAATATTTGCATGCACAGCCTACTTCTAAAAATTATCGAGATACTGACTTTTTAACGTTATTTTATCTTAAATAATTTAAAATGCATCGAACCTTAAAAATCGAAATATCTCAAAAACGGCTAACTATAACGAAAATTCACAAGAGAGCTTTTTTATGTTGAAAAGTGCGAAGAATCATTTTTTTTTATTCAAAAAGCAAAAAATTGCACTAAGAAAATTTTGTCGGTCATTTTAATATACTACAGGTACAGTAGAGAGCGCCCTCTAGCGGCTACAGTAAAACTATGTCTATGGTTCGTTTTGTCGTACCAAAAAACCAATTTTCACTGTTATACATCAAATATTGTTAGAAATATTAAAAAAAAACTATTTTAGAAAGTAAATTTAAACACCCTGTATTTCGGAAGCCCCTCATTTTTCGACCCATGTTTATATAGACTTTAAGCATTAATTTCAAAAGTTCTATCGAATCTTAAAGTTATGCAACAATAAACTGAAACACCCTGTATATCTATTATTTCAAAAAGCAACAGTATTGTTTTCTTAGTTACTACTGGACCACCGAAGAACAGATGAAAGTGAGGGCAGTGAATGCAGAATTCCAGTACGGATACGAATATCTGGGCAACAGCGGACGTTTGGTGATCACTCCATTGACAGATAGGTGTTATTTGACTCTGACAGGGGCTTTGCACTTGAAGTTTGGAGGAGCCCCGGCTGGACCTGCAGGTATACAACTGAGTAGTAGTATTGTTTTGTTTTTTGAGGGTCAATTCAATTAACTGTTGGTTTTCCTGCGTTTTCTGACAAACTGATACTTATCAATATACGCAAACCATTGTGATGTCTTCTAGATAATCTTAACATATACGACGGATGTCTTTTATTCTTTTAAGTTTTGCATATAGAAACATAGTAGGCCGCGCGGATCGAACGTCAGTACTGAATCTTAACCTCACTCTTTAGTAAACTTAAATTCAAAGTTTCACAACAATACGTGCAGTGCAGTGTTCCCACTACAGTGAATTTTTAAGTGTCGCCAAGCTATTAGAAAAATGGAACTCAACCGAGAACATTTTCGCGCCATAATTAATTACAACTTTCAGAGACAATTATCGCATGAAGAATGCCTTGCTGAGTTACTGTCTGTTTTCGGCAACGAAGCGCCACATCAGTCGACAATTTCCCGTTGGTATGGAGAATTCAAACGTGGTGAGTCTTAGCGACGATCCCAGGGTGGGTGCACCAAAAACGGCAGGCACCCAAGAAAACGTCGATGCTGTGCGCAAACTCATCTTTAAAGATAGACATGTGACATATCACGAGATAGAGGCGTCCTTGAAGATCTCAAAGGCCTCAATTCAAAAATTTTACATGAAGAATTAGGAGTAAGAAAATAAGTTTCTTGTTGGATACCCCACTTGTTGACTGAAGAGCAGAAAGCAGCCAGGGTTAATCGGTGTCAAAAAACGCTTGACCGTTTCAATTCCGGAAACTCAAAAAATGTGTACAGCATTGTTAGTGATAACGAATCGTGGATTTACTGTTATGAACCAGAAAATAAACGACAGTCGGCTGTTTGGGTGTACCAAAATGAAGAAAAGCCAACAAAAGTAATCCGTTCTCGAAGTGTTTGGAAAAAGGTGGTCGCGACATTTGTGTCAAAAGCAGATCATATTGCAACAATTCCTCTTAATGAGCAAAGAACTGTTACTGCGGATTGGTGTACTACCATTTGTTTGCCAAAAGTCATCACCGAGCATCGAAAAATCAACCTCGAAAGAAGAGTCATCCTCCACTCAGACAATGCAAGCTCGCACACAGCCCAAAAACCATACAGTATTTAACGGAAGAAAACGTGGAATTATTGGACCATCCTCCATATAGTCCCGATCTAAGTCCTAACGATTTCTTTACTTTCCCGAAAATTAAAATTAGACTGCGTGGTCAACGGTTCCAGACACCAGAAGAAGCAGTTGACGCATTCAAAAATGCCGTTTTGGATCTGCCAGCAAACGAGTGGAATAAGTGATTCGAAAGTGGTTCGAGCGCATGCAGATGTGTATTAATCTTCGTTTTATTTCCATTTGCAAAACTTAAAAGACATGCCTCGTAGTCAATAAGAACTCGCGTACACGCTCTGCAGTCCAACAGCTGACGACTGCAATGGGGTCTTGATGCAGCTTTTCGTCGATAACTAGGAGGACCGTCAAGTCGCGATGTACATTCCTATTACAACCAAGACAAGGGACATTGACCATGTTCTTTAGAACTTTATTTTGGAACTGTTGGAATTCTTGGAGCAGTCCTATACCTGTATTTTACAACCACAAAACCACGCAGGCTTTAAGATCTGATCATATTTCATGACATTGTTATGGAGTGATAGCTTTGAGGATCTACAGTATATTCAGATAAGAGATAGACCGGATGTAAACAAAAGGTTCGGGTGATTTTCACGCTAACGCCGCCGTCTCGACGCAAAACAGGAGTCCTCATTGGTCAATTCGCAATTAAATGCCTATGCCGAGCGGCAGAGCAGTCGTATCAAGGCAGAGTCACATTCAGGTTCAGACGTGTTACGTATGTCGTGTGCATCATTGCAATTTGATATTTCTTTGGACGTTTTCGTTTGTTATCTTATTAGGTTGTTGAGTTTGTCGTTGTTATTGTTATACCTTGTTATTGATTGTTATTGTTATCAACTGCTTGCGCAAAATGCCCAGTAGTACAGATACTGCCGATGAAGTTGTAAACTCCTGTAGTCCACCTAGGAAACGCTCTAAAAAAAGACACCTGAGTGCAGAAATGAAAGAGGTCATTTTGAATATATATAAGATCGAGCGCGAGGGGAACGAGGCATCAACCATCAAAGAAATTGTTGTGAAGGTTTCTCACAAAGTTGGGGTGTGTCGCGCATCAGTGTTTAATGTGTTAAGACAATACAAAAAAAAATCACACCTTTTCTGAGCCAATGACCAGTAAACATCGCAAAAGTATTGTTAAATCATTGGATGAAGCTGATAAGCATGCGATTAGGAGGAAAGTGCATGAATTCTTCTTTAGGAATGAAATACCTACTATAGATAAAGTACTGCAGGAGGTAAATGGAGATACAACGTTGCCAAATTTCAAACGATCAACTTTCCATGCGTTACTGAAGCATTTAAATTTCAAATGGAAAAAACGGGGTCGTAATAGTTTACTACTGGATAGAGAAGAAATTGTGCTATGGAGGAGGGATTATTTAACAAAAATTCATCCAATCGTATACACATCGAATTGTGCTAATTTACTACAAAGTTACGCAAAGCAGCATCTACTATCTAAAATATGTACTGCGTGACTCTTAATACGTCCCTGCCGAATGTTACAGCGTTCGATGATCACGTGGTCTTGTTTATGTCCGGTCTATCTCTTATCTGAATATACTGTAGCCAATAAACAATAATATTGCTTCTGGTAGAAGATTTTCTTTTTTACATGTACATCACAAAAAACCACGTCACTCATCTTCGTCGGTCTGTCTGTCAGTCTGTGTGCTCGCTAATCCTTGGCCTCTTTATAACTTAGAAAGTACCACTCGGATTTGGATGAAATTTTTCCACAGGATTATTACTATGCCAATTGTTTGTCACGGATAACTAGAATGATAGGACTTGGTGTATAGGTATACCGAATGCAGACACGTATTATTTGTTGTTAGGTATGACCGTTTCTTACAATTATTCGGAAAAATAGTGAAAATAAAATAAGAGTATGTAGTGTCAAATTATTCATAAGAAAGTGGTCACTTAGAAAAAGCCGACGAGCCACCCCATTTTTATTTGAAAAAATCAATTAAGCTGAAAGAATTAGTGTTTGTAACTTTAATAAAATCTTTAAAACGACTGTAAGGTCGTTCGTCTGAAAATCGTATTTTTCCCGTGTAATCCCGCTTGATCAAAAATGATTCGATTTACAGGATCCATGGCATTCTAGATCGAAAAACAAAAATTGAAATAAAAATGATTTTATTTGTCAAATATTGATAAGTTTGTTTGTTTGTTTCAGATTTATTAAGCATTAATGCTACAATATCCATAATATCCATATTACACAGTATATCACAAAATATATTATGTCTTCAAGACTACATATTTTCATACAAAATTTCACTACTATGAATTCTGGTTTTCCATGAGATATTTTTTCAATTTCCCTTTGAACATTTTCAAACTGACACACATCTTGACATCATTACTTAATTTATTAAATTCGTACAATCCCTTTTGAAATACTGACTTGCTCGTTATATTGCTACTGCAGTTTTGTATACTTCCTCTAGTAGAATAATTGTGGCATTCGTTGTTCAATACAATAAAATTTTCTAAGTGATTTGGTAGAAGATCATTTTTTAACTTGAACATGAAAATTAAAACCAAGTAGGCTATGAAATTTTTGATATTTAACTATTGTTGTTCTTTCAGCATAAAATTTATTCTACTTTATTTATTTTTATTTAAGATGATTCTCATAGCTTTATTTTGTAATATTTGTAATTTTGAGGAAGAATGAGAATCAGAACTCTTAGACTATGCAAAATTCTATAAAAGTATTTAATATTTATAATATAATATTTAAATGATTCGATTATCACATTTGTTTCATGATTAATTGTAAGATTTTCCTATTAGCATATATTTTGTTTTGTTTGTGTTTAGTTTAAGTTTATTTACATTTAACCAATTTATTACGTTTTTCATATCATTATTTACCAGCTCTATTGCAGTTTCAATGTCTTTATTTGATATATATATATATATAGGCAAATTTTTGGGCTTAAGTTGTGTCTTTTGGCGATAAAATCAAGCTTTCGGCATTCTCTATGGAGCCTTCATCAGGATTTCGTCGTTGAGGTTGCAGCCACAAGGTCTTTCAAAACGAACGTAGAGAAGATAGAACTTGTTATAAATATAAAAATAAAAGGACGGAGACATTGAGCTTGTTGATAACGACAGATACCTTCGTTCCATGTTAAAAATATCAATACACCCGAACATATTAAAAATTGTTAAACATGAGAAGACATTTTAGGGAAACAATCGGAATGCAGTCTCTAACCTCCTACTTCGTCAAAAGAGTCAACTTAAGCCTAAAAATTTGCCAATTTCCCAATTAACAATTAATTGTATTTTGTGCCCAAATGGTCGTTGGCTTCGGCAATGACTACTGCTCATATATATATACAGGGTGACTTTGAAGTTGAGTCATTAATTTTCAGATAATGATTGTAGAAGGACCAAAATATGTGTGTAAAAATTAAAAAAAAATAAAAAAAAATTTTACCTTGTTTTATAAAGTATCCTCCCGACAAGTATTTCAGTGCGGACCTGTATTTGATCGTGAGGTCTTGGAGCACCGGCATGCCGTCCCCTGTGAGGTCTTAAGTCACCTGATTCACGAGCCCGTTGTACTACATTCACAAAGGCACGAGGGGTTGGTTGCACTCGATTGGGAAACCGATCCGCATAAACATGTGCCATTTTTTATTTCGTTTGAGCCATGCAACAGACACCACTATTCACTCACGCGTTACCGACTGACACTGACTGTATACAACTGAATAAAATAATTGTAAATCATCGTTCCAAATTCTTTCGCTTTTTTGTTTCCGATGCGATGAACCGATAAGGCGGATTATATCCGTTGTTGCCAAACACGAGCACATAATATTATTATTGAGACAGGGCGGTACTCAAACTTCCAAAGGGCTATAACTTTGTTACTTTAATTTTACCAGAAAAATGGTAAAGGAAAAAAACATTTCTTTTGATCAGATCTACTCACTGTTAAAATAAATGACTCAACTGTGACTTTGAAGTTGAGTCATTAATTTTCAGATAATGATTGTAGAAGGAAGATAAACCAAAATATGTGTGTAAAAATAAAAAAAAATTAAAAAAATTTTTTACCTTGTTTTATAAAGTATCCTCCCGACAAGTATTTCAGTGCGGACCTGTATTTGATCGTGAGGTCTTGGAGCAACGGCATGCAGTCCCCTGTGTGGTCTTAAGTCACCTGATTCACGAGCCCGTTGTACTACATTAACAAAGGCACGAGGGGTTGGTTGCACTCGATTGGGAAACCGATCCGATGTGCCATTTTTTATTTCGTTTGAGCCACGCAACAGACACTACTATTCACTGACACTGACTGTATACAAATGAATAAAATAATTGTAAAAACATCGTTCCAAATTCTTTCGCTTTTTTGTTTCCGATGTGATGAATCGATACGGCGGATTATATCCGTTGTCGCCAAACACGAGCACATAATGTTATTATTGAGACAGGACGGTACTCAAACTTCCAGAGGGCTATAACTTTGTTACTTTAATTTTACCAGAAAAATGGTAAAGGAAAAAAACATTTCTTTTGATCAGATCTACTCACTGTTAAAATAAATGAGTCAACTTCGAAGTCACCCTATATATATATATATATATATATATATATATATATATATATATATATATATATTATATTAATGTATCATCAGAGAACAGTTGAATTTTGCAGGGTTGTAAAATATCAGGAATATCGTTAATATATAAAATAAATAGTAATGGACCTAATTTGCTACCCTGTGGCACACCTACCGAAATGATTTTAATGTTTGATAATGTATTGCAAATTTTAGTTCTTTGACTTCTATTGATTAAATAACTTTGTAATAAGTTGAATACTGAACCTTGAAATCGATAGTAAGGCGTTGTTCATTTCAGAATGTCATCCTCGGTCGAAATAAGTTAAAATATACATATAGGGTGTCCCATTCAAAAATCGAAAATTGGAGTCGTTTCCGGTCAAACCCAAAGTACGTCAAAGCAAGTGAATATATTAAAAAATGTTCATCTGTAATACTTAACCCCCAAGTTTCGTTTTTGTATCTTCAATAATAAAAAAGTTATAGGGCTAAGCCACCTTGAAGAATCACCTAGTAGACTCAATTTTATGATTGTTTTGAGAGATTTTGATACAGAGTTATTATTATACATGGTGGAAACGTTATGATAGTCATTATTTAAATGGTGGTAGATGGGTTTAAAAGAAGCAAAAAGTTTCATATAACATGGGGGTCAAAGAGGCATCTTTTTAGAGAAAAGCGACTTTAAAGTAAAATAAAATCTGTCAACGCCGCAGTGCCAGACGCAAATTACGACGGAAGCAGTGTAAATAAAGATGGAGTTTGTTGTTTTTTGCTCTTAGGTGTTATTTCATTATTTGATAATGTACTCGTAAAATGCAAACAACAAAAAAAAAATAAAACGGACTTACCACTAACTGTCTCAGCGCTTCACCTGATGTGTGAAAGTTTATTGAACGTATTAAACAATCCACTTATAAATATGGAACACAATTTTGATACATACATTGTTTTTCTTTTTAAAACCCCCACTTTTTTTGTATTTAAAGAAGGTGTTCAAAATGTCGTCCTCCACTTTCCACACAAGCTTCATTACGACGAACCCATCTTCTTCTTACTCTAGGTCATCGAAGTTGTCCATTTATTATTTCAGCCGCATTCAAATTTCCAAATCCAGCGATTTGGTTAATGTTCATTCAAATTTTAAATGACGCCTCTAAAAATGTGTGGTGGCGGTGCCCTGTCATGATGAAACCACAAATTCTGTCTCCGTTCTAATGGCATGTTGTCTAAGGTCTGTTCCAAAAGTTCTGGTAGGTTATGAGCTAGAAAGCTAAGAAATCCTTCTCCTGACAACTTTGGGGGTAACTCGAAAGGGCCAATTACCTGATCGTCAAAAATACCCGCAAAATATTTATTTTAAAACGTTGTTGCAAATGGCCTTCACGAATGTTATGAGGATTTTATTGGACCCACGTGTGAGTATTATGGAAATTTAATATCCCATCTCGCGTAAAAGTACATTCGTCCGTCGCTAGGATGTTTTTATGCAAAAACCACTGACAGAATGTTAGTCTGCGAGAATAGTCTTCTGGTAACAAAGCCTGCACGCATTGATCATTGATCCTGTTCATTTTTGGAAAGGACTTTATGATTGTCTGGGCAAATGAAGCCACATACTCATATATATACAAATCACCACAAGATAAGTTACAAGCGTTACATTATTTTTATTCAAGCTTCTATTCCATTTGAGTCTTTTAAATAGCCTTGATCCATCCTTTTTCTCAAATACTGAAGCCGTACCAACACGTTTTCTTTGAATTTACCTACTTTGTGGATAACTAGCCGACAAAATAACAAACTTACTCAACTTAAAGCTCTAGTTTTGAAAATGATGTCTTTGTTCTAACAGGCACCGGAAAAACGGAGACAACAAAGGACTTAGCGAAAGCCATGGCTATACAATGTGTCGTGTTCAATTGCTCGGACCAGCTAGATTTCATGGCGATGGGGAAATTTTTCAAAGGACTTGCTAGTTCAGGAGCTTGGGCATGTTTTGATGAGTTCAACAGGATAGATATCGAAGTGCTTTCTGTAGTAAGTATAGTTATAAATGGAATAGAATAGATTCATTTCTTATCTTAATTTTTTTATGGAAAGTTAGTAATTATCTGTCAGCGGCAGAGGCCTTATGATGATATTTTTGATCACTTTTTGGTTGGCTTCGGGTTTTGGGAATAATATTTTGAACACGTTTCCAAATTTTGCTCCTATATGCTTGGTCATAAACCTTATTTTTTAAAATTCGCCACAAAAAGTAGACACATTTAAAAGCTTTTTTCCGAACCTGATCTGTAAACCTCTGGACTTTGATCCCCTCAACTAGGCCAGGTCATCTGACCCCAAGATTACCCGGTTTTATGGCTCTAGACTACTTTCAATGGATATTTCTACAAGATAAGGCTCTTATCAACAGCCAAGCACGAAAAGTGACGGGAATCGTAATCAAGAAGGTTCAAGTTCGCGCGGAAATTTTAGTTTTGACCCATAGATAATCGTCAATTTTCCATAAAGATTAAGATACAAAATTGGATGGAAATCTGGGCCATCATATAGCTGTCTTCCATTCAGCTATTTGCTTTTCTCTATGGAGTCAGCAACTTAGAGCTTTTGTGTTATTGAAATAGGTTGCTCAACAAATAGCGACGATCCAGAAAGCGCAACAAGCTCGATTGGACACGGTATTCTTTGAAGGGTCAGAAATAGTCTTGAAGGAGTCTTGTGCTGTTTTCATCACGATGAATCCCGGATATGCAGGAAGAACAGAACTCCCTGATAATCTCAAGGTAATTATGAACCGGTAAAACCTGAAATACACGGTTGTTCTACAGATAATTGCAGCGATCAAATATATGTTAAATAGGTGTTAGATACAAGTTGTACCAAGAAGGTATAAAAGGCAATTCCGTGAAGAAGTTTAGACGTTATTTTCAAGGTAGGTATCACTTTCTATCTACGAGCCCCTTCCCACTTCAGTTGGCGCACTTCAAGATTTGTACAAAATATGCCTTTATAAACTAAACATGACGAAACTATTTACTTCTAAAACAATTTATTTTCTCAAAAACATTTTAGATACACTCTAGTCGTAAAAAATACATATTTGAAATCGCTTAGGCCTATAACTAATAGAACATCTGAACAAATAAACAATGTGCGAATAAATGCGCGAAGTTATCAAAGCAACAATTGAAAGATTACCATTGGGTAATATCACCTTTATCTTTTATTACGGCTGAAATTCTTTGGGGCATAGTGTTAACCAAGTTTTGGCAAAAATTTGGGGTAAAACAATTCCATATTTCTTGAAGCTTTTGTCTCAGTTCGGTGATTGTGCGAGCACGACATTGTCGTAGAACCTTTTTCATCTCATGCCACAAAGTTTCAATAGGTGACAGATCTGGACTGCTAGAAACCCATTTTAAAAGTGGTACATTATTTTCTTCCATCCATTTTATAGCCTTTTTTGAGGTATGGCACGCTGCACCATCTTGCTGAAACTGAAAATCTTGGCCGGATGTCAAACATTCTTCCATCACTGGTAAAAGCGATCCTTCTAAAATTGCCAAATTTTTGTTTGTATCCACATTTACATCAATAAAATTAAGTTTTCCTACTGCTTTTGATGACATACTGCCCCAGACCATAATGGATGCTGGAAATTTCACTTTTCTCTTCAGACAGTCAACATGGAATGCTGCATTTTGTTTGCGAATAACTCTACTGCGACTGTCACCAACACAAACTTCGAATCGGGCCTCATCACTCCATTGTATTGCACACCATTGTTGAGGTGTCCATTGTCTATGTTCTTTAGCCCATCTAAGCCGATTTTCTCTTTGCAGTGGAGTTAATAGTGGCTTTTCTTTGGCCTATAAAAAGGTTGTGCAACTTTAGGGTTTTTACTTCACCTTTGTTATAAGAAAACTTACTTTGCAAGTGCTAAATCTCAGTTTGTAGGCCTCTCTATGAGTTGTGGACCTCGAAATTCTCCTTCCAACAGCGTCACTCCACAGAGCACTTAATTGTAAATAATTGGCACGCCTGTTTTTCACGATTATTCTTCTTAATGCTCTTCGGTTAATATTAACTGAACCAGTTACGTTATATCTTCTAACAATATTTCTCACACTGTACCGCGATAAGTCTAACAAAGTTGCAATTTCTGAGTTTGATTTCCCAGAATTTAATTATCAGTAACCGAATTTTCTCACTAATAACCTTTCCTCTACCCATTTTGAAAACCTTAACTACCCAAAACTATTTTAAACGTATTCTGACAGCTGTGATTAATAAAAACAGTTGTCATCGCTTTTATTTTTCACAGCCACCTATGCGTTATAGACTTATTTTGCATTGAAATGAAAATAGGTTGATATGCTGTAATTGCAACATGTGTTATTTTTATGCTGCAAATTCGATTAGCGGGTGATAAAGTTGGTGTTTTCTACTATATATCATCAAAATATTCATTGTTGATATTTTAAACCTATAACAAGCTGCTACATTTTTTTTATTTGTGTTTGATAAGAAAAAACTAAGATCTTAATAGTTGGGCCAACTGAAGTGGGAAGGGGCTCGTACTAATGGTAATGGAAGTACCTCTAGAAAAGTCACTTATGAAGTTTCGCAGGGATCGGTTTTGGGGCCATTGCAACACCTGATCTATGTCAATACAGTTCTTTTACTGCCTTTGGAACGAGATATCAATTTATAAGCAGATAATACTACAATAATGCACTTTTTTCAAATATTGATCAAATCATGTATGGACGTAGACTTCTGGACTGGCTGTATGTTAATAAATTGATTTCAAAAAAATCCTTTTATATAATAGTGACTCATAAACACATATACAAACAATATGGGGACCTGAAACTTTCGACGAAATTAAGTCAACATGCCAGCAATATTAAATTCCCTGGTCTAAACATTGATCCAAATTTGAATTGGAGTATTCATATTGTAAAACTAAAAACAAAAATAATATCGATTTTGGGCACTCTATAAAAATATTATTTTTCAAAAATGCCGTCTGATTGGGCTACTTTGAGAGCACATTTTGATCCCCGCGGGAAAATAGTAAAATCGAGCCCAAGGGTCACATTTGTAGGCGTTACTTGATGATCGAGTGTAATGTGAGGACTGATCTCGCCTGGGATTACAAACAAACAATTATTTCTTGGAGAATTCAACATCTGCATTTTATGGTAGGCTAGCAGTGGACACCAGGGATTTTCTAAATTTTAGAAATCTTTTGAATCAAATAAATTGACACTGAGTTTCGCTTTCACGGTCGATTAAAATTAGAGCATCATTTCCAAAATTAAAGCTTACTTATGGTCAAAGAAGTATATACAGTCTCAATTGGAAACATGTTCCACGGGATTCTTTAGTCCTTTCCGTTTTTAATCATTGTGATGTTGTATATCATTCTTGTGTCACTAAAGCTGACAGTGATCGATTTCAGCTTATGCAAAATTCATGTGTGCGTCTTATTTGTGGGGTTCTGAGAGAAGAGGACATCATTATTAAAGTAAAAGGAATTGAATGGCTGAAAATGTTCTGGCGCCGGGTAATTCACTGTCTGACACAATACCACAAAGTAATGGTGAGCTATACGCCATTGTACTTGTTTAACAAGGTCAAATTGAGGGTTCAATCACATGATGTCGATGTCAGAAATAAGAATATGATAACGCCTTCAAGTCATGCCACTTTTCCGTATCAACGTTCTTTTACATAGTGTAAGTAATGGGTGACTTTTTTGCTAGTTTCTTTTTGGCAACACTATTTTTGACAGATGACGCGTGAATCGTGTCTTGTGTCATTGTCAAACTTGTTCAGTTTGGTCTATAATTTAACCATGAATCGACTTACGAACGAACAACGCTTGCAAATTATTGAATTTTACTATCAAAATTCATGCTCGGTTAAGAGAGTGCATCGAGCACTGCTTCCAATTTATGGGCAATTTGGTCGGCCTACTGAGGGAACTATTCGGAAGCTTGTGACTAAATTTCGAACCCATTTTACATTATTGGACATTAAACCACCAACACGCAGACGTAGAGTGAGGACTGAAGAAAATATTGCGGCTGTATCCGCCAGTGTTAGTGATGACCGTGAAATGTCGATTCGCCGCCGTTCGCAGCAATTGGGCCTCTGTTACTCCACTACGTGGAAAATTTTGCGACAGGATTTGGGTGTAAAACCTTATG
Source organism: Acanthoscelides obtectus (assembly GCA_963669975.1). Lineage (NCBI taxonomy): Eukaryota > Metazoa > Arthropoda > Insecta > Coleoptera > Chrysomelidae > Acanthoscelides > Acanthoscelides obtectus. The sequence goes on from CAVLJG010000005.1 coordinate 10,687,253, forward strand.
AGATACAGCTGGTGCAAGAATTGAAGCCACACGACCACCCACAACATTTCGAATTTGTTGAATTGGCGCTGGCAAAGTTGGAGGAAGATCCACATTTCTGGTTGAATGGGTACATTAACAAGCAAAGACCACAATGGCCGGAACGTAACTGTGAATGGCGAGCGCTACCGTGTGATGATAACAAACTTTTTTTTGCCCAAAATGGAAGAGCTGGACTTGTCTGACATGTGGTTTCAACAAGACGGTGCCACATGCCACACCGCACACGAAACAATGGCCTCATTGAGAGGCGTGTTCGGTGAAGAGTTTATCTCACGTTTGGGGCCCCTCAATTGGCCGCCTAGATCATGTGATTTAACGCCGTTGTGGGGCCATGTTAAGGCTAATGTCTACAGGGATAAACCAGCAACGATTGACGCACTGGAAGCCAATATTGAAGCATTTATTCGTGAGATACCGGCCGATATGTTGGAGAGTGTGTGCCAAAATTTCACCTTGCGCATGGGCCATCTAAAGCGGAGCCGCGGCCATTTACATGAAATTATCTTTAAACATTAAATTATATCGACCGTTCTATCGACTTAAATAAAGATTTAATCGTTTTTTCAAATTTTTTGTGTTTTTTTTGAAAATCAAATCCTATACCTCTTAAAAAATCACCCGTTTTATACAGACCTATTTGTATGGCATATTTCCAATAAAGACGATTATAATTATCATTATAATAATTAATTTTGAACGTCTTCTGAATGTTAAACGTTTTGAAAGTGTGGAAAATTCTGAGAATCCAATGATGATATTAGAAAATTTTGAAAATGTCAAAAATGTGCAAGTTTGATAGCTTGAAAATGTTCCAAATGTTGGAAACTGTTACAGTACTGTGAAATGCTCATGCTAAATCCTCCCGTTAACGTTCAGCAAAGAAGGGTTTGTTTAACACCAAGCAGAGATCGTTTCTCAAATGGCACTCAACCCCCAAGGAATGTCCATAGATGTGATCGTAAATGCCACGATTCGGGCAAGCCCGTTTAAGCTATATAGTTTAATTTGATTTTAACTTTAACATACCGAAAGCTTCCTGGAATCAATTTAGCAGAACCTACGCAAAGAGACGCAGTTTCTGCAAACAATCATTACCGAAAATAGAGATTCCAAGTACCAAACTACCGCAAATGTTTGCAAAAGGCAAAGCTATAATTGGTAATTAGTAGCTCTACAGGGTGTTTCAGTTTATTGTTGCATAACTTTAAGATTCGATAGAACTTTTAAAATTAATGCATAAAGTCTATATAAACATGGGTCGAAAAATGCGTGGCTTCCGAAATACAGGGTGTTTAAATTTACTTTCTGAAATAGTTTTTTTTCAATATTTCGAACAATATTTGATGTATAATAGTGAAAATTGGTATACAAGGGTTTTTTAGTATGACAAAACGAACCATGGGCATAGTTTTACTGTAGCCGCTAGAAGGCGCTCTCTACTGTACCTGTAGTGTATTAAAATGACCGAAAATTTTTTCTTAGTGCAATTTTTTGCTTTTTGAATAAAAAACTGATTCTTAGCACTTTTCAACATAACAAAGCTCTCTTGTGAATTTTCGTTATAGTTAGCCGTTTTTGAGATATTTCGATTTTTGAGGTTCGATGCATTTTTAATTATTTATGACAAAATAACGTTAAAAAGTCAGTATCTCGATAATTATTAGAAGTAGGCTGCGCCTGCAAATATTTTTGAAATTGAAAGCAGAATGAGGTTAAACGTCAATTAGTTGACAGTTACTTTTGTTGTCTGTTAAAACCTGAAACGTTTTTTTTGCAATTGTGAATGCACGAAATTTAGTTTCTTTTACCTGTTTTTTTTGTGAGTTTTATAAAAATGCCATTTTTATTCTCCAATCAAGAGTTAGCGGATATTCATTTTGTGTATGGCTTTGTAAATGGAAACGCAGCAGAAGCAGCCAGAGAATACGCACGAAGATTTCCAAACAGACGACATCCAACTCGCTCAGTATTTGTAAGAGTGCATCGCCAAATAATTGAAAATGGTTTTGGAAATCTCCAAAGGGATCAAAACATAAATGTGCGTCAGCGCAGATTTACCCGTATGATGCTGCGTGAGTTTGATAGAGATCCGACCACAAGTGTTAGGAGAGTTTCTGGTGCCTTGGGAATTTCAGCAAGCCATGTTCACCGTGTTCTTAGAAATGACCATAGACGTCCTTACCATTTGCAACCTGTGCAAGGACTTCAGCCAGGGGACGGAGAACGAAGAATTACATTTTGTCAGTGGATTCTTGATAGAACTGATAATAATAGGGAGTTTTTAAGAAACGTTTTATGGACCGATGAGTCATGCTTCACTAGACGTGGAGTGGTAAATTTTCATAATCAACATATTTGGTCGCATGTAAATCCGCATGCAGGGGAAGAAATTTTCAGCATGAATTTAGTGTGAACGTGTGGATTGGTATCTACCGTAATCGACTATTTGGACCCTACCTTTTGCCTGCAAGGTTAAATGCTGCGACCTTCTTGGAATTTTTAAAGGCTGAACATGCAAATATGTCGGATGTTGTTATGTTAGATTTAAGAAGATTGGCCTGGTTCCAGCTTGATGGCTGTCCAGCTCATTATTCGAGAATAGTTAGAAACTGGCTGGACGAAAATTATCCAGAAAGGTCAATCGGCCGTAGAGGACCAGTCGCCTGGCCTCCACGATCCCCTGACCTAAATCCATTAGATTTCTTTGTGTGGGGATTTCTAAAAGAAAAAGTGTACCAGACTCCCGTAACCACAAGAGATATGCTAATAGACAGAATCAGGAATGCATGTGATGAAATAAGGCCTTATTTGAATAATGCTATACCACGTTCGATCATTCGTAGATGTGAATTGTGTATTGAACAATTGGGCAAACGAGCAACTACTTTAGATTTTGTATGTTTGTCCTAACTATCCAATAGTATTTCAGTTGTAAATAATTAATTTAATTTGTTAAAAATAATATTGGAAAATTAAACAAGTTAATATTGTTTTTTGTGTTTATTTGGAGTCAGGAGTTATTGCTGTATTCAAAAACACAATCTAAACGATCATCTTAATTACTTGTAATGCACAAATCGAAAATGTAATACAAAAATATTATTTTCCAATAAATAATTAAAAATGCATCGATCCTTAAAAATCGAAATATTTCAAAACGGCTAACTATAACGAAAACTCACAGAACAGCTTTTTATGTTGAAAGGTGCGAAGAATCAGTTTTTTTATTCAAAAATCAAAAAATTGCACTAAGAAAATTTTGTCGGTCATTTTAATACACTACAGGTACAGTAGAGAGCGCTCTCTAGCGGCTACAGTAAAACTATGCCCAGTTCGTTTTGTCGTACCAAAAAACCCTTGTATACCAATTTTCACTGTTATACATCAAATATTGTTCGAAGTATTTAAAAAAAACTATTTTACAAAGTAAATTTAAACACCCTGTATTTCGGAAGCCACGCATTTTTCGACATATGTTTATATAGACTTTACGCATTAATTTTTAAAGTTCTATCGAATCTTAAAGTTATGCAACAATAAACTGAAACACCCTGTATAATACGCATACTAGTCTTATCGAATTAGCAAATCTCCCCGAAATAATTGTAAAGTCTGGTTTTATTGTCGCAAGTTGTTCAAGGGGGTATTTAAAATATGGACGCATAAAATGGGTACACCAATTTGTGTGGGAAAACTTTTTATTTGACAACAAAGAATGAGAAAACGCGTTTTTTGGGATTCAATCCAAAGTTTTGACAGGAACAAAAAACTTATCACACAAGATTTTTAAGTATTTATGAGACCTACAAAATGAGACCACACGTGAAAAGATCCGACTAATGGCAAAAATGTTATGGCCGAAAAACGGGGCAAAATGCAGGTTTTGGCACTTGTTGGTAATGCGATGATAATTACAAGCAACCACTTGAAATTCTTCAAATCCGTAGGATTGATTCTTCTAAATAACAACAACAAAATTGGAGACTATTGGTCAAGTAATTTTTTGAGAATTTCTAATTGTTTATCCCAAAACACTACTAATTTATTGAGCAATATAGAGGGTTCGTTCACCGAGCATTTAATAGCAAAACACTCGTGCTTACCTTGCCTATATGAAACACAAACCATTCCGAAAGATAAAAATAAATTTTTATGCGAAAAACAAAGGTTACGTTTTTTCTTCTAAACAAATTCAAACATTTCGTATTTGTGAGTAATTGAATGCGCTACGATATTCGAAAAACATTCGTTACTATTAGTGGTGGATAATCAATACTTTTGCAAGAATCGAATAGATATCGATACTTTATCTGTAAGAATCCCATACTGAGTATGCAATACCGATACCAAGTATCGGCTCGATTAATTGCCTTTAATTTAATACTGCTAGTGTGAAATAATAATAATAAATAATAATAATCCTGTTCGTGTCTTTATTTCGCTGATCCAGGCCCCGACCTTCGAATTTATTCCTTACTCTTTGTTTACTGTTATTATGCGGTCTCGGTCTCCTATAATTAGAAATAACTGATGAGTAGTGATGAGCGATAGCCTGAATTTTAAATTACATTGCTATATTTGTTATTGTTACAATATTGATTAAAAATAAAATATAATTAATTTCAGCATTTTGCTTCAGTTGAGTGTTAGAAATCAAAATGAACGTGCAACAACCCGAAAATCGTATTCAAATTACCAATCTCGTAAGACTGCCTTAGTTTTTTATCCTTTCGATTCCCAATACCTAAGACCGAATCTATATCGAATATCGATATCGACATCTACATAAACGTGACGGTAGACATCAACATCCTTATCTTAACGAGTTCTGGGAATCCCACGTGTTGGCCTCGACGTTGCGTTGAGAAGAATTGCTGGGTTATGTCATATCAAACAGTATAGCTTACATATTTACATAAGTTTAGAAGTGCTTAGTGTATTATATAATATATTCTCTTTTTCAAAATATAATAAAATATGAGTGATAAAAGAAGAAGTGGTGTTTGGTTGTATTTCAATGCAATTGATTCAAATAAAGCAAAGTGTGACATTTGCAAATCCTATAAAGGTGGTGCAACCTGCAATTTGAGGAAACATTTGAAGGCGAAGCATTTTGCGGAAATAACGCAAGATCTTCCGTCTCCTTCATCTTTAAGAACATCTGCGGAGTTGGAGGAAATACCCGGACCATCAACTTCTTCTACACCTTGGAAGTCACCCCAGGAAGTTCGGCTTATGACGTCACAAAAAAAATTGATCAGGACAAAAGACGAATGCCTTTTCCCTCATCAAAACAATCTAAAATATCGACTTTTGCTACGCGACCAATGTCTATTCCGCGTACTACAGTATATTCAGATAAGAGATAGACCGGATGTAAACAAAAGGTTCGGGTGATTTTCACGCTAACGCCGCCGTCTCGACGTAAAACAGGAGCCTTCATTGGTCAATTCGCAATTAAATGCCTATGCCGAGCAGCAGAGCAGTCGTATCAAGGCAGAGTCACATTCAGGTTCAGACGTGTTACGTATGTCGTGTGCATCATTGCAATTTGATATTTCTTTGGACGTTTTCGTTTGTTATCTTATTAAGTTGTTGAGTTTGTCGTTGTTATTGTTCTACCTTGTTATTGATTGTTATTGTTATCAACTGCTTGCGCAAAATGCCCAGTAGTACAGATACTGCCGATGAAGTTGTAAACTCCTGTAGTCCACCTAGGAAACGCTCTAAAAAAAGACACCTGAGTGCAGAAATGAAAGAGGTAATTTTGAATATATATAAGATCGAGCGCGAGGAGAACGAGGCATCAACCATCAAAGAAATTGTTGTGAAGGTTTCTCACAAAGTTGGGGTGTGTCGCGCATGTTTAATGTGTTAAGATAATACAAAAAAAAATCACACCTTTTCTGAGCCAATGACCAGTAAACATCGCAAAAGTATTGTTAAATCATTGGATGAAGCTGATAAGCATGCGATTAGGAGGAAAGTGCATGAATTCTTCTTTAGGAATGAAATACCTACTATAGATAAAGTACTGCAGGAGGTAAATGGAGATACAACGTTGCCAAATTTCAAACGATCAACTTTCCATGCGTTACTGAAGCATTTAAATTTCAAATGGAAAAAACGGGGTCGTAATAGTTTACTACTGGATAGAGAAGAAATTGTGCTATGGAGGAGGGATTATTTAACAAAAATTGGGAAATATAGAAATCGAAACAGGAAGATTTATTACCTTGATGAAACGTGGGTAAACGCAGGACACACTACAAGTAAAGTATGGGTTGATGATTCTGTAACTTCAGCCAGGAGGGCCTTTCTAGATGGACTGTCCACCGGATTAAAAAATCCAGCAGGTAAATACGAGTAATAGACAACAATCGGATGTTTTTCAAACCTTGGGAACAAGGTTCTAAACATTAATTCCAGGGGGCAGATAAAACATATTACAAGTAACAAAACTTTTATAACTTTCGATAAAATGCGTGGATGTTTTATTGTCATTTTCATTTGTTAGAACTTTTTTAAGCCATGTTTTTATGTGTTTTCGATATTTCAATAATTTTTTAATATAATCTTAAAATATGTCGAATATTATAAAAAAAGTTACTAAGTTTTATATTGTGTACCGTTTCTAATATTTCTAATCATTTTAATTCATACTTTAAGCTTTATAAAGTTATAATTTGTTAATATTAATATTTGCGCGTATTTCAGGTTCCTGATCATTCATTTTTTAAAGGTTTATAACTTTAAATTAAATTGTGAAGCGCTGAGTAATCATACGACGTTCAATATTCTTTCTTTCAATATGACTAAATAATCCCAATTATAGCAATCTGATACTCATGTCTCAATGTTTTTTCGCTGAATGTGATGAAAACATTTGAAAAAGGTTCGCTTATTGAAATAAATCTACACCAGTTAGTACTTCGATTTCCAGGTACAGGGAAAATGCTCATTATCTGCCATATTGGCAGTGAGGATGGATTTGTTGTTGACGGTCTGTGGTGCTTTGAGTCTAAGAAAACTGGAGATTACCACGAGGAAATGAATGGCGAATCGTTTGAACAGTGGTTTTCAAAAATTTTACCGAACTTAGAGGAAAACGCAGTAATTGTGTTGGATAATGCGCCTTATCATTCTCGAAGAATGGAGAAGATCCCAACAACGGCTTCAAGGAAAGTTGATGTTCAAAATTGGCTCCGCTCGAAAAATATCAACTTTGAAGAAGCAATGCTGAAAGTACAATTATTAAGAATTGTCAAGGATCACAAGGCGGAATATCAAAAATACGCCATTGACGAAATGGCAGCAAGTCAAAATAAAACTGTGCTCCGTTTACCTCCATACCATTGCGAGCTCAATCCCATTGAGCCCATATGGGCAGAGGTTAAAAATTATATAGCTAAGCACAATACAACTTTTAAATTTTGTGACCTCAAAGGACTTTTCAAAGAAGCACTAGAATTAATAACAGCGCAAAAATGGGAAAACTGCTTTAAGCACGTGAAAGACAAAGTTGAAAAGAGAATGTGGGAACTGGACAATATTTTAGAGGAACAAGTCGAGCCATTCATTATTGACGTTGGTGCTTCAGGTAGTAGCGATGATGAAAGCTCATCAAGCTCATCTTTCCAATAAAAGATGTCGATCATCAAATTCGGTAAGTTATAAGTAATTATAAAGCTACTGTATTTTTAATTAATTATTGACATTTTTGAACCCATTTTGGCAAAACCTATTCAAGAATCAACTTTCTGACAATGTTCAACCATGCACATTTTTTTACGTTTTGAACGTTTTAATTTGGTTACATATTTACCTAGAAATCAAAAAATATACTAATCAATATTCTAAAAGCAATTTTAAGAGATATACGATTATTTTTAGTTTAGGCTAATTTAAACGCCATTTTGAGATTATATTCGACTGTATTTCACCAAACATCAGGCGGCATCCGAAGCTGGAAATCGAAGCGAAAATTTTGAAGCCCTTATGTATATTTACATCATTATATATTTCTTACCCCACCCCCACATGATCCTATATCCATCACCAATCGTATACACATCGAATTGTGCTAATTTACTACAAAGTTACGCAAAGCAGCATCTACTATCTAAAATATGTACTGCGTGACTCTTAATACGTCCCTGCCGAATGTTACAGCGTTCGATGACCACGTGGTCTTGTTTATGTCCGGTCTATCTCTTATCTGAATATACTGTAAGAACCTGCATATAAAAGTTTTAAACATGATTATAAAAGACATGCTGCCATTTACAATTGTTGAAGATGAAGGGTTCGGAGAATTGTTAGAAGAGTTTGATCCTGCTTATAAACTTCCTTCAAGAAAAACATTAAGCAACAGTTTGTTGCCCCAAACATATGATGAAGTTGTTCAGAAAGTAAAGAATTTAGTAAAACATTCGGAGTATTTGACGATTACGACAGATACTTGAACATCCACAGCTGTTGAAAATTATTTGGCCATAACCGTACATTATTTTTCTGTCACTCTGTCTACACTACAGTATGTATAAATAGTCAGATTGTCAGTATTTATTACAGTATTCGATACATTTATCAAAAAGTATCGGATACTTCTGACTTCGGAAAGTATCGGATCTTTTGTATCGGATATATACTTTTTGCCCACCACTAGTTACTATACACATTTTAAGACAAAACGGATGTGTCTATCATCTTTTGTTGCAAATTACTCACAAATACGAAACGTTTGAAATTGTTTAGAGGGAAAAACGTAACCAATCCTTTTTTACATAAAAATAACATTTATCTTCTGGAATGGTTTTCGATTCATATCAGCAAGGTAAGTGTATTTTGCTATAAAATGCCATTTGAACTAACCCTGTATATTGCTCAAAAAACTAGTAGTGAAGGCCGGAACACAGGTGTTTCGCGATAAACAATTTGAAATTCTCAAAAACTACTTGACCAATCTACTTCAATTTTGTTGTGGCTATTCAAAAGTGCGAATCCTACGAATTTGAAAAATTTCAAATATCTGCGAGAAAATGTCGTCGCATTACCAAGTGCCAAAACCTGCAATTTGCCTTGGTTTTCAGTCATAACTTTTTTGCTATTAGTCCGACCTTTTTACGTGTGATCTCATTTTGTAGGTCTCATAAATAGCTGAAAATCTTATATGAAGAGTTTTTCGTTCCTGCCAACACTTTCGATTGAATCCCAAAAAATGAGTTTCCTCATTCTTTGTTGTCGAATAAAAAGTTTTCCCACAAAAACTGGTGTAACCATTTCATGAGCCTATATTTTGAATATCCGCTTGAACAACTTGCAGCAGTAAAACCAGACTTTATGATTATTTCGCAAACCAGGGGTATTTTCGTCTAATATGATTAGACTATACTCTGTTGTATAGCGCACAGGAAATGAGCAAAATAACACAGACTAATGAAGTGAACAACGTTGTTACCAGGCATAACAATATATGTAATCAAACATAACTAGTAATGCAGCTTTCTTTCGTCCAAAGCCTAGCCTACACCATGTTGAGGAGTTGCCAAATAGCACGAAAAAGCTGTATTACTAGTTATTTCAATGACCAGTCGACCGCATCTAGTAGTAGTAATTTTGCTGTGGTTATTTAGAAGTACGAATCCTACGAATTTGAAGAATTTCAAACATCTGCAAGAAACCATCGTCGCATTACCAACAAGTATTAAAACCCGCAGCTTGCCTCGGTTTTCGGTCATAACTTTTTTGCTATTAGTCAGATCTTTTTACGTGTGGTCTCATTTTGTAGGTCTCATAAATAACTGAAAATCTTACATGAAGATTTTTTCGTTCCTGCCAACACTTTCGATTGAATTCCAAAAAACACGTTTTCTCATTCTTTGTTGCGGAATAAAAAGTTTTCCCACAAAAATTGGTGAACCCATTTTATGCGTCCATGTTTTGAATACTGCCTTGAACAACTTGCATGCATCAGACTTTACAATTATTTCGCAAACCAGGAGTATTTTCATCTAATATGATTAGACTACTGCCAGGAACATACGATAGCGTTGAAATAAACAACAACAAAGTCGACTATAGACATGCTAGAAAAAATTTTGAATGGTTTAAAGCCAAACAAAATTTCTCTCTCAACGGTATAGATATCATAGTTGCGAAAATTACATATATAGAGGTTATTTCAAGGTCAATTGTTGCTTTCATGGAATAATAATAATAATAATAATAATATTTATTTACTCTAAAATACAGGGAACATGGAACGAGTAAATAAATATAATATATCCATAGGAGGACAACGCCTGTGCATGGATCATATGTATGTTGAATTGCAAAATATAATAAAATAGAGAGAAAAAAGAAATTATTGGTAAGAATGGTAGAGCATTTATTGTGTAATATTTGAGATTATTTTATTAATTTGATTTCTCCCAATCGTGTTAATAAATTTTTTTAATTTTTTTTTGAAGCCCAATGTATTGCGTAATTGTTTTAAATTATTTGGTAAATGTTCGTACAATTTTGGAGCTATATACAGGTGACATCGTTTCATTAGGGATTTGTTTGGTTTAGGAACATTTTTTGCGCGTAATTTATATCTGGTTTTATGATTATGTTTAATTATGTCGTGTTCGCTAATAGTTTTGTAATAATGAGTGATGGTATGTAAGAAGTAAAGTTGTTTAGTATCATATACTTGTGCATCATTATATAAGTCATTAGTTGGGTATAATTTTGATTTGCCTAACATTGATTTTAAAATTCTTCTTTGAAGTACATCTAAATCGTTAAAGTATGTAGTGCATGCAGCACCCCACACTACTATACCATATTTTATGTGTGGCTCGACTAAAGCTTGATATATTATTCGTAGATAATATTCAGTTAATATACCGGTTAGAAATTTTATTTTATATGCTATGAATCTAATTTTCTTTAGTATGTGAGAAATATGTACATCCCATCTCAAGTGGGGATCTAGATAAATTCCTAAATATTTTGTATCATTAACTCTATTGATTTTTATATTTTTATCATTTACCTTAAACCGAAGGTGGTTATATTTTGGTAGATGATTAGATAGTGATGAAAATGGTAAAAAATGAGTTTTAGTAAAGTTAATTGTTAATTTTCGGTTATTAAACCACTGAATAATTTTGCAAAAGTCATTTTGGATAATATCTTTTAAGTCGTTCCAATCCTTACCTTTATAGAGTATAGCAGTATCGTCTGCAAAACTGACTATTTTACCAGTACTGTTAATTTTGAATATATCGTTTAAATAAATATTGAATAACAGAGGACCCAAAATTGTACCTTGTGGAACACCACATTTAACAAACATTTCTCTACTATACGAGCTTAATAATTTTACTGATTGCGGTCTATTTGATAAATAATTTTCCATTAAAGAATACATCTTTCCACGAAAACCTATTCTTTCTAAGATTTCCAAAAGTATATTGTGGTTAACTGTGTCAAACGCTTTTTGTAAGTCCACAAATACGCATATCGATGGTACTTTTCCATCTATATTTTGGGTTATTTCATCTACTATACTTAATACCCCATCTGTTGTAGATTTGCCCGCTATAAAACCATATTGATTTGAATTTAGAATTTTGAATTTATTAAGAAAATTAATCATTTTATTAAGGAGTAATTTCTCAAAAACTTTAGCTAAACTTGATATAAGTGAAATAGGTCGATAGTTAGTGACGTCCGTGGAGCAGCGGATAGCTGAAAAAAGAAAAATATTAAAGAAGAGCTTATAATGCAAACATTGCAGGACATCCAACGGCAGATCTGATGGTGACCTTAATTATGACCTTTGCTATGACCTTGAAGATCAATTCAAGGTCAAATTTATTTTTTCACATGTAGATCCTGAATTTTGATCCCAGCGCTAAAAAAATGCATGTCCAAAGGTTTAATTAACGAAGGTAAAGTCACACAGAGAGGTTATTTCAATATCAAATGCTCTATTTCCGTGGATTAGACTTAAGCAATCTTAGAAGATGAAATGTTTCTCCATTTTCATTGATGGTGAAAGAATCAATCTAACCTTGAATCTGCCGCTTCACAACATTCCATGAAAGAGCAAAAATTGACCTTGAAATAACCTCTATGTGTAATTTTAACTCCTATGATATTTATACCTTTGAAGAGGGAATGTTTTTGACGTTCTATATCTGCAATAAAAATTGGGGGCTCCTTGAAAAAAACTTAAAATGAAGTTTAAGGTGAATGACGACAAATCCAAAATTACACTACATGTCCTATTTGATTTCCTAAAACTTCAGTAAATGACGTTTTTTCTAGCGCTCTTGGTTTCCGAGATATTTGGGTGTGTCCTTACTTTTGGGACACCCTGTATAAAACGATTATTATCATCATATCCATCTGCGGCTTCGTGTTTACTCGCCAAGACATACATGCAAGTGAGTAGGTATGTAGGTAAGTGTTGTTGGATCCGTCTCAGCAGCGCACGTGACACTGGCTGTATCAAAATTTTATAAAAACAAAATGGCGGATTGTAATAAAAAAATTAACCCTGAGATTCCCATTTCACGGGCTACATCTCAAACGGCTTGATGGATTTTGACATGTTATGTGTCTCGATTTGTCTTGACAGTATAATAAAATTTTATAAGCTCTAAATGGTGGATTTAAATCGAAAATTTCAACTTCATGGATTTTGACATTTTAGGTGCCCTAAGATTCGTCTTGATATTTACTACAGTTACTGTGAGTTGTTTGTATTTTTCAAAAAAGAATCGGTTGAAGACGTCTTCACGAACGCCTCATAGAGAACCATATCTTGAACGAATATCAGAACAGCTACAATAACAGCAATAAACTCTTTTTATTAAAAGCTTACAGAGTTGATTGAAGCTGGCAACTGCCCTATTGGGATATTCTATAGAGGTCGTTCGACGGCTTCATTAATAATGCATTTTTAAACCTAGTAAATATGGCTTTGCTTTGTTTGACAGTATTTCGGATCGGTTGCAATCTCATTAACTCGAAGCAATACGATTATTCTAATCTATTGGTAGCATTATGCATTTTCGTTCACGCTAGGCGGTGCTAGTGTTAGTTGAGAACAAGACGTACGAGTATTTTCATCATGCTTTGAGGTCTTTGCCTATTTATAACCTTAAGCATGGTCTCAATCTGACTAGAAACCATTTGAGTACAAAAAGATAGTGTCAAGTATGTTGACTCTGCAGTTGCTATGCTATGCTGTTATCAAATTAAACAGTCAAGTCATATACAATTAGTCCATACTTTATAGTCCCCAGCCAGACTACAACCCAAAATACTGAGGTTCAGATCATCCCTGCCGGCGATGCAGGGCTGCATTCGTAAATTGTTACAGAGTGTACTTTGTACTACTCTGTACCTGTTAGATGCGTTCGGAAATACAACAAAATAATCCTTCTGGAACGTGTGCCTTTCTTCCCGAACTCAAAACCTTGTTACTTGTCAGTCTCACGGTTCATTGTTTGTTTATTTTATTTCGTTATCAAAAACTGCTCAAAATTGGAAGAATGTATGTTTTTCATGATAAATGCAACCTCGTATCCCTAGGGTCTCTTATAATAACTACAATGGTTGCAGAAAACGTGGTTAGAAATTTGGCTGTCACCAAGTGTCATAACATGACTCTGTAATCATTTAGGCGTTCTAAAAATGAAGCTTCGCAGTATTCCAGAGTAAAATTTCATCTGTCAATCTACACTCCATTACTGTGTACACTATACGAGGGATGTCTTTCAAGTGTTGCATATGGAAATAAAACAACACGGTAGATAGTTTTAAATGACTTTATTGTTTTTCGAAGTATTCTCCACGAAGATTAATACACATCTGCATGCGCTCGAACCAAGCACTTATTCCACTCGTTTTCTGGTAGATCCAAAACGGCATTTGAATGCGTCAACTTCTTCTTCTGGTGATTGGAACCTTTGACCACGCAGTCTGTTTTCAATTTTCGGGAAAGTAAAGAAATCGTTAGGACTTAGATCGGGACTGTATGGAGGATGGTCCAATAATTCCACGTTTTCTTCCGTTAAATACTGCCTTGTTTTTTGGGCTGTATGCGAGCCTGCATTGTCTTGATGAAGGATGATTCTTCTTTCGGGTTTGATTTTTCGAAGCTCGGTAATGACTTTTGGCAAACAAATGGTGGTATACCAATCCGCAAAAACAGTTCTTTGCTCATTAAGAGGAATTGTTGCAATATGACGCGCTTTTGGCACAAATGTCGCGACCATCTTTTTCGAAACACTTCGAGAACGGATGACTTTTGTTGGATTTTCTTCACCTTGGAACACCCAAACAGCCGACTCTCGTTTATTTTCTGGTTCATAACAGTAAATCCACGATTCATCACCACTAACAATGCAGACAGTAACTCAGCAAGGCATTGTTGTTGCGACAATTGTCTTTGAAAGTTGTAATAAATTATGGCGCGAAAATGTTCTCGGTTGAGTTCCATTTTTCTAATGACTTGGTGACACTTAAAAATTCACTGTAGTGAGAACAATGCACGTATTGTTGTGAAACTTTGAATTTAAGTTTACTAAAGGGTGAGGTTAAGATTCAGTACTGACGTTCGACCCGCGCGACCTACTTTGTTTCTATATCCAAAACTTAAAAGACATCCCTCGTATTGCCAAGTGAATTACAAACGCATCCTAGTTAGACGCGCACAAGGTTCACAGATAGGTGTAAAATTATCTGCGTTGGAATAGTATCAATATACTACCGCAATAAAAGAGATATATCGTTCCCCACTGGCAATGACCTCCGAATTTCAACCCCTACAAGCATTTTTCTGAAAATGGTCAAAAGTCTCTGAAACGCCAGAAAAACGGAGTTTGTTTGTATTTTTGCCCCAAGCTCGGCCAACACTGGACCAATTTCCAAAAACCATAAAGCGTTTTACTTCCTAGCATAGTAATTGAGTGAAAATTTGATCGATATCTTACCGATACCTCCCAAGTTATAGGCGGTCCAAGTATACTAAGTGACATATAAATCCCAGTTTAAATGGTTTTATTTTAATAAAAGTTGGTGAATGTATTTATCTTACTGTAAATAACAAGTGAAAACATCCTTTACGATCGGTTACGATGCCTAGAGTACGGAGACCTGTACGATTTCGTCAACTTAGTGAGTTTGATAGGGGCCGTATAGTGGGATTTCGGGAAGCTGGACTTTATTTTCGGGCAATTGCAGTTAGAGTGCAAAGAAGTGTAGACTCTGTGGTTAGGTGTTGTCAGGCATGGCTTCGAGAAGGCCGTACGCAAAGAGCAAGGGGCACTGGACGCCGCCGTAGAACAACAGACCGTGAAGATCGCCTCCTAAGATTATTGGCCTTAAGGGACCGTTTCTCCACTACCAGGTCCATTGCAAATGAATGGTTTGCAGAACACGGAAGACCTATTGGCATGCGAAGTGTTTACCGACGAATGAGAAGTTTTGGCTTGTTTTCATACCGGCCACACTGGGTCCTCCCTTTAACTCGAGAACACCGACGTAATCGCCTTGAGTGGTGCAGACAACGGTCACTCTGGGATCAGGAATGGAACAGTATTGTCTTTAGTGACGAGTCTCGATTTTGTTTAGGCATGCACGATGGTCGTGCCAGGGTTAGAAGGCGACGTGGTGAAAGGAGGAATCCACAGTTTTTTGTTGAAAGACATGTTCATCACACTGTTGGAGTTATGGTTTGGGGTGCTATAGCTTATGATTCCAGGTCACCTTTAATCTTCATCATAGGTAACATGAACGCGCAGCGTTATATCCACGAAGTTCTAGAACCCCATCTTTTACCCTATCTTGACACCCTGGCAGATCCAACTTTCCAACAAGATAATGCCCGACCACATGCTGCAAGAGTCCCAATAGACTTCTTTCAACATAATGATGTCACATTGTTACCATGGCCACAAGATCTCCCGACTTATCCCCAATTGAGCACGTGTGGGATATGATGGGTAGGAGATTGCTCAATTTGCAACGTCCTCCTCAGACTCTAGAAGCACTTCGAGAGGAGTTGGTGGTTACCTGGAATGAGATACCACAGGAGGACATTGACCACCTGATCAGAAGCATGCCTAGGCGCGTTGGAGAATGCGTAGCATATCAGGGTGCATCCCCATATTATTAAAGGTCAAAGGGCTTTAAAGCAGTGCAATCATTTTGAAATTTTTATCATTTACTTATTATGCTTCATTAAGTACTTATACAAAATTTTATTAAAATAAAACCATTTAACCTGGGTGTTCGGATTTATATGTCACTTAGTATATTAGCGGATAATCGGAGATAAGTGACATGGTTTTTCGTAATTTACATGTCATATAATATCTAAAAACCGCAATATCTCATTTTCGAAATTTCGCGATTGCAATACTTCTTGGCCCGATGGCGTAGGAAGTAAGAGTATTAACTCAACACCAACCCTTCCTTCCAGGCTTTGTTTAGACCCGTTTCCATGATGGTCCCCAACTACTCCCTGATCGCAGAGATTTCCCTGTTTTCGTTCGGCTTTAGCGGCGCCAAACAGCTGGCTAATAAGATCACCACCACCTTCAAGCTTAGTTCAGAGCAGCTGAGCAGCCAAGATCACTACGATTTCGGCATGAGAGCTGTCAAAACCGTCATAGCTGTCGCTGGGAATCTGAAGAGAGAGAAACCTAACATGGACGAACGGCAGATCGTTCTTAGAGCGTTGAGAGACGTCAATGTGCCAAAATTTCTCAAGGATGATTTGACGCTGTTTAACGGTAAGAACTGAAACTACCACTTTAATTCGGGAATCGGACCTTCATGATATCCGGCTACAAATTAGCACCATTTCTAATCACTGAATACAAAGATTTGGTTCTTGGATGTTTTTATTTTGTTGAAACTTGCTTCTGCTTCCAATAGCCTCTCTTCAAATAGGCGCAGCTCGATATTTTCCCTGCTGTCTTTGGGTCCTTATTTTGGCTTTGTTTTTTAAAGGATGTATAATTGTTTTAAACAAGAATTTCACGATAACCTTGACCAAGATCAAGATCAAAATAATTTTTACCTCAGGTCGTATCTGAATGGGAAATTTTCCGCGCTACCTGTTTTCAACGTCAATAGTATTGGCTTACAAATATGATCAAGGTCAAATTAAGGGTTACCGCTGAATAGCCAGGAAAAGGACTAAATACCTGCTATCTTAGACCATCCTTTAAAATGAAATATATAGATTGCTATTGGAGGTTGAGTTACGATGCCACATGGAATAAGTAGTAACGGTAGCACTGTAGTCATATTTTCAGGCATTGATGTTTTCTGTTTTGAGTTATTGAGGTTTTAGAACGATACGAATATAGCCATATGTAATTTGTGAAAAACTGCTTGCCACATCAAGGACCATTTTTTAAAATGAGTGTAAAGCCTAATTGTTTTAAACAAGAATTTCACGATAACCTTGACCAAGATCAAGTTCAAAATAATTTTTACCTCAGGTCGTATCTGAATGGGAAATTTTCTGCGCTGCCTGTTTTCAACGTCAAAAGTATTGGCTTACAAATATGATCAAGGTCAAATTGAGGGTCACCGTTGAATAGCCAGGAAAAGGACTAAATACCGGCTATCTTAGACCATCCTTTAAAATGAAATATATAGATTGCTATTGGAGGTTGAGTTACGATTTCATATGGAATAAGTACATACATTGACTAACTGTATCACTGTAGTCATATTTTCAGTCATTGATGTTTTTTGTTTTTGAGTTATTGAGGTTTTAGAACGATACGAATATAGCCATATGTAATTTGTGAAAAACTGCTTGCCACATCAAGGACCATTTATTTTGAAATGAGTGTAAAGCCTAATTGTTTTAAACAAGAATTTCACGATAACCTTGACCAAGATCAAGATTAAAATAATTTTCACCTAAGGTCGTATCTGAATGGGAAATTTTCCGCGCTGCCTGTTTTCAACGTCAAAAGTATTGGCTTACAAATATGATCAAGGTCAAATTAAGGGTCACCGCTGAATAGCCAGGAAAAGGACTAAATACCTGCTATCTTAGACCATCGTTTAAAATAAAATATATAGATTGCTATTGGAGGTTGAGTTACGATGTCATATGGAATAAGTACATACATTGACTAACTGTATCACTGTAGTCATATTTTCAGGCATTGATGTTTTTTGTTTTTGAGTTATTGAGGTTTTAGAACGATACGGATATAGCCATATGTAATTTGTGAAAAACTGCTTACCACATCAAGGACCATTTTTTAAAATGAGTGTAAAGCCTAATTGTTTTAAACAAGAATTTCACGATAACCTTGACCAAGATCAAGTTCAAAATAATTTTTACCTCAGGTCGTATCTGAATGGGAAATTTTCCGCGCTACCTGTTTTCAACGTCAATAGTATTGGCTTACAAATATGATCAAGGTCCAATTAAGGGTTACCGCTGAATAGCCAGGAAAAGGACTAAATACCTACTATCTTAGACCATCCTTTAATATGAAATATATAGATTGCTATTGGAGGTTGAGTTACGATGCCACATGGAATAAGTAGTAACGGTAGCACTGTAGTCATATTTTCAGGCATTGATGTTTTTTGTTTTTGAGTTATTGAGGTTTTAGAACGATACGAATATAGCCATATGTAATTTGTGAAAAACTGCTTGCCACATCAAGGACCATCTTTTAAAATGAGTGTAAAGCCTAATTGCTTTAAACAAGAATTTCACGATAACCTTGACCAAGATCAAGATTAAAATAATTTTCACCTAAGGTCGTATATGAATGGGAAATTTTCCGCGCTGCCCGTTTTCAACGTCAAAAGTATTGGCTTACAAATATGATCAAGGTCAAATTAAGGGTCACCGCTGAATAGCCAGGAAAAGGACTAAATACCTGCTATCTTAGACCATCCTTTAAAATGAAATATATAGATTGCTATTGGAGGTTGAGTTACGATGTCATATGGAATAAGTACATACATTGACTAACTGTATCACTGTAGTCATATTTTCAGGCATTGATGTTTCTTATTTTTGAGTTATTGAGGTTTTAGAACGATACGAATATAGCCATATGTAATTTGTGAAAAACTGCTTGCCACATCAAGGACCATTTTTTAAAATGAGTGTAAAGCCTAATTGCTTTAAACAAGAATTTCACGATAACCTTGACCAAGATCAAGATTAAAATAATTTTCACCTAAGGTCGTATCTGAATGGGAAATTTTCCGCGCTGCCTGTTTTCAACGTCAAAAGTATTGGCTTACAAATATGATCAAGGTCAAATTAAGGGTCACTGCTGAATAGCCAGGAAAAGGACTAAATACCTGCTATCTTAGACCATCCTTTAAAATGAAATATATAGATTGCTATTGGAGGTTGAGTTACGATCTCATATGGAATAAGTACATACATTGACTAAACTGTAGCACTGTAGTTATATTTTCAGGCATTGATGTTTCTTATTTTTGAGTTATTGAGGTTTTAGAACGATACGAATATAGCCATATGTGATTTGTGTAAAACTGCTTGCCACATCAAGGACCATTTATTTTAAAATGAGTGTAAAGAGCATCTTTTTTGTATAGGTATCACATCTGACCTGTTTCCGCGAATGGTTGAAGAAGCAGTTGATTATGGTGTGTTAGAACAGTCTATACGGGCTTCTTGCATACTTTTGGGAATGGAGGATGTCAACGGTACGTTTTTCGACAATAAAAAATAAGTTTTTTTATCCAAAATGGTTGAAGTACGTACCCATCACAACAAAGGACCCTGCACAAAACATATGGAAATTGAATCCCAGTTGATTTTTCTAAAAAGTCAGTATGATATATTTCTCGCTTTACCGAACAAAAGTTCTCATAGGACCAAGACCATTCTATGATGAGTTTCTGAGAAATATTAGGGGGAAGTTTGCTCGATCTGCCAAAACGGTGCACGTTCACATAAAACCTATTTTTGAAACCATTCCCATGCAGCATGTATCGGATCTAGGACACCTCCATAAAATATCTGGTGCTCTTATTAATAAATACCATCCTGCAATCACTATTTTTGGGAGGTGCTAATGCTGCATTAGTACTTCAGCTGTTAGCATGTTAGCAACGACGCAAGAGATGGACGTCGTTCTAGCTTTAGATGGAGTAGTCGGAATTTGCTCACGCTTTGGATAGCTAATAAGGTATCGACTATGACTATCTTATTGACAAGTTAATGAGAATAACGAGGATTTACCTGATGTTTGTGTTATAATAACTGGGCATTGTTGTAAATGTAAGTCTGGTACCCAAACCCTAGGCACATGTGATTTTTTTGACATGTTCTCCACGAGATTGGAGTTTGAAAGCTGACGCAAACTGTTCGATATGCCAGAAGCAGACCACTACATAAAACAACTTAATTTAATAAACAATAAATGACAATACCCTGAAGGTGTGTTCACATAAGTGCGCCTCTTCTTTCTCTCTTACCTTCAAAATCATGACCTTCAGTTGACCTCGTAAAAGTCATAATCATCAATCGTTTGAATTCTCGAAAAACTCGTGCCAGATAAATTTCAGTGTCAAAGTACAAAAATAAGCTTGTCTGGCCGAGATTTATATGACACCTTCTACCACTCTTGCCTACAAGGTTATTAAGTGAAATACATTCTTCACTATACCAATTCTCCGAGTATTTGGTATGAAACCGACGATTTACACATTCACCATTTTTGACAATAGGACAAACTTCCTTTACCAGAACTTGTTATACTTGAGTATCAAAACGGCAGAAGGTAACTTAACACATCGTACGCCACTGCTCACAAGCTTTGTATCGGTGAAGTCGGTGCGCGCGGATCCCGCCATACCGAGTCGCGCTGCATTAGCAGTGGTGTACAATGTTTTTTTTTTTATATCGAAACAGCCGCGCAGGCAGAAGCCTAAATGCCGGAACACCGCGGCTGCTATGATGATCCCAAAGAAATTTTGTTAATGTGTCTGCTAATCATTTCCGTTTAGTCACCAGACTATAGGATTGAAACGTACTTTTAGGAAAGAGGTTCTTTTACAGTATATTCAGATAAGAGATAGACCGGACATAAACAAGACCACGTGATCATCGAACGCTGTAACATTCGGCAGGGACGTATTAAGAGTCACGCAGTACATATTTTAGATAGTAGATGCTGCTTTGCGTAACTTTGTAGTAAATTAGCACAATTCGATGTGTATACGATTGGTGATGGATATAGGATCATGTGGGGGTGGGGTAAGAAATATATAATGATGTAAATATACATTCAAAATTTTCGCTTCGATTTCCAGCTTCGGATGCCGCCTGATGTTTGGTGAAATACAGTCGAATATAATCTCAAAATGGCGTTTAAATTAGCCTAAATTAAAAATAATCGTATATTTCTTAAAATTGCTTTTAGAATATTGATTAGTATATTTTTTGATTTCTAGGTAAATATGTAACCAAATTAAAACGTTCAAAACGTAAAAAAATGTGCATGGTTGAACATTGTCAGAAAGTAGATTCTTGAATAGGTTTTGCCAAAATGGGTTCAAAAATGTCAATAATTAATTAAAAAATACAGTAGCTTTATAATTACTTATAACTTACCGAATTTGATGAACGACATCTTTTATTGGAAAGATGAGCTTGATGAGCTTTCATCATCGCTACTGCCTGAAGCACCAACGTCAATAATGAATGGCTCGACTTGTTCCTCTAAAATATTGTTCAGTTCCCACATTCTCTTTTCAACTTTGTCTTTCACGTGCTTAATACAGTTTTCCCATTCGCTGTTATTAATTCTAGTGCTTCTTTGAAAAGTCCTTTGAGGTCACAAAATTTAAAAGTTGTATTGTGCTTAGCTATATAATTTTTAACCTCTGCCCATATGAGCTCAATGGGATTGAGCTCGCAATGGTATGGAGGTAAACGGAGCACAGTTTTATTTTGACTTGCTGCCATTTCGTCAATGGCGTATTTTTGATATTCCGCCTTGTGATCCTTGACAATTCTTAATAATTGTACTTTCAGCATTGCTTCTTCAAAGCTGATATTTTTCGAGCGGAGCCAATTTTGAATATCAACTTTACTTGAAGCCGTTGTTGGGACCTTCTCCATTCTTCGAGAATGATAAGGCGCATTATCCAACACAATTACTGCGTTTTCCTCTAAGTTCGGTAAAACTTTTGAAAACCACTGTTCAAACAATTCGCCATTCATTTCCTCGTGGTAATCTCCAGTTTTCTTAGACTCAAAGCACCACAGACCGTCAACAACAAATCCATCCTCACTGCCAATATGGCAGATAATGAGCCTTTTCCCTTTACCTGGAAATCGAAGTAGATTTATTTCAATAAGCGAACCTTTTTCAAATGTTTTCATCACATTCAGCGAAAAAACATTGAGACATGAGTATCAGATTGATATAACTGGGATTATTTAGTCATATTGAAAGAAAGAATATTGAACGTCGTATGATTACTCAGCGCTTCACAATTTAATTTAAAGTTATAAACCTTTAAAAAATGAATGATCAGGAACCTGAAATACGCGCAAATATTAATATTAACAAATTATAACTTTATAAAGCTTAAAGTATGAATTAAAATGATTAGAAATATTAGGAACGGTACACAATATAAAACTTAGTAACTTTTTTAAGTTTATAATATTCGACATATTTTAAGATTATATTAAAAAATTATTGAAATATCGGAAACACGTAAAAACATGGCTTAAAAAAGTTCTAACAAATGAAAATGACAATAAAACATCCACGCATTTTTTCGAAAGTTATAAAAGTTTTGTTACTTGTAATATGTTTTATCTGCCCCCTGGAATTAATGTTTAGAACCTTGTTCCCAAGGTTTGAAAATCATCCGATTGTTGTCTATTACTCGTATTTACCTGCTGGATTTTTTAATCCGGTGGACAGTCCATCTAGAAAGGCCCTCCTGGATGAAGTTACAGAATCATCAACCCATACTTTACTTGTAGTGTGTCCTGCGTTTACCCACGTTTCATCAAGGTAATAAATCTTCCTGTTTTGATTTCTATATTTCCCAATTTTTGTTAAATAATCCCTCCTCCATAGCACAATTTCTTCTCTATCCAGTAGTAAACTATTACGACCCCGTTTTTTCCATTTGAAATTTAAATGCTTCAGTAACGCATGGAAAGTTGATCGTTTGAAATTTGGCAACGTTGTATCTCCATTTACCTCCTGCAGTACTTTATCTATAGTAGGTATTTCATTCCTAAAGAAGAATTCATGCACTTTCCTCCTAATCGCATGCTTATCAGCTTCATCCAATGATTTAACAATACTTTTGCGATGTTTACTGGTCATTGGCTCAGAAAAGGTGTGATTTTTTTTGTATTGTCTTAACACATTAAACACTGATGCGCGACACACCCCAACTTTGTGAGAAACCTTCACAACAATTTCTTTGATGGCTGATGCCTCGTTCTCCTCGCGCTCGATCTTATATATATTCAAAATGACATCTTTCATTTCTGCACTCAGGTGTCTTTTTTTAGAGCGTTTCCTAGGTGGACTACAGGAGTTTACAACTTCATCGGCAGTATCTGTACTACTGGGCATTTTGCGCAAGCAGATGATAACAATAACAATCAATAACAAGGTATAACAATAACAACGACAAACTCAACAACTTAATAAGATAACAAACGAAAACGTCCAAAGAAATATCAAATTGCAATGATGCACACGACATACGTAACACGTCTGAACCTGAATGTGACTCTGCCTTGATACGACTGCTCTGCCGCTCGGCATAGGCATTTAATTGCGAATTGACCAATGAGGGCTCCTGTTTTACGTCGAGACGGCGGCGTTAGCGTGAAAATCACCCGAACCTTTTGTTTACATCCGGTCTATCTCTTATCTGAATATACTATAGAGTATACTTCTTTTCTTTTTGGGAAGGAGGAGGGGGAGTCAGGGATTTTAAAATCCCTTTATTTTATTTATTTGTGGTTGCTAGTGTCACGTGACAAAGTCACGTAGCCTTTTTTTCACTATTTTGATCACTTACCGGTAATTTGAATTTCTCTTTATTGATTACAGCGTACCGATTCCTAGACCAAACCTTTTTTAATGATTTTCTTTTGGGAAATTTCATAGTTTATTGATTGTATAATTTCATACGAATCATATCTTTTTTTCTCAGCGACTCAGTATCTAGTTGAAATCTTTTGGACACCAATGTCATAGTATTATTAACAGCTATCTCAGAAATTTCTTCATAAAATATTGTTGGTCTTCGTAGAGAGTTGGTCCTTCCCATTGGCAACCAGCGTGCCACCTTGTAATTTCTACACGTACTAGCCGTTTATGAAAATTTGCTTTCCTATCAAGGTACCTTCTTTACCTATCGAGATACCTTCTTTTCCTATCAAGATACCTTGTTTTAAAAATTCACGTGTGCAGACGCGTCCAGCGCCATTTTCCTTTTTGCATAAAACAAGATATTTAAAAAAAGAATCACAATATACTGTCAGAACAAGCAGCACATATGCTCCACCACAGGAGTGCAAGTTGAAAGAAAGGATATTATTCAACACTACCTGACAATAATATTATTAGACCGTGGTAATTAACCCTGCAAAACGTTTACCATGGTACACGTACGAAAGCTTTACAAATATCTTAACGCCTAAACCTAAACTTATCTGGACAGTGGTCTTCTTCCAGTTGCGGCTCTAGACACAGCCGAGATGTCCACAGCTTACTAAAGCTTAGGTCAAAAACCAGTGGTCAGCAGTGTCAAGGGAAACGGGAGGCTTCCACCAAAGTCGGCTGCGGCTACAAGGCAGCTACAAAACAATGAGTTTCCACACTGGAGGTTAAAATTCCATTAGAAAATGGACGGGGAAGCACCCAAACCAGAACAACTAAACGTAAGGCACAAAATAAAAGAGTACTACTCCATAAACTGGTGTTTAGGACTTTAATATCCCAGAATCTGGAAACAACGCCCACACACAACCAGAATCCCAACGGAAAGCAAAAGCAAAAAGGCGCTGGACGCATCTGTACACGTAAATTTTTTAAGCAAGGTATCTTGATAGGAAAAGAAGGTATCTCGATAGGTAAAGAACGTATTTTGATAGAAAAGCAAATATTCATAAACCGTACGTGTACAAGGTGGCGCGCTGGTTGCCACTGGGCAGAACCGACTCCCTACGAGGGACTAACAATATTTTATGAGAAAATTTCTGAGATAGTCGTTAATAATACTATAATGTTAGTTTCCAAAAGATTTCAACACAATTCTGAGTCACTGAGAATGAAAGATATAATACGCGTGAAATATCGTGAAAATCATGAAAAAGGTTTGGCCTAGGAATCGGTACTCTATAGGCTATAAAGAGAAACTCAACTTACTGGTAAGTGATCAAAATAGTAAAAAAAAGATTATAGCAATTTTCTGTAAGACTAAGATATTGAAAAAACTGCATCTCTTTATTTCAGACTACGTCAAAAAGGTGATCCAGTTGTATGAAACGACAGTCGTACGACACGGATTGATGCTAGTTGGTCCTACCGGATCAGGAAAAACTAAGGTAGGTCACACATGATAAACTCTTCTTACTAGTATACCTGAATATCCAGTTTAAATTATATGCGAAACTACTGTACCGATAATATTGTTAGTGACAACTGGTGACATAAACATACCTAGCAATACTCAGATTTGATTAAACACCCTGGGAGTAGTTGTTCAGAGGTGATTCTGGATCTGTTTAGTACTGTCTCCATCCACTTCACGAAGATGATGATGATGATTATTATTATTATTATTCTTATGAGCAAATTTCTTAGACTGGTTTAAAAATTATTTGCTCAAGAGGTTGCAAGTTTCAGAAGTTAATAGCATTATTTCATCAACAATTGAAAATACGTTAGATGCGCCACAGGACAGTATCCTAGGACCACTTCTTTTTATTTTATACATAACCGATTTACTTGCCATAATCAAAAGATCCAAAATTCAAACTGTCGCCGATGATGCTTTGATTTATATAAGTGCTCAAAATATTCAGTCTGGTATCTCTTATATGAATGAAGACTAGAAACTTGTTTCAAAATTCCATCTGACAAACACAAATTGAATGCAAGTTGAACAGCAGCTATTTTAATTGGAAATCATCAATATACAAACGTTCAATTGAATATTGATGGTGAAAATAATGAATTCGTAGAAAATACCTCGAGGTTTTTGTTGACTCTCAATTAAATTTTAATATTCTTTATGTGAAAATTATAGACAAGATTGGTAGTAGAGTGAGATATTTATCAAGAATTTCTGGAAGTCTGAGTTCATATAGTAGAAAAATTATTTATAATACTATCATCCTTCCAAATTTTTTGTACTCTTCGACTACTCTATATTTAACTGATAATTCGCTTATTGAAAGGCTGCAAATTTTACAAAACAAGTGAATTTACTAATATTGAGTTGAATATTCTACCGGATCAATGAATTAGATGCACACCTTGAAACTTGAATCGGCTTGAAAATGGCGTGAAGTAGATTGACTTTATACTCCGCACACCTTCGAAACAACTGATAGTACAAGTTTCAATTGCATTTTTGTTCTTTTATATTCCTAAATAACAAATATGTAGACGTTGCGCTATTTACATCAATCAATTAAGCCTTTATGAAATGTTTGGTTTCAATAGTCCACCCTCACTATAAGAAAAAGGCAGCTTTATAAAAATAAATTCATAGAGGATATGGTTATTTTCTCAGATGTTACCAAATCATTCCACTTACCCTTGTTTGACGTTCTCTCCCAATTGTTTTACTTGTTTATTGGCTCTGTTGGTTGTACTGTTTTCGTTAATGTTTTTGCAATTCGCTCTCAAGCATTGTTCTTCAAAGTTATTAAGCAGCTATCAGTTTTTTATTTTCAAAGATCTCTTTATATTTGTCTAGTATTTCTAGTATTTCTAAGTAACTACATGAATGTTTAGCATTGCTTAGCAATATTTATTATTACATATACAGGGTGGCCGATATGTAACTGACTGGTTTGTATCTTCCGTCCATTTTTTTCATCCTAATCTTTTATTGAAACTGAGAAATTATTTATGAAAATTAATATCAAACAAATTTCCGCCTCTAGAAGCCGCGCAAAACTGAGGCCTCTTGATTATATTTTCCATCACATTTTAGTAGGTTTATTGTTCTTCAGCTGCTCTGCTGTATTTGGTTTGTTGGAGTAAACACTATTTTTCAAAAATCTCCATAAAAAAGTCAGGAGCCGTTAAATCCGATGACCTTGGTGGCCAGATGACGATCACCAAATCGAGAAATTAAACGTCCCGGAAATATTGTCGGCAAAAGATTCACTGTTTCCCTAGCTGTGTGACATGTTGCTCCATCCTGCCGGAACCGCATGTCTTGCAGGTTAAATTGTTGGATATGGGGAGTCAGAAACTTTTGCACTATATCACGGTAGCGCTTGTCAGTGACAGTAAGAAAATTACCTGCAGCGTCTTCAAAGAAGTAAGGTCCAATGACACCTCCATACCAAACACCGTACCACACTGTGACTCGACGAAGATGAAGTGGCCGTTGATGGATGACACGTGGGTCGTCTAATTCTCAGATACGGCATAATATACTAAGTGACATATAAATCCGAACACCCAGTTTAAATGGTTTTATTTTAATAAAAGTTGGTGAATGTATTTATCTTACTGTAAATAACAAGTGAAAAATTTCAGCCTTATCAGTTGGACATTCTGGTTTTTATACTGCTTTTTTTAATTCACTAACGCTCTAAAAATGAATATTTCAGCCGCAGTAAAGAATCAACGTTGGCGGATTTTGGTTCTCGACATCCTTTACGATCGGTTACGATGCCTAGAGTACGGAGACCTGTACGATTTCGTCAGCTTAGTCAGTTTGATAGAGGCCGTATAGTAGGACTTCGGGAAGCTGGACTTTCTTTTCGGGCAATTGCAGTTAGAGTGCAAATAAGTGTAGACACTGTGGTTAGCTGTTGTCAGGCATGGCTTCGAGAAGGCCATACGCAAAGAGCAAGGGGCACTGGACGCCGCCGTAGAACAACAAACCGTGAAGATCGCCGCCTAAGATTATCGGCCTTAAGGGACCGTTTCTCCACTACCAGGTCCATTGCAAATGAATGGTTTGCAAAACACGGAAGACCTATTGGCATGCGAAGTGTTTACCGACGAATGAGAAGTTTTGGCTTGTTTTCATACCAGCCACACTGGGTCCTCCCTTTAACTCGAGAACACCGACGTAATCGCCTTGAGTGGTGCAGACAACGGTCACTCTGGGATCAGGAATGGAACAGTATTGTCTTTAGTGACGAGTCTCGATTTTGTTTAGGCATGCACGATGGTCGTGCCAGGGTTAGAAGACGACGTGGTGAAAGGAGGAATTCACAGTTTTTTGTTGAAAGACATGTTCATCACACTGTTGGAGTTATGGTTTGGGGTGCTATAGCTTACGGTTCCAGGTCACCTTTAATCTTCATCAGAGGTAACATGAACGCGCAGCGTTATATCCACAAAGTTCTAGAACCCCATCTTTTACTCTATCTTGACACCCTGGCAGATCCAACTTTCCAACAAGATAATGCCCGACCACATGTTGCAAGAGTCACAATAGACTTCTTTCAACATAATGATGTCACATTGTTACCATGGCCACCAAGATCTTCCGACTTATCCCCAATTGAGCACGTGTGGGATATGATGGGTAGGAGGTTGCTCAATTTGCAACGTCCTCCTCAGACTCTAGAAGCACTTCGAGAGGAGTTGGTGGTTGCCTGGAATGAGATACCACAGGAGGACATTGACCACCTGATCAGAAGCATGCCTAGGCGCGTTGGAGAATGGGTAGCACATCAGGGTGCATCCACACATTGTTAAAGGTCAAAGGGCTTTAAAGCAGTGCAATCATTTTGAAATTTTTATCATTTACGTAGTATGCTTCATTTAGTACTTATACAAAATTGTATTAAAATAAAACCATTTAAACTGGGTGTTCGGATTTATATGCCACTTAGTATATAATATAAAATAGTGCATAATGACGTGCCATTAAGAACGATGTTTGGTAGACCGAAATCGTGTCGTAGCTTCCGAATCGTTGCAACAATCGATTAATTATTTAAGTAAAACGTTTTAACAATACGGACGCGTTGTGGGATCGTGTAGCACTCCATGATGAACTGGACACATGTGCTTTAAACAACTACTACGGCGTCACCTACTGAAATGCGTGTATCAAAAATCAGTCAGTTATATATTGACCACCCTGTATATATTATGCCTCCATCCATAACAGCCTGTGGTGACATCTGCTGTAGCCTACTGTAAAATGCAAATATTAAATCCCCCCTTGAACGTTCCTCAAGGAAGCGTTATTGTTACCATGGTTGCATTGTTCCCAAGGGTAGATCAACCCTCAAATGGCACCCCCTCAAGGGTCGTCCGTAAAACACTCCTGTGTTATCCCGCCTCACTGGCATTACCCTGCGTCTCAACCTTCCCTTGGCCTTGATGTCAGCTATTTGATAGGAAATGAAACATGGAGTGGGACACATACCTTTATTCAGTCACGAAGGAAAACATTTAAATCTATATACGACTAGTAACACCTATGAGCTTATAGAACAAATTACAAAGAGTATTCTTCAAACATATCCTGAACGTTTCGCCGCACATCGTGTACAGCAGAAAGTTGATGCTGAAGTTCGTGTAGTACAACAACATGGCGATTTTTTGGGCGCAGTTGATGTAGAGCTTCATTTGTTTGTCCACGGTTCTATCCAGGATGTCGTCGAAGAAGTAGAAGAGACGGATAACGTAACTGGGAAACAATTCATTAATTTTTATACTACTAGCAAAAGGTCCGTACTTCGAAATTTTGATTTGGGTGGCACTAATAATTTTGGAAAAATTGCTATGAGAATATAGAAGCATCGTATCAAATCATCCATACTCGGACTTCTCGGGTGTTCTCGAAGCTTGTGGACGAGAGTGTGGAGTAATATGTATGAATATATAGTTTTACTTTACCTGGGCAAATTCAGTAATACGAATGTATAACTAACAACTAGTAACATCTTGTTGATGTTCTGCTGGATTCTGACTGACATTGCATATTTGGAGGTCGTTTTTATATCTGCAACAAAAACAATGTTGTACCAAGTTTACCAGATAACGTTAGTCCTAAAAGTTTTGTCACAAAATTCATTGGCTCTAATTTTAACAAACACAAAATAATATCAAGTTGCCTTTGGAAACAAAAGTTTGTGGACTTACTTTACTGTCAGTTGAAATTTATTCATTTTGAAGTTCTTGCTTTAAGATGTCGTATAAATTAGAAATGAGAAAAAGCATCTACAAGTTGGTTGGTTGGAGTTTATGAAAGACTGAGAGAAATTGATATCAATTCCGTCCAGGACCTCCAAAGAAAGTTGCGTCTGGAAGGACAGAATGAACCACTCCACATAATTCGATAGTATAGTTTAGTTAAGTATTGAGCTATAATTTAAGATAACTAGTTGATGCCTAAATAAATTCCTTCATTGAAAAAGAATCTGATAAATATTTTGTACCAAAACTTTTAGGATACACGTTACATATTCTCCATACAACTTGCGTATTATAAAACTTCATTAAACGATGTTTTTCAAATTCCTAAAATAGTTTCTATCGCTTTAGTCAAAGTGTTTTAATGTTTTTAGGATAATCTGAGCAAAAGAGGTAATTTGGCACTTGTCCCTGAAGTTTATAGTTTTCGAGATATAAGAGATACAATGTTTGAAAAAGTTCGAAATATGTCATTTTCGACTACGAAAAACCATATGGAAAAACGGAAATTTTGATTCTACCAAGGTTCCTACATATTCTTCGAAAATCCTTCAACAAAATCTCAAATCGTCTAAGGAGACATTGCTATTGTAAATCTATTGTCAACCGATCAAAATGTTTGGAAAATTCTTGACGCAAATTCGGGCTGGTGCTTTTCGATTAAGATTATGCAAACCAGCTGAATCAGAACATTATTCCCATCATATGCGAAGATATGTCTTTTAAGTTTTGCATATAGAAACATAGTGGGCTGCGCGGATCGAACGTCAGTACTGAATCTTAACCTCACTCTTTAGTAAAATTAAATTCAAAGTTTCACAACAATACGCACAGTGTTCTCACTACAGTGAATTTTTAAGTGTCACCAAGTCATTAGAAAACATTTTCGCGCCATAATTTATTACAACTTTCAGAGACAATTATCGCAACAAGAATGCCTTGCTGAGTTACTGTCTGTTTTCGGCAACGAAGCGCCACATCAGTCCACAATTTCCCGTCGGTATGGAGAATTCAAACGTGGACGGTGAGTCTTAGCAACGATCCCAGGGTGGGTGCACCAAAAACGGCAGCCACCCAGGAAAACGTCGATGCTGTGCGTAAACTCATAATTGAAGATAGACATGTGACAGCGAGATTGAAGCGTTCTTGAAGATCTCAAAGACCTCAATTCAAAAAATGTTACATGAAGAATTAGGAGTAAGAAAATTAGTTTCTCGTTGGATACCCCACCTGTTGAATGAAGAGCAGAAAGCAGCCAGGGTTAATTGGTGTAAAAAACCAACCAACCAAGACAATGCAAGCTCGCACACAGCCCAAAAAAAGGCAGTATTTAATGGAAGAAAACGTGGAATTATTGGACCATCCTCCATATAGTCCCGATCTAAGTCCTAACGATTTCTATACTTTCCCGAAAATTAAAAACAGACTGCGTGGTCAAAGGTTCCAGTCACCAGAAGGAGCAGTTGACGCATTCAAAAATGCCGTTCTGGATCTGCCAGCAAGCGAGTGGAATAAGTGCTTCGAAAATTGGATCGAGCGCATCCAGATGTGTATTAATCTTCGTGGAGAATACTTCGAAAAACAATAAAGTCATTTAAAACTACATACCGTGTTGTTTTATTTCCATATGCAAAACTTAAAAGACATCCCTCGTATATATTATGTCCGGACTAATTTATGAAACTTTGAAGCCTCATATTTTTCCAAACCCGACCCCAACTGGTTTAACATTGTAAGGAGTTAATATTATTATTGATAAAATTCTCTTCACTTACGTATATGAGAATTTGAAGTCTGCATGACGTGATTCTTAAATACTGTGATCTTCGTTGGTGTCATCAGTTCAACACTTTCTCTTTCCTGGCCTTTGAATTTATTGCTGCTCTAAAGAAAGATACATGATAAGTTATATCTCACTACTCGTTATACTACCAGGAATTGGTCAACTCAAAACCAAATAAATAATCAAAACTGGTTGAATTTGGAAATACCATGGAAATTAGTTCCTCATATATTGCAAACAAACTAATCGGGTATTTTATGCAAATTGTCATTGACATTGTTAACACCGTGTATTACGCCCAGCTGTATGAACACATTGAACAACAACCAAGTAATATACAGGGTGTAATTTAATTAATTTCTAAAAATACAGGATATGATTCTTTAGCTTATTTTAGGATGAAAAGATTATATGAAGTCCTAAGCCTCTTAACTTTTGAGCTACAGGGTGTTAAAATTTTAATAAAAGATCGTTTTCTTATCATAACTTTAATACTGTTCTAGATACTTTCATGAAATTTGACAAGCACGTAGTAAGCAGGCATTTTTGATGTAAACGATTTTCTAATATTTCTACCAGTGGCGTCCGCACGTATACTGGATATTTTTCAAAAAAGATATGGTACGCCATTACTCTTTCGTAAAATAAAAATCATTTTTGAAATGCTCATTTATTTCGCAAAAAATTTGCCCACTTGAATTTTTTCGCGTAAAAAATAAAAACTATTTTGGCTATTTTAATCGATTGACATTACTTGAATAAGAATTACACAAAAACACATCTTACCTATAAACTATCACATGAGATTTAAGCGATTCTGCAATACATGTAAATTAAAAAAAAACAAGTTTGCAACAAGTTTTGATAATTTCTGTGGATCAAATAAACTAATACTATTTAACTTAATTATCACAAGAGTTGTTGAAAATGTCCTCCTTCTGCTAGAATAAAATACAATACAGTTCTTATGGATGGCGAATCCTTTCAAAAATTCCAGGAGTATTTCTTATGTTTGGCAAGAAAGTAAAATGTTCTGCCTTAATTAGTTAGTTACTTAGTTAGATGACTTTCAACAATGTTTGTACTACGCCAGGTATTTTCCAAAGCGTCTTTGTGGCGTAGACACTGGCTTGTATTGAATCCAGAGGTGGCTACTTTTAACACTTCTTTTACATTGGATACAACAGAATTTATCCAGCATGATTTTTTTCCCACTGTTATGTCCCCATAAATTTAGAAATAACCACGTTGTATCTAATGTTATGTTTATTGCTGTCGTGTTTAATTCTTATTAGCTTTGTTTATTTATTTTTGGAATAAACGTTTTCTTTGCTTTATCTATAAGCAGACGTGAGTATGCCTGCAAAACCAGTGGTGTGCACATAAAAGGTTTAACGAATGGTAGGTTTCTACGCTTCTGGTTGAGGATAAGACACGCCTTTGTTTTAATGAGGTGCCGTAGATGTCTTTACATGCCATATAGTCTTTTCAATATCAAGCTTCACGGTGTTTTCAGAATAGGCTAGGCTAACATTTTTCATAAGAAAACTTTAGGATTTTGACTCAAATATTCAAATCTAAATATCAAAACGAGTGACCTGACAAAAATTCCTGAAGAGACAAAACATATATTTGCATTATAAAATGCACTTCTCTTCTTCGAAAAAGCCAGCGGCGTATAAAATATTCTCTACTAGGTATCCAGGTACCCCAGTGTCTACATCCCTGGTTTAGTTTTGGCCAGAAAACTCTGGGTGTTTGTTGATTATGATGCGCTCACTGACCGTCTAAAATATTTACTCAGTATCTTTACCCGCTCTGTAGATGTATATTTTTTCCAATTTCGTAAATAAGGCTACATCACCCTGTACCTCGGTAGTAGAGCACCTTTTGAGCCATATTTATAGGATCTTTTTCTGTTATTTGTGGATGTGCTTTCTACCATAAAAATATTGGTACGTCTTTCTGAAACACCCTGTATATTGCACATTCATACCATTCTGCACATACGATCACTGATAACCAATCATAATTCCCGTTGACGCTGTTATATGCTATTCCCTCATTATAACGGATACCGTATCACGTAATGGTATTTGCATTCGATTTTGGTTAATTCACATAACTATCCTAACACTGTACCTGCGAGCTCGTATCACACAATCTAACGCGATCACATGGATCCAGCGTGTTCGTCTGCACCATTTTTCTGAACCTGGAGCAACAGAAATGTTAAAACTGCTTAAATGAAATCATGGGCACGTGTGCTCAGAAGCCTACAGACTGCTAAGAGTAAAGTCATTCGCGGAAGACCTTTCCCAGAAACCAGGTGGTTTTTGAACGGCAAAGCGGTCGCGCCAGTCTGCTAAGAATAAGATAGAAAAGAGGTAATTTTTTCCTACAATTTTGGCGACAGTATCGCTAGATTATTGCTTCCTAATGGTAGAGCTACAGCGTTTGGCGCCATTTTGATAACCGCGTTTGATCGAAAATCTGTTTCATTGATCCTGTGTCAAGAAGTAATAGAAACAGGCTACGAGATATCCAAGCGAACATCTATGGAGACTACTATCCTCTTTTGCAGATAATAAAACTTTCTACAAAAAGGTTGTCTACGTTTGTTTTTGACACCTTGGTGGTTCTTCAAGTATAAGCCGCGAAAGTCAAAAATTCGTATGAAAACAGCGCGTGGCATACTGGGCACACTACGTACATTGTCCATGTGTTAGCATACATGTTTTCACGAGGAACGACCCCATAAATCAATAATCTACCACCAATAATACCATTTAAATCTATTTTCTTACTGCCACGCATTAGTGGAAGATGTCATGTTTTCGGATAATTTATGTTTTCATCATGAAAATGCAAGTCCGTAATAGAGTTCCTTCCATTATTTCCGCTGCGATGGTCACTGAAATTATTCAGTGACCAAATCGCCAGTAGACTTCATAACGAAAACATCACAAACTATAAAAAAATATTACATTTTCCAAAGTTAAGAGTGGCAATAAAAACTGGATTCACCTTACAATGGTACTCTTGATCATATACATGGTGTCCCGAAATTGAAAGATAATCCTGCAACTGTCGAGAGGTCCTGTCATGACCTACTACATGGTAAAATTTTGCTTGAGTAAAAGTTGTGTAGTTTTAGAGACTTTCATCAGCATTCATTTTTTCCCATGTCATTGCTACAAACATCAACTTTTTGAGCCAGGTTTGCTTTAAAATACTTAGAATTAAGAATTTCATCTCGTCCAGCATTATTTTTCCAAGGTCTAAATTCTTATCGAAGCCCCTTCTTATAGTACGTCTGACTTTGGCAGTATGTAGAGTAAGAGGATCAAGTACGATCACAGTGCCAATTAATAAAAAAATTGGCAGTTTTTTTTTGGTCTTATCACAGTTATGATGGAGGACGGTTTTCGTAGATATCAAAAAATAACAATTAATGGCTTGGATACAAAAATGGACAGGATTGATGTTGGAGGATAATTTACATTTAAGGTATCAATGTAGTTAGCACTTTCTTGATGTACATCTGCGTACTGGCCGCGTACTGCATAAAAAACAACTAAGTCTCAAGGCACAAAAACTAAAAAACTAATAAAAACAACGCGAAAACTCACATACAAGAGGCACTGAACAACTGACTGTAAAAAAAATCCAAAACTTAGGAACAAGGTATTCTTCTAGCTTTCATTTGAGCTTGTCAGTTTGACGTCAGGAAATACTTTCTAGAACAAAATTTTACCATCTATACTATAACTATCTAAATCTGTAATGACTCATCGATGTTCACGTGAACATCACTTAACTACCAGTAGTCGGCTGTTCATAGGCGGGGTATGAATGTTTAACATGGGTGAACTAGATTTGTCACATGCTTAATAAAGAGTGGTTTGAAACATATTGTAAGTCAAAAATTTGGGAATTACCTTTATTCATCGTCGCTCGTCGCTTCCACTTACATATGACAGTAATAAACTGTCGCTATCGCTTTCCTCGTTGAAATTGACTATAACTGGCTCTATGATGGTGTCGAAGCTGCCACATTTTTGTTTCTTCCTTCACAACATGACGGATAGCATTCTGCCAAGCTTCGGGCGTTACTAGCTGTATGGAAGTCTCAAGTAAAACCTTAACGTCTGGTAATTTGAAGGTTGTGTTATGGCGCGCAATATAACCCTTCACTTGAGCCCAGATGAGCTCTATTGGGTTCAGTTCACAGTGGTAGGGCGGTAACCGCAGCACAGTGACACCACATTGGCGGGCCATCTCATCAGTCACGTAACTAATGTTCGCAGGTTTGTGCTGTTTAATTTTTTCATACAATTCCGCTTTCACACATGAGTCGTCAAACGGGATTCCTTTTTCGCGCGACCATTGCTGCATGTCAGTTTTTCGAGATCCCATAGTCGGCACACGTTCGGCTCGACGACTATGGTAGGAAGCATGATCCATGACGATCACAGAGTTGGGCTCAACTCGCTGAAGCACCCCTTGAAACCAGCTCTCGAAGCAGCTGGCATTCATTTCGTCATGGTAATCACCTCCTTTCTTAGAGACGAAAATCAAGTCACACTCTTCTAAAAAGCCACTATCGCTACCAATATGAGTTACGATCAATATTTGACCCTTCCCTGACGGTCTACGAAGACCTGTTGACAAACCTTCAATGCTTGCTTGTCGGTTAATCACTACGTTTTTGTCTATCCAGGTTTTTTTAACTGTGCTTTGTCGCCTATATTCAATCATTTCGCGTAGGTATTTTCGACGCCAGGCGACTATTTCAGGTCTCTCTATCAATACTGACTTCCGATTACGCGTTTCGTAACGAAAATTAATTTCGTGCAGGGATTTCCTCATTACCTCGACGCTCATTTGGGGTATAATTTCATTTTCCTTGATCGCTGCATGTACAGCCTTGAGGGTTGGTATCTCATTCCTAAAGAAGAATGAATGTACGGTTCGCCTGAACGCCATTTTGCTATCGTCATCCAATTTAACGGCCTTTCGTCCCTTCAAATTAAACTTTGGATCAGTAGTAGCTCCAGTTTTCTTCTTTTCATGCACCACCCTGCGAATGGTCCACTCTGGAACGCCTGTCATACTTTCACAACGCGCGAGTGCATCTCCCTGCGACATAGTTCTGTTCAGATAATTGAACACGTTGAGCACGATTTCTTTCGCGTCCCTCTTCAGTGCTTTACGAAGCCGTCTACTTGTTCCCTGGCTTTGAGTACTTCCACTCGTGCCATTTGTACTCTCCATGGTTAAGAATAATCAAAACAGTAACCACAGAAACCACAACAATAACAATCACACAACAATTCTTATAAAAACACACAATACGCGATGGCTCAACGAAACACGTTCCAATGCGTTGCCGACGCCTATGAGTCTGCCGGTCGAGGCGCGTCTGTGATTTCATTGGTTCTACCGGCGGAGAACAATCTGCCATTATTTCCATCTCTGTCTGTGCTGTTGACCACCGCAAAGCCACAGAAATGACATATGTCGTACGCTATACGGCTGTACTGGAAGGAAGCCGGGATCGAGCTCTGATCACGTGTTGATCACGCGTATGAGTCATTACAGTTTTAAATAGTTGTAGTATAGTACACCATGACGGGACATACCTACAGTTTCAGGATTATCCTTCATCTTTGGGGCACTCGGTACAATGATTATGAAATTCTTCTTCGTATTTAATACATTTTAAAGAATCTTGAGGCTTCAGAATAAAATGATTTAACCGCAGACTGACTCTAGTATTCGTAGTCTATATACCCCGCGGCAAAAAAACAGCAGGGAGCAGAAAAAATATGATTGATAAACCGACCTGCACGTGTTTCTGCTTATTGGCATAAAAGCCCCAAATGAATGAACGTAACGCAGCCACGTGGCTAGAATTTTCTTTTTACTTTCCATTCACGTTAGAGCGTAGTTACTATATGGTCGCACCGCTGGGCTAGTGTTAACATTTAAGTGTTCTATGTTATTAGCGGCAACATACTATTTATGTAAGTTTGTTCTGGATTATTAGTAGTATGCACTAGTAGATGAGAAATCCGACGATCTTCATCGCCCAATGGTTTGTCAAGGTGATTTTCATCGTCAAGTTGTGGGAATACCAAGTATTTACGGAGCAAACCAGCAACTGCTCTCTGTACATACAGGTTGTTCAAATAGTTCTTGAAAATACTGACCGTATAAAACGGCAAATGTTGTAAAAGTCAGCAGTCTAATCACCTTAAATGTCAAGGTCACTTTCAAGGTCAAATTGATTTTTTTATTATATTACCCTATACTTTTGACTCCGGAAATTAAAAGAAGGAAACATTCAAAGTTTGGACATGACCTTAACTTTGACCTTGATGGTTATTCCGAAGTCAAAGCGATTTTCTTAAATGGGCTCCTATACTTTAGACACCGGAAATTGTAGCAGAGGAAAATTCTAAGTTTAAATGTGACCTTGACCCTGAAGGTCGTTCAATGTCAAAGTATAGGGTCCGTTTTAACGACCTTTAAGACCAGGGTCATATTCAAACTGAGAATTTTCATCTCTTCGACTTTCCGGTGTGATAAGTTATAATTTTAACTAAATTAATTTGACCTTAAAATGACCCTCAAAGTCAAGGACATAATAGAGCACATATTAAAACTTGGACTTTTCCCCTCTTTCAATTTCTGTGGTCAAAAGTTCAGGATCTTATTAAAGAAAATCAACTTGACCTTGAAATTATTTTCGAGGTCAAAATCAAGGTCGTTTTTATCACCACCATTCAATGTGTAAAGTAGAATCCTAAAATCTTGTCTTAGTTACTTTTTGTCGGTAAGTATTTTCTGAGATAAGAAGGGGTCGGGACCTTTTTGAAAACCCAGTATATGCATAAATAGATACAAGCTAAAATTGACAAGTTTGCTTTCCGTCTCTGTAATCACAACCCACCGCAGACAGCTTTGTTTTGAACCCATTAAAAACTCATCACCGAAGAGGTCTATATTGGGGACAGGACACAAGTGAGTACGGTCTTTCGGAAAACTCAAAATACAGTGCGCAAGTGTGTTGTTAAAGTTTGGTCTGTTTGCAAGTCAGCCTGATGAGTTGCTAATGAGCTCAAAACAGCGCTGTCTGCCGTATGCTCATCTCAGCTTGATAACTAGTAGTACTAGGCTGTATTTATGGCTACATTGAAACATACGAGTATTTCATACATGTTGTATAGCATATACAAAACAATTTTATCTATCAATAAATATAAGTTAATATCATATATTTTTGAAAAAACAGGTAGTGTAATTGCACCTTGAAAGTTTTTGATGATTTCTGACTTCGAATAGTAGCAGGCAAGTGGTTAAATTTTTGTAGACATTTATCGGGCTCGCAACTTCTGAGATCATCATCAGAATTCAGATGGAAATTAGATTTTCCTCTAGTTTTATGTGAACTATAGATGAAATTCGAATATAGACACACGCTGATCGTTCTACCAAATAGATTTTTTACTCACTTTTGCTGCTAACGTACCCAACATTACTTCAGCTCTTGATTTACATTTCCTATCGATCCCTTGTCCATATAAAAAACATTGTAATAAAACACTTACAAGATTTAGTACGTAACTGTGAGGCCCACTTGCTATATTAGAGACACAGAAGCTTTTAACAATAACGCAACAGCCCTTCATTAGAAGCCAGTTCGTACTTTACAAATAATTTTGATTGACTTAACTTCCTGAAAGCTCTTAAACATAAAAGCTACTTGACTTAACAAGATTGAGAGACATGATAGAGCAAAAGATCAAGATAAAATAGAACGTTTTATTTTGATGGACGGGAAACAAGCCCAAGCTTTTAACCAATTCGAAGAAGCCGAAGATTCATGATATTTGCTGTAGAAAGTTTTCTCGGCATGCGTGTCAGATAGCTTTTATCATATTCCGTTTAACGTAACGTGAATAAAACGTTTTTTAACTTTTGGATCAGTTGGCACTCTCGGAAGCACTGAAGATCAATTGCAATGCGACAAACATACGAGAGGCACTAGAAAAGAAATCGACTTAGCCATGAAAAAACAGTTGAAAAGTACAAGCATAATAATGTCACATATAATCAAAACCTCGAAAGATGACTATTACGTCATACCCTAAATTGTACTGAAGTAATCGATGGACGCACGTCGATGATAAAATCACGATGTCAGGGACATAATGACAACAAATTTATAACGGGGATTTTTTAAGAGGTATACGATTTGATTTTCAAAAAAACAAAAACAAAAGATTATTTCATGTAAATGTTGGCCGCCGTTCCGGTTTAGATGGCCCATGCGCAAGGTCCAATTTTGGCACACTCTCTCCAACATATCGGCCGGTATCTTACGAATAAATGCTTCAATATTGGCTTCCAGTGCGTCAATCGTTGCTGGTTTATCACTGTGACATTAGCCGTAACATGGCCCCACAAGAAATAGTCCAGCGGCGTTAAATCACACGATCTAGGCGGCCAATTGACGGGCCCCAAACGGGAGATAAACTGTTCACCGAAATCGCCTCTCAATAGGGCCATTGTTTCGTGAGTGGTATGGCATGTGGCACCGTCTTGTTGAAACCACATGTCAGCCAAGTCCAGCTCTTCCATTTTGGGCAAAAAAAAGTTTGTTATCATCGCACGGTAGCGCTCGCCATTCACATTTACGTTCCGGCCATTGTCGTCTTTGAAGAAGTACGGCCCGATGATGCCACCGGCCCATAATCCACACCAAACAGTGATTTTTTCGGGATGCATTGGTAGCTCTTGTAATGCTTCTGGCTGGTCTTCACTCCAGATGCGGCAATTTTGCTTGTTACCGTACCCATTCAACCAGAAATGAGCTTTGTCGCTGAACACAATTTTTCGATAAAAATGTGGATCTTCCTCCAACCTTGCCAGCGCCCATTCAACAAATTGGAAACGTTGTGGGAGGTCGTGTGGCTTCAATTCTTGCACCAACTGTATCTTATAAGGTTTTACACCCAAATCCTGTCGCAAAATTTTCCACGTAGTGGAGTAACAGAGGCCTAATTGCTGCGAACGGCGGCGAATCGACAGTTCACGGTCATCACTAACACTGGCGGATACAGCCGCAATATTTTCTTCAGTCCTCACTCTACGCCTGCGTGTTGGTGGTTTAATGTCCAATAATGGGTTCGAAATTTAGTCACAAGCTTCCGAATAGCTCCCTCAGTAGGCCGACCAAATTGCCCATAAATTGGAAGCAGTGCTCGATGCACTCTCTTAACCGAGCATGAATTTTGATAGTAAAATTCAATAGTTTACGAGCGTTGTTCGTTCGTAAGTCGATCATGGTTAAATTATAGACCAAACTGAACAAGTTTTACAATGACACAAGACACGATTCACGCATCTGTCAAAAACAGTGTTGCCACAAAGATACTAGCAAGAAAATCACCCATTATTATGATTTTGGGCGGTTCAGTTATTTCACTGATTACTTTTATTTTCATTTTATTTCATGGTTTTGAGTGATACCTAATAATAATTTTAGTGGAGTTTGTTTTGAAAAAAAAAAACAGTTAAGAGTAGAAAACCTTAAGACAGGAACACCAAAGACCAAAGTATTTTTCGAAAACAACTTAACCTGCTTTAACATAACCTAACTATTCATCTTTCAAATATGATCGATCATGCAACATAAAAATTCTCTTTGTCTCTGTCTAACATATCTGAAACTGCATTAAAAATATTCACAAATCGCTGTCGTTTGTCTCTACTACAGACTAAAATGATGACGTAATCGTCATCTTTCGTGATTTCGACTATAGTGGCGTGGCATGTGTTCTAACCTTGTAAAATTTGAGTTAAGTTTGATAAGCAGTTTCACACTTATGAATTGAATTGTAACGAAAATTAGAGTATCGCTGTGCGATAAAATTTCAGATAAGAAATGGCCATCAGCCGAAAACAATTTTTGAGGTAATGGTCACCCTCTATGGCGATGATCAAACATATTACACAAAATTTTGGTCGAAACAGTTTCGATCGAGGAAGTATTTTTTATAAGAGTATACTGTAGGAGAAATGACGCAAGTGCATTGATGTAGGAGATATTACATTATAAATAAAATTATAAAAAATAATCGCATGCCTTTTGATTCATTGCTAGGTAGATTTTTTTCTAATACCCCACTTAGTATTTGCTACCTTCTTATTGAACTTTTCAAAGGATAAGAAAATGCTCTTGTTTTGGTTCTGGTAATATAATTAAATAAGTATATCGGTTTTTTACCTGAATATAGTCCTAGATATCATGCTGTTCATACCAACGATTAAGATAACTGGTATCACTAGTGTGACAATAGT
This sequence comes from Acanthoscelides obtectus, assembly GCA_963669975.1. NCBI lineage: Eukaryota > Metazoa > Arthropoda > Insecta > Coleoptera > Chrysomelidae > Acanthoscelides > Acanthoscelides obtectus. The sequence continues at coordinate 10,729,877 of CAVLJG010000005.1, forward strand.
ATCTATGTAGTTGATTACTTCGTAGAAATTAGTGTCGAGGGGCTGAAAGATTCAGAATAATGTACTAATTAGTTGAATAAGGATTATCAACATACATATCGACAAAGAACCGCAGCGATCGATTACTCGTCTTGTATCATTATTCATTTATATATGGAACAGAGGTGTCCTTCCCGACAAGAAAACCATTACAAATCGTATGTTGAAGAGTCAAATACAGGAAGCATTGGTGATTGTACTTCAAATTCGACCTTCACCATTGAGATCTCGGAAATGGTAAATGATACGAAGTTGCTCAAGTGGGGAGGTCAAATTGTGTATTTTGGTGACTAACAAAATTCAGCTTATAAAGTTTTGAAATTCAAAGCACTTCCGAAGAGAAACGGAAAAAATCGTTTTAGGTTTATACCTGACTTTATTTGTAGTGGGATTTCAAACTAAATTGCACATTAACATCCCCATTATATAATAGACTCTTCGGTCTCCTTAACAGTCGCCGTGCGCTGTGCGGGTTCGAATCCCGTCACAAGATAAATTTTTCTCTTGGCTGTGGATGTTGTGATTGTCCGTAGGTGGTAGACGGTCTCTGACTGTCGAACGCGGAGGTACCACTCGGCGGATCTCGTAGGCGGGGCCAGAATGTGTGCATGTTGCATGCACACGTGTTCCCTCGCCAGAGTCCGTGTGGCGTCCCCCGCTTTCCGCTGTATCCCCTATAGCCCCACGGTACTCCATGGGTGTTTAGGCCTTAGGCCTTCATGGTAGTTGGAATATAAAAAAACTCTGTTACCATGTTCAACTTGAGGTCTGGTCTGGTATACGAAACAAATGACTATGATAATTTCAAGGCCTACTTTGGAAATTCTGTTTTTCTGGAATAACTGAGGTTTGGCGATGTCAATATATGACATGTTATACATTTTTGGAATCTGAATTAAAAACTCTATACAATTGCGCAAATATGCAGAAAAAATAAAGTTGATACTGGAGGGCAAGAGACGAAACGTCATATTGAAATTCTAATTATGCCATCTTTTAGAGGAGAAAAAGTGGCGATGTTAATATGCAATTTATTTTAACATGCCGCTACAAATCAAGTCAGGAGAAAAGATTTTGGAAAAATTCGATTTTTCTGTCCCTCTCCAGAAGTACTTTAAATTTCGAAGCTTTCTAACAGGAATTTTGTTATACTAAGTGACATATAAATCCGAACACCCAGTTTAAATGGTTTTATTTTAATAAAAGTTGGTGAATGTATTTATCTTACTGTAAATAACAAGTGAAAAAATTTTCAGCCTTATCAGTTGGACATTCCGGTTTTTATACTGCTTTTTTTTAATTCACTAACGCTCTAAAAACGAATATTTCAGCCGCAGTAAAGAATCAACGTTGGCGGATTTTGGTTCTTGACATCCTTTACGATCGGTTACGATGCATAGAGTACGGAGACCTGTACGATTTCGTCAACTTAGTGAGTTTGATAGGGGCCGTATAGTGGGACTTCCGGAAGCTGGACTTTCTTTTCGGGCAATTGCAGTTAGAGTGTAGACACTGTGGTTAGGTGTTGTCAGGCATGACTTCGAGAAGGCCGTACCTACGCAAAGAGCAAGGGGCACTGGACGCCGCCGTAGAACAACAGACCGTGAAGATCGCCGCCTAAGATTATTGGCCTTAAGGGACCGTTTCTCCACTACCAGGTCCATTGCAAAGGAATGGTTTGCAGAACACGGAAGACCTGTTGGCATGCGAAGTGTTTACCGACGAATGAGAAGTTTTGGCTTGTTTTCATACCGGCCACACTGGGTCCTCCCTTTAACTCGAGAACACCGACGTAATCGCCTTGAGTGGTGCAGACAACGGTCACTCTGGGATCAGGAATGGAACAGTATTGTCTTTAGTGACGAGTCTCGATTTTGTTTAAGCATGCACGATGGTCGTGCCAGGGTTAGAAGGCGACGTGGTGAAAGGAGGAATCCACAGTTTTTTGTTGAAAGACATGTTCATCACACTGTTGGAGTTATGGTTTGGGGTGCTATAGCTTATGGTTCCAGGTCACCTTTAATCTTCATCAGAGGTAACATGAACGCGCAGCGTTATATCCACGAAGTTCTAGAACCCCATCTTTTACCCTATCTTGACACCCTGGCAGATCCAACTTTCCAACAAGATAATGCCCGACCACATGTTGCAAGAGTCACAATAGACTTCTTTAAACATAATGATGTCACATTGTTACCATGGCCACCAAGATCTTCCGACTTATCCCCAATTGAGCACGTGTGGGATATGATGGGTAGGAGATTGCTCAATTTGCAACGTCCTCCTCAGATTCTAGAAGCACTTTGAGAGGAGTTGGTGGTTGCCTGGAATGAGATACCACAGGAGGACATTGACCACCTGATCAGAAGCATGCCTAGGCGCGTTGGAGAATGCGTAGCACATCAGGGTGCATCCCCATATTATTAAAGGTCAAAGGGCTTTAAAGCAGTGCAATCATTTTGGAATTTTTATCATTTACTTATTATGCTTCATTAAGTACTTATACAAGATTAAAATAAAACCATTTAAACTGGGTGTTCGGATTTATATGTCACTTAGTATAGTTACCTAATTACGTAACTTTGTCACCACTTAAGCGACTTCGTATCTCTTACCGTTTCCGAGATCCGATTGGTGAGGGTCGAATTTGAAACACACTGTATTTTGTATTTATGACTTTCACACAAGATTGCAGATATCACGATAACGCTTATATTTCGGTATAGGATATTTGTACATAAAATGTGTCTAGAATTCTGCTATGAATCCAAAGGATGAATAATAAATAGGGTGTCCTACCCAAAATAACGAGGTTGGTGTAGACTTATAGTATAACCGGTAGCATCACTACTTAAATAAAAATATGTCAGCGGAATTGCTCCCACCAACTTTACCAAAACCCCAAACTTTGGTGTTTGTCTAACTACTACTTTCTGAGTAGTTGATCGCGTACGTTTCTTCGTAAGAGCTTTAGAAACAGTTTTCCATGGGAGAGATTTCTTAGGAATTAATCAGAACTAGTTTTCCGAAAAATCTGTTGGAGCTTGGAGTAATAGGCTACTTGACTCATATCTAATTTTTCAGAACAAATAGGTATTGTTACAGCATTTTGGTAAGGAAAAACAAAATATATTGATTTAAAAAACGTTAGATGGATATATAATTCCAATTTAAAAAAATAAAGGGTTGTCCAATAGGGACGCAGGAAAGTAAACGTCAATTTGACATAGACGCCATCTTTGTTTTCTGTCACCGACATGTCATTTTGTTAGTTGAATATTTACCATTGATCGCTATGGAGTCGTATTCGATTGAAGACCGCATTAAAGTTATTCAAGAGCACTACAAAAATGGTGCAAAAATAAAAAACACGTTTCGCGCGCTTCGTGAACATTTCGGCCGCAACAACCGCCCAAACGAAACAACCATCGGTCGTCTGGTGCGTAAATTCGAGGCAACAGGTTCTGTGGCAAATCTGCCAGGCTCTGGCCGGCCAAGGAGCGTTCGCACACCGGAAAATATTGCTGTTGTGAAGGAGAGTGTGAGAGACGATCCGAAACAATCAACAACGCGTCGATCCCAAGAATTGGGCATTTCGAGAACCAGTTTGCTCCGCATTCTCCACAAGGATTTGAATGTACACGCCTACAAGATCCAATTGACGCAAGAGCTGCGTCGGGCCGACCATTTTTCGCGCCGAACGATCTCAGATTGGCTCCTTGAATACCGCCAAATTGATCCCAATTTTTCATCAAAAATCATGTTCAGCGACGAAGCGCATTTCACTTTGAATGGGACGGTAAACAAGCAAAACTGCCTCATCTGGGCGAACGAAAATCCCCGTGAGTATCAAGAGCAGCCGATGCATCCTCAAAAAGTGACTGTGGTGTGCATTGTGGTCAAAAGGCATCATCGGCATCACGTGATGATAGAGGTCTATTTTTTGCCGCAACTTGAAGGAATGGATATGGACGATGTTTATTTCTAACAAGACGGTGCAACATGCCACACAACAAACGTCAATATCCATCGATTGCAGTCCTTCTTCCGTGATCGCGTGATTTCGCGCAGAGGAAATGTGCCATGGCCACCAAGATCGTGTGATTTGACTCCCTTGGACTTCTTTTTATGGGGATATTTGGCAAGCAAAGTCTACGTCAACAAACCAGCCACCCTCCAAGAACTCAAAAACAACATCATTGCCGAGATAAATGCCATAGAACCGACCATGTTGCAAAATGTCATTGAAAATTTCGACCATCGCGTGGACGTCTGTAAATCCAGTCGTGGTGAACATTTGAGCGATATTATTTTTCATACATAAATGGTATAAATGAACCTTAAAAATAAAGCACCCAACTTGATTTGAATATCAATCTTTCTTGTTTTAATATGCGTTTACTTTCCTACGTCCGTTTTGGACAACCCCATATATTCTTTATTGTCAATACGAAACGGTGAAAATACTATCGGCCATGATGTGACGTCATACAAATTGTAAACAAAGAAACGTTATCCGTTTGTCACACGTGGACTAACGTTGGTATCTTTAATCATTTCTAAAACACTCCTAATCAACGAAATTCGTTATCGTTTTCTCGTTTTATTGGAAAAGACAATCATGAGCGTTGCATTCGTAAAAGCAGAAATTTTGAGTAAATTGACACATTGATGGTAATTTGTTTTGACTTCAACCCATATTTCTGCTCTACTGAGCTGAGGAACATCAATACTTCCATGTAAGTACAGTGCATCTGATATACTCGTAATGATAGACATAAAAAGATAGAATAAGTAATGGATTTACATAATCTTCCTTTTCAGCAGTCATTCAAAACTAAGCCCATCCGACATATCCTTTGAATAATTTTTTCTAATATTGTATTTCTTCTTACACATCTGTAAGGAATCGCACACCGATGATGCCGTAGATGATATCCAACTTAAACGAGACGATAAAGTCAAAATGTCAATATGTCCCGAACATAAGGTATGCTCAAACAACACACAGTGTTGTGTACATTTATGTCCCTTGATACTCTAATCCACTGCTTTACTGGACTCTTTATCGATATGTTTTGACATTCTCGGATGAAATAGTAGCGATAATTACTATATTTTCCATGTAAGCTAGTAGAAGTCATGTTTATATGTTTATAGGTTTGAGAGGTTATGGTACTGGTACTGGTACTGTCAGATGCGGTTTACAAATGGTATGACGTCAGAGCCCATTGAATGGGCCAAACATGACGGACAGTATATTTTTAAATTGAAGTTTCACGGTCTTTTAGGTCTGAATAAAATATAGTATTATATTTTTTGTCAAATAGGATAATTATTAACCATTCAAGAGCTACTTAAAAAAGTGTCAACTAGCCTATTGCCGAACCGAAAGCTAAATGAAAAATTCCGTCTAAATCGCTCATATTTAACCTGTAAAGGGTGTCTAATAGGTAGAGGGTGGCGCAAAATGGATGTTATTCTATATTCTTTATTCATCACTTGACGTTGATTTGTATATACAGGGTGGCGCATCGAAAATGAAACACGCATTTACTGGCAGCTCAGTTTTTTTTTTGAAAAACGCTCAGACCGGTTGATTGTGTTTTCAAGGGGGACGCAAGTCTGGTAAAAAATCACGTTAACACGTCCAGCCCCCTGGGCGGGGGTGACACCAACCTTAAAATGTTAAATGGAAAGGGGGGTCGAGTGATACCTTATTTTAAAAGTATTTCAATTCCCTTTATAATGATGTAAAATACATGAGCTTCAGTTCAGTAGTTTTGAAGATTTATTGATTTAAAGCTTAAAGTAGACTTTAATAGGTACATCAGATTAGTTTGTACTACTTTAAGAAGAAATTTGACTAAAAGAATTTACTTAATAAGTAAATGCTTTTCTTCACTACGCCCATGGTTTGATTATCATTTTGTTGTTGAAAATAGCTATTGGAGCGTTTTTTTGTGGCAAAAAGTTATTTCTTGAAGAAAGGTAAGGAAATATCTCGTACTTAATTTAAATAGGAATTTAGTACATATTTTGCGATTGATTTGACCAAACCTTGTTTGCTAAAATAACTTCTAACGCTTTATTACATAAACTAACCATGATATATTCCACAGCAGAAAGAGTTGAAATTATCGAAATATTTTTAGGAAATAATCAGTGCGCTAATAGAACAGCAGAAATATTTAATGAGCGACATGAGAACAGCTACTTGCATCGAAAATATGTTCTAGAACTTGTAGCTAAATTTCGGGAAACTGGGTCAGTCGCCAGTAAAAAACGCAACATTGAAAATCCCATAAGGTACGAAGCAATAGAAGTGGGGGTTTTAGTTCAAGTTTATGTAGATCCTACGTTAAGTACCCGCAAATTGAAGACTGTGTGTGGTGTTAGTCGACGTACTGTCCAACGGATTCTAAAGGCCCATAGTTTTCATCCGTATAGAATTCACCTGGTACAAGAACTTAATGAAGACGACTTTGATCGGCGATTACAATTTTGTGAAGATATGAGTCAACGAATTATAAAAGATGAAAATTTTCGATTCAACACTTGCTTTTCCGACGAATGTTCCTTTTTCTTAAATTGTCATAACTGCCGATATTGGTCCGACTCTGATCCCAGAATTTATCATGAGGTTCATATACAGCAGCCACAAAAATTAAATGTTTGGGCTGGTATTTTTGGCGATCATTTGACCGGTGAAATGTATTTGGAATTACTGGAAGACACCATAGATCCTGCATTAACAGCCATAATTGAAAATCAGAATGATCGGCGGTACATTGCGAATAGGTTGATGTTCCAACAGGATGGTGCCCTACCACATTACGCATTACGTGTTCGAAAGTATTTAGATCAGACGTTTCCAGATCGATGGATTGGTAGAAGAGGTGCCATTGAATGGCCCCCAAGATCGCCAGATTTATCACCTTTGGATTTATTTATGTAGGGTCATTTAAAAAGCAAAATCTATGCTACTCAGCCAACATCATTAGAAGACCTGCGACAAAGAATTGTGAATGAGTGCCTTCAAATTACTCCTCAAATATTGCAACTGAAGTTACATCAATTTTATATCATTATAAAGGGAATTGAAAGACCTTTAAAATAAGGTAGCACTCGACCCCCTTTCCATTTAAGATTTTGGGGGTGGTGTCACCCCCGCTTAGGGGGCTGCACGTGCTAACGTGATTTTTTGTCAAACTTGTGTTCTCCTCGAAAGCAAAATCGACGGGTCTGAGCGTTTTTCCAGAAATAAAACTGAGCTGCCAGTAGATGCGTCTGTTTCGTTTTCGATGCGCCACCCTGTATGTGGTAAAACGTATAATATAAAACAATATTATTGATATCATCTGCATGTACTCAAGTGCAAGTTACATTGTGAAATTAATTTCTAACAATAATTACTTAACTTCATTTTTAAATGAAATATAATTACTCGCGGTCAAGGCCATGGACAAGATTACTATCCTAATGCCCCCTAGAAACACACAAGTTATCTGCTTACTTTGAGAAAACACACAATGTAGTTTTATGGAATTTCCGAAACATACGAGGGTGGTCCCAGAAGTACCCGACCCAACGAAGAAAACACAAAAATTCTGCAAAAAAAATGTATTTATTTTTCAACATAATCTCCTTTGAGCTCTATACACTTTTCCCAGCGATGTTCAATAAGTTGGATAGCTTTTTTATAATAAGAACTGTCTTGCTCCTCAAAATAGCCATTAACTGCCGACATCACTTCTTCATCGTTGGAAAATCTTTGACCACTGAGCCATTTTTTCAAGTTTGGAAACAGAAAATAATCCGAGGGGGCTAAATCTGGTGAATAGGGTGTATGAGGTAGCAATTCAAACTTTAATTCGTTAATTTTGTCCATTACAATAACGGATTTGTGAGCTGGTGTATTGTCTTGATGAAGCAACTCTTTCTTCTTAACCAAATGCGGCCGTTTTTGCTTGATTTCATCGCTCAAACGTTGCAATAAGTTCGCATAATACTCGCCGTTGATAGTTTTATCTTTTTCAAGATAGTCAATGAAAATTATCTCACGCACATCCCAAAAAACCGACGCCATAACCTTGCCTGCAGATGAAACGGTCTTCGCCTTCTTTGGAGACGGTTGTCCCTTTTGAGGCCATTATTTTGATTGTTCTTTTATCTCGAGTGTGAAGTGATAGACCCATTTTTCATCCATGGTTATGAAACGACGCAAAAATTCTGACTTGTTGCTGTGAAACTTCGCTAAACACTCAATTGAATTATCTTCACGACACTGTTTTTGCTCGATTGTGAGCAATCGCGGCACCCATCTTGCACACAGCTTTCTCATGTCCAAATTTTCAGATAATATACGATGAACCGCACTTTTTGAAATGCCTACTATGTCTGCTAGCTCCTTCAGTCGACGATCATTCAGTACCGCTTTGTGAATTTTCTTCACCATTTCTGGAGTCGTCACCTCATTTGGTCGACCACTGCGATGCTCGTCTTGGCAGCTCATACGACCTCGTTTAAACTCTGCTACCTAATATTTTACTGTCGTAAACGAAGTAGCAGACTCACCCAGAGTAGAATCCAGTTCAGCTTTTATATTGGTTGGACTGACGCCTTTGAAATAAAAGTATTGTACCACATAACGATGACCAACTTTCTCCATTTTCACAAATTCACTGAAAACGTTCAGTATTGATGGCTGCCAAACAAATACTAAACAACGTGGCGTCTTCAAACTTGACACATATGCTTTATAGGTTGCATACTTTCTAATACAATGATATTTTTCAAACAACTATCGCCATCTCTAGGTCACGCCGGTTACTTCTGGGAACACCCACGTATGAGTTTCATCAAGACGGACTGAAAATTGACCCTTGTGGCAGACCGTACATCAACTCCCGTGAATTGGGTAAACGTTCATCTGTAGACAGTTGAGAATCTTATATAAGAAACGTAACTCACTGATGCTCTCTTCCTGTTCAGTACTAGGATATCGATAATATGAAAACATATTCAAATTGTTGGTTTTACTTAAAAACAAAGTCTTGAAGAACCTATTGGGATAATCTTTATAATACCTTGAGATCACAAGTTCCGTTGACTACCCCTACCACCCAAAAAACGTAGAGATAGAGCAGCACAGATGTGACAACTAGGGCAGCAGTGATGCTTTTTGCCCTGGATATGGTACATATTGAAGGCCTTTTCAAAGGATACTGGACTGCTATGAACCGTTCCACGGTGAAAGCCACTGTCAGCCAGACGCTCAGGAAAGAGAACACATATGCAAAATAGATCCGCATTTCACAGGACGCTGAAAAAGATAATAGCTTTTTGTGTATATAGGGAATAAGAAGGGCATATATAATCCGCAGAGTGCAAATAAAGCTCAAGGCGCAAATTCCAGTTACTCTAATGGATTATCTAAACGAGCAATCCTCTTGTAGCAATATTTGACTATAATTATGGCAAGCATAGTCTAGCTATCATGACTTTATTGCAGTATATTAACGGCACGGGTATCACGTAACCTTTAAAGTGATATAATGCCGTTTTTTTGACATTATGCCGTTTTTTACATTATGTAGGTTTTTCTATAAGATATTAACTTAGCACTTAGTTGTACGTGTTGCCTAAACTTCACGAGGCTTGTTATCAATCTTTGGCTCTGATGTGATGTAAAATCTGCTTCTGAGATGGCATTACTGGAGGTCTAAGCTGTAAGTTGTATGTGTTGATGATAATTACATTGGGTTCTTGTCTCAAATACACTTAATTGAGATTCAAAGCATCCACTTTTTCTTATCCATTTTGGAAATTACGTATACAAATTTGCTGAATTTAAAAAATGAGAGAAACAATTATATTCACTGTACACTGTCGAATTACAAGCCATATACCTATACATGCTAACAGTAAATACACACAACGCGGGCGCGGTGATGATTTCCCGTAATTGTCCTCAGTTTTTCGTAATTTATAACTTTGAACATAACCTCTCTTCAGAAAGTACAACATAAAAATAACCCGTCGGGCGCAGCCAATAGATATACTTCATTGGCAGCATATTCAGTAATGATTTTATCACTCAACAAGTATCACTGATTTTATACACATGCAGACCAATACACATAATCATACAGATACGATCTTGCTATTCAATCAACTTTCTTCTCAGAGATAAAAACTACAGACAAGAACCATTTGGCCTCACAAAAGATATGCAACCAATAATGCGTTCAGTTTAGTTGAGTGATTCCTCCTGAGGTGGACGTTCGCAACGATCCTAGTGAGAAAATGTGGAATGAAATTTGCTAATAATAGAGTTTAAGAAATAGATGTAACATTGAATTTGATTGCAAATATATAAGGTTGATTAGCAGGAAATTATCCCAGTAACAATATGTCTGAGTTTTGAACAGATTTTAAGACTACCAAATTTGCAATCTTTACATAACATTTCGTGGTACATGGGATCCTCTATATCTCCATCAATATTCAATATTTCAATCTGAATAGCAATAGTGATACTGCCTGTCTGCAAAACAGTCACACAGCATTACGACTGAAAAACATATTTAATATAAAAATCATATTAGAACATCAAGCTAATTGAACAGGCCTAAATAAAACATAATTTTGTCATACTTAACGAACAAATACGAGCCCCTTCCCTCTTCAGTTGGCCCAACTATTGAAATCTTAGTCTTTTTCTTATCAAACACAAATAATAAAAATGTGACAGGGTGCTATAGGTTTAAAATATTAACAATAAATATTTTGTTAATATATAGTAGAAAACGCCAACTTTATCACTCCGTAATCAAATTTGCTGCATAAAAATAACACGTTGCAATTACAGCATATCAACCTATTTTCATTTCAATGCAAAAAAAGTCTACAACGCATAGGTGGCTGTGAAAAATAAAAGCCATGACAATTGTTTTTATTAATCACAGCTGTCAGAATACGTTTAAAATAGTTTTGGGTAGTTAACGTTTTCAAAATGGGTAGAGGAAATGTTATTAGTGAGAAAATTCGGTTACTGATAATAATTAAATTTTTTAATTCTGGGAAATCAAACTCAGAAATTGCAACTTTGTTAGACTTATCGCGGTACAGTGTGAGAAATATTGTTAGAAGATATAACGTAACTGGTTAATATTAAGCCACGACATGTGAAAAAAAGTAATATCACAGATGCCGACCGAAGAGCATTAAGAAGAATAATCTTGAAAAACAGGCGTGCCAAATATTTATAATTAAGTGCTCTGTGGAGTGACGCTGTTGGAAGGAGAATTTCGAGGTCCACAACTCATAGAGAGGCCTACAAACTGAGATTTAGCACTTGCAATGTAAGTTTTCTTATAAAAAAGAAGTGAAGTAAAAACCCTATAATCACACAACTTGTTTATAGGCCAAAAAAAAGCCATTACTAACTCCACTGCAAAAGAAAAATCGACTTAGATGGGTTAAAGAACATAGACAATGGACACCTCAACAATGGTGTGCAATACAATGGAGTAATGAGGCCCGATTCGAAGTTTGTGTTGGTGACAGTTGCAGTTGAGTTATTCGCAAAAAAAATGAAGCATTCCATGTTGACTGTCTGAAGAGAAAAGTGAAATTTTCAGCATCCATTATGGTCTGGGGCAGTATGTCATCAAAATGAGTAGGAAAACTTCATTTTATTGATGGAAATGTGGATACAAACAAATATTTGGCAATTTTAGAAGAATCGCTTTTACCAGTGATGGAAGAATGTTTGACATCCGGCCAAGATTTTGTGTTTCAGCAAGATGGTGCAGCGTGCCACACCTCAAAAAAGGCTATAAAATGGATGGAAGATAATAATATACCACTTTTGAAATGGATTTCTAGCAGTCCAGATCTGTCACCTATTGAAACTTTGTGGCACGAGATAAAAAAGGTTCTACGACAACATCCTGCTCGTACAATCACCGAACTGAGACAAAAGCTTCAAGAAATATGGAATTGTTTTACACCAATTTTTTGCCAAAACCTGGTTAATAGTATGGCCCAAAGAATTTCACCCGTAATGAAAAATAAAGGTGATGTTACCCAATGGTAATCTTTCAATTGTTGCTTTGTTAACTTCGCGCATTTATTCGCACATTGTTGTTCTATTAGTTATAGGTCTAAGTGATTTGAAATATGTATTTTTTACGACTAGAGTGTATCTAAAATGTTTTTGAGAAAATAAATTGTTTTAGAAGTAAATAGTTTCGTCATGTTTAGTTTATAAAGGCATATTTTGGTACAAATCTGGAACTGGGAAAACTGAAGTGGGAAGGGGCTCGTATACACAATATTTAATAATATATAATTAGTATCTATTATTACATTTATGTAATATGTTTAAGCTTAATCGTTTAAAACTCTTGGGCTATTTTATTAAAAATCACAGCAAATGTAATTTAGGAGTGCGTTATTACAAATAAATTATTGTATAATTAGCTAGATCGTAACTGATTAATCCAAATGTTGACTGGATTATTCGGATATATATTTTCCGATGAAATTGCATTTGATTATTTCTGCCTATTATTTTTCAATCAAACCGCTGTATTTTTCACATAATTTGTAAAATTTGCATACAATGTACAAAAGCCCTTATAGAAGGGTTTAAAAATATGTAATACTAAGGGCTTATGTTCGAGATAGGGAAGTTCAGAAATATTGAAAAAACATTATTGACATGTCACGTGAACTGATTATCGTATTAAAATTCCTAATCCTAATTTAAAATAAGACAGAACAAGGTGCCATCTATTACCAGAATCAACCACGAAAAGAGTGAACAGCAGCTATTTGTGGGAATTGTAAAGTATCTCAGTTCGCGTTTGACAAACGAGGCACCACTATGACCGCTAGATGCCGTCGATTCTGGCAATGCAGTAAATGTGGCCATTGAATGAATTAATACAATTTTTATAGTATATTCAGTAGTTATTGACACATACCTTCAGTATGATATGGATTTGTTGTGTGGTGTGAGCTGTAGTATTCGACAAGCAGGCTTAGCAAATATCCTGTATCTGCTACCGCCAGAGCTGAAAGATAGTAACTGGAACTCCTCATCTTTAAGTGTGTCGTCATTAGTACCAAGCATGTGAGAAGGTTTCCTACGAATCCGACGAGGATGAGTATCTGTGATGTAGATAATGTAAAAAAAGCAGGCACTGTAGCATTTTCACAAAATGGCAGTTCAAAAGTAAATCCGTAAGTTGTGAGAAAAAAATTCATAGAACTAGAGAATGATATACAAATTGTGGATGCCACATTCCTTTAACAGAACAAGCAAAAGTCTTGGAGTTGCTCAATTCAACTTTAAACTATGCCGTTGTTGTATATTTAATTTATTTAATTAATCTCTCTTTATGAGCAAAAGATACAAAAATTGGAATATTCTTGTTTTTTTAAGGCTAACTGGTATCCGTTGATCAAATAGAGTCACTCACAAATTGTATAATGCAGAGTTGTAAAATATGCACAGTAGAAGCTCTATGAAGCTTGTTCATATCACAGACTAATTATTGCAAAACAACTGACATATATATACAGGGTGTAAACGTTATGATAGTCATTATTTAAACATTGTTTTTCTTTTTAAAACCCACACTGCACTTTTTTTGTATTCAAAGAAGGTGTTCAAAATGTCGTCCTCCAATTTCCACACAAGCCTCATTACGACCTTCACGAATGGTATGAAGATTTTCTTGGGCCCACGTATGAGTATTATGGAAATTTAATATCCCGTCTCGCGTAAAAGTACATTCGTCCGTCGCTAGAATGTTTTTAAAAAAATCCGGATTTTCCAAGTTTTTGTGCAAATACCCCTGAGAGAATGTTAATCTGCGAGGATAGTCTTCTGGTAACAAGGCCTGCACTCGTTGTACATGGTAGGGATAAAGCAAATTTTCCCGAAGGATTCTAAGGACTATGGTATGCAATAGTCCTACGCGGCGGCCTAATTCCCGAGTGCTGATATCTGCATTGATTTCCATGATATTTAAAATTTGTTCCTCGTGCTCTACAGTAACCTGTCTTTTACGAGTGCTAATATTAGTGGGCTGAACACTTCCTGTATCTCGAAGTCTTTGCTACACTTGCACAAATGTCCTGCTGTCTGGGTATACCCGTTGGCGAAATCTGCAGCGATAAATTTGAGCTGCAAGATTTGAATTCTGACGAGCTTCACCGTAAACGAACAACATGTCGGCGAATTCTTGATTCGAGAACATTGTAAATCAAAACGACGACGTACGCGAACAAAAACAAAACAACATACTAACCACTGTTACCGTTTGCGATCGATTGTCGGTTCGATAAGAGTGATGATGACCGCCGCGCTGTTGTCATGTGTGTTAAATATTCAATTTAATGATACTTACTTACTGACTACAAATTTTGGCTTAACTTAGAAACACTTTATGCCAATTTAAAAACGTTTTAGATTAGATTATAAAAAATAAGAAGATTGTGGTGATTGTGGCACTTAAAGTTGTAAATTATAAAGCCATTTAGATAAAAATCTATTGACTTTTGTTTTGACTACCCCTTTTACCCATTTCAATAATGACTACCATAACGTTTACACCCTGTATAATAGAATGAAATTTCTCTGTTTAAATGTTATGTTTAAGGGTCTATTATCTCCTCCAAGACTTCAACATGAATTTTTTACCTAGTGAGTATAATAGTTTAAGAAAATAACAAAAATAATATTTTCGAATTCAAGAGCTATGTTATGCAAGTATTAGCTACCAAAATGTATAATTAATTTAAGTCGTACAAGCTAGTATAGTCATATACTAAGTGACATATAAATCCGAACACCCAGTTTAAATGGTTTTATTTTAATAAAAGTTGGTGAATGTATTTATCTTACTGTAAATAACAAGTGAAAAAATTTTCAGCCTTATCAGTTGGACATTCCGGTTTTTATACTGCTTTTTTTTAATTCACTAACGCTCTAAAAATGAACATTTCAGCCGCAGTAAAGAATCAACGTTTTCGGATTTTGGTTCTTGACATCCTTTACGATCGGTTACGATGCCTAGAGTACGGAGACCTGTACGATTTCGTCAACTTAGTGAGTTTGATAGGGGCCGTATAGTGGGACTTCGGGAAGCTGGACTTTCTTTTCGGGCAATTGCAGTTAGAGTGCAAAGAAGTGTAGACACTGTGGTTAGGTGTTGTCAGGCATGGCTTCGAGAAGGCCGTACGCAAAGAGCAAGGGGAACTGGACGCCGCCGTAGAACAACAGACCGTGAAGATCGCCGCCTAAGATTATTGGCCTTGAGGGACCGTTTCTCCACTACCAGGTCCATTGCAAATGAATGGTTTGCAGAACGCGGAAGACCTATTGGCATGCGCAGTGTTTACCGACGAATGAGAAGTTTCGGCTTGTTTTCATACCGGCCACACTGGGTCCTCCCTTTAACTCGAGAACACCGACGTAATCGCCTTGAGTGGTGCAGACAACGGTCACTCTGGGATCAGGAATGGAACAGTATTGTCTTCAGTGACGAGTCTCGATTTTGTTTAGGCATGCATGATGGTCGTGCCAGGGTTAGAAGGCGACGTGGTGAAAGGAGGAATCCACAGTTTTTTGTTGAAAGACATGTTCATCACACTGTTGGAGTTATGGTTTGGGGTGCTATAGCTTATGGTTCCAGGTCACCTTTAATCTTCATCAGAGGTAACATGAACGCGCAGCGTTATATCCACGAAGTTCTAGAACCCCATCTGTTACCCTATCTTGACACCCTGGCAGATCCAACTTTCCAACAAGATAATGCCCGACCACATGTTGCAAGAGTCACAATAGACTTCTTTCAACATAATGATGTCACATTGTTACCATGGCCACCAAGATCTCCCGACTTATCCCCAATTGAGCACGTATGGGATATGATGGGTAGGAGATTGCTCAATTTTCAACGTCCTCCTCAGACTCTAGAAGCACTTCGAGAGGAGTTGGTGGTTGCCTGGAATGAGATACAACAGGAGGACATTGACCACCTGATCAGAAGCATGCCTAGGCGCGTTGGAGAATGCGTAGCACATCAGGGTGCATCCACACATTATTAAAGGTCAAAGGGCTTTAAAGCAGTGCAATCATTTTGAAATTTTTATCATTTACTTATTATGCTTCATTAAGTACTTATACAAAATTTTATTAAAATAAAACCATTTAAACTGGGTGTTCGGATTTATATGTCACTTAGTATATAATGGAATTAATATCAGGTAGTCTTTTGGTTATAGATGTGCATGACCTTAGAGAAGTACAAATTATTTCCTATTATTATTATGCATTTCTAGGAACGGGCTAATAAAAATGATTTCCTTTTGAAATGCGTCTCGACAAGAGAAGATTCGGCCTTAATGAGAACTTCTGCGATAAAGGAGAATTATCAGGGATAATCTCGCTTTATAACTATTAATATTATCATCCGATTTATTTGGAGTTGAATATTTACTCTTGCAAAATTATGGCTAGTCAGGAGACTTTGGTCTTTAGTTTTGCGAAAAAAAATCGTAGCTATCTCGATTCGTAACGAAGGTCTGTATCGAAGAAGACAAAGTACGCCGAAAAACGGCTGTCATCGGTACCTTTGAAGCGCTAAAATTTAGATTTTTCGAAATTTGACGGGAATTCTAACGGTCAGGATCGTTTCCTAAGCTCAATATCTTTATTTTTCAATCGCTATATAATTTTTATCTTGCTTACGTATAGTAGTAATAGGCCAAGACATATCCGGAAACATGGTCATGCATCGGAAAGTAGCGCGTAGTCGAGGAATTTAAGAAAATCGAAACTTTTCAACGAAAAGGGATAAAGAAATAAAAAAAGACGCTATCTTTGAGTCCGATGTCCGGGCTTTCTCACGCAAAAATCGTCAGGTTCGTAGCTCCTTTATCTTCGGAGGAGATATAAAGTGAACGTCGAACAGCACGAAAATCTACCGTTTTTTCGACTTTGACAGCCGTTTTCGATCGCGTTTCTTCCGCTTACGTCGACGCCCGTAAAGCGCCGAGTTTCTAGTCGCCAGATTAAACAATGCCAGAATAGTCCAAAGTCTTTGATACTGACCGGTACGTAGTATAGCTCAAGGACATCCACATAAAATGACACTTGAGCGACATGTGTAGGACACTGGTCACCTGCTGTCGCACAGCAACAACAGACAACTACTGGCGTATCGTTGAAAGACTGGTTTCCATTTTCGGTAAGGAAGATTAAACCTGACGAGTCTTCGGTCATGTCTGTAAAAGAAAGATATAAATATAATAAAATAATATAATAATAAATCGTCTTTATTAGGCAGAGTTTAGCATAATACTACCCTACCGCTTAACAAAAAAAAACAGAAGTACTTGATAAGTTACAACAAGTAAGTTAAAAATGTAGCTGTATATAAAATATAAGTAAGTGGAGAATATGCATTTTATCTTAGGTTTCGAGAATAGATAGATAGATAGATAGATAGATTTTATTTGTTCCACAACAGACAAGTCACAATAAAATAAGCTTAAAGCTAGCTATAGAACATTGTTAAAAATTAAGGGGATACCATTTACAAATTCTTTTCATTGCCATCGTTTCAAACCTACTCATACAAGTCAAAGGAGATAACCAGCTTAGAAAAAAAAACAATAGTCTGCGTTACTACTGTTCGTTATTCCTAAACACTCAGGCTGTTTGTACTATCAGTAAAAAAATCAGCAAACGAATAAAATGCGTTTGCTGATAAGTACTCAATTAATACATTTTTTACACGGACTAGTGGGAAGTTCCGACCAGTTTCAGAGAACGAGTTATATATTTTAACAATCACATACTGTACATTCTTTTGTATATAACTATACTAAGTGACATATAAATCCGAACACCCAGTTTAAATGGTTTTATTTTAATAAAATTTTGTATAAGTACTTAATGAATCATAATAAGTAAATGATAAAAATTTCAAAATGATTGCACTGCTTTAAAGCCCTTTGACCTTTAATAATATGTGGATGCACCCTGATGGGCTACGCATTCTCCAACGCGCCTAGGCATGCTTCTGATCAGGTGGTCAATGTCCTCCTGTGGTATCTCATTCCAGGCAACCACCAACTCCTCTCGAAGTGCTGCTAGAGTCTGAGGAGGACGTTGCAAATTGAGCAATCTCCTACCCATCATATCCCACACGTGCTCAATTGGGGATAAGTCGGGAGATCTTGGTGGCCATGGTAACAATGTGACATTATTATGTTGAAAGAAGTCCATTGTGACTCTTGCAACAGTGGTCGGGCATTATCTTATACAACAACGTCATAGAATTTAGATTAAACAATATCTACAGTACAAGAACGACTTGAATATAGTTATATAGCATTTATTTATGTTCTTCCAATTATCAGTCGTGAAATCCTTGTATTTTCGTGCCCATTGGTATCGCTTTGATATCATAGCAGGTGTAAGTCTTGGTTTGCGTGCTGGTCTACGTCCAATAAGACCCTCTTCTGCTAACCTCCGCTGCAGTGTTCTTTGCGAAACTTCAATGCCAGCTTCAAGAATTTTTTTGTAAGAATTTTTATCGGCAGTTTTCGATTTTCAATACAAATGTTGCGAATTTTTTCGGTCACTTCTCTCTGTCGTGATTCTTCGACGACCGCACGCACCTTTACGTTTGGCTCTCAGATTTCCACAGAGGTCTATTTTTTGTTTAATTCGTTTTACAGAACTTTGAGAAACTCCAACACTTCGCGCTATTTGCAAAAAGTTCATAATAACAACAAGAAATATAAAGTAAAAGTAGATTTGCAGCATGAGTCTAATAATATGGCAAGGGACTGTATAACGAAGTTTGAGCTCCGCCGCCACTGGATCGATTCTCAAAAACTGCAAATCTTTTTCGTCCTTGGGATGGTAGTAATCTTGTTCAAGAACCTCTACCAAATCTGAGAAGTACTTTCCAAATTGCGCGCTTGTAATAATACCTCGCCGGTAGGCGTGGGAAGTTAAAAGGAACATTAGGATTAGGATCCAAAACTTTAATATTTTAGAGAAATCCAGTTGTCCACTATGCCTGAGTTGAGAATATTCTGTATCAACACTGAGGTGACAGCAGCTGAATATTACATTTTTGATTAACGCTGTTTGGATATTTTTATTATCTTATTTTGCGACCTCTGGTGTTTCATAATAAATTGTTCACAGGCCATCCATTTTCTCAGCGAGACTTTCAGGAAAATAGCACCTTCATATAATTCCATCTTTCGTAAATTTGCACTTAATTAAATTTTTGTCCCATCAGATATATTTTTAATCGACGCTTAGACTTTAAATTTTCACAAAAGATAAAGCTCAGCTACTCTGAGTAAAAACGAGGACATGCCCTAGATAGCTCCTGTGCTATGGGTAACAGGGCGTAGAGTAAAATGGAAGTTCAATTATTGAAAACAAAGGATGACAATTTGAAAAAGAAGGTAAAGCAATCAGACTTTCTATAGTTAATCAATTGTCTTCTACATGAACACCTTTGACATGATTTTGATGATAATTTTTCCTTTAAGTTTCTTTTACCTTTTTTGTTTTGTTTGTGGAATGTCACACATACAAATTACAACTGATCCATGTACAGGCATTGCCCTTCTGTGGATTGAAACATATTTATTTACCCATTCTATACAGGGTGTTTCAGTTTATTGTTGCATAACTTTAAGATTCGATAGAACTTTTAAAATTAATGCATAAAGTCTATATAAACATGGGTCGAAAAATGCGTGGCTTCCGAAATACAGGGTATTTAAATTTACTTTCTTAAATAGTTTTTTTTTAAATATTTCGAACAATATTTGATGTATAACAGTGAAAATTGGTATACAAGGGTTTTTTGGTACAACAAAACGAACCATGGGCATAGTTTTACTGTAGCCGCTAGAGGGCGCTCTCTACTGGTTCTTCGCAATTTTCAACATAAAAAAGCTCTCTTGTGAATTTTCGTTATAGTTAGCCGTTTTTGAGATATTTCGATTTTTAAGGTTCGATGCATTTTTAATTATTTATGATAAAATAACTTTAAAAGGTCAGTATCTCGATAATTTTTAGAAGTAGGCTGTGCCTGCAAATATTTTTGAAATTGAAAGCAGAATAAGGTTAAACGTCAATTAGTTGACAGTTAGTTTTGTTGTCTGTTGAAACCTGAAACGTTTTTTTGCAATTGTGAATGCACGAAATTTAGTTTCTTTTACCTTTTTTATAATTTTTTTTTTTTTAAAAATGCCATTTTTATTCTCCAATCAAGAGTTAGCGGATATTCATTTTGTGTATGGCTTTGTAAATGGAAATGCAGCAAAAGCAGCCAGAGAATACGCACGAAGATTTCCAAACAGACGACATCCAACTCGCTCAGTATTTGTAAGAGTGCATCGCCAAATAATTGAAAATGGTTTTGGAAATCTCCAAAGGGATCAAAACATAAATGTTCGTCAGCGCAGATTTACCGGTACGATTCTGCGTGAGTTTGATAGAAATCCGACCACAAGTGTTAGGAGAGTTTCTGGTGCCTTGGGAATTTCAGCAAGCCACGCTCACCGTGTTCTTAGAAATGACCATAGACGTCCTTACCATTTGCAACCTGTGCAAAGACTACAGCCAGGGGACGGAGAACGAAGAATCACATTTTGTCAGTGGATTCTTGATAGAACTGATAATAATAGGGAGTTTGTAAGTAACGTTTTATGGACCGATGCGTCATGCTTTACTAGACGTGGAGTGGTAAATTTTCATAATCAACATATTTGGTCGCATGAAAATCCGCATGCAGTTCGGGAAAGAAATTTTCATCATGAATTTAGTGTGAACGTGTGGATTGGTATCTACCGTAATCGACTATTTGGACCCTACCGTTTGCCTGAAAGCTTAATGCTGCGACCTTCTTGGAATTTTTAAAGGCTGAACATGCAAATATGTGGGATGATGTTATGTTAGATTTAAGAAGATTGGCCTGGTTCCAGCTTGATGGTTGTCCAGCTCGTTATTCGAGAGTAGTTAGAAACTGGCTGGACGAAAATTATCCAGAAAGATGGATCGGCCGTGGAGGACCAGTCGCCTGGCCTCCACGATCCCCTGACCTAAATCCATTAGATTTCTTTGTGTAGGGATTTCAAAAAGAAAAAGTGTACCAGACTCCCGTAACCACAAGAGATATGCTAATAGACAGAATCAGGAATGCATGTGATGAAATAAGGCCTTATTTGAATAATGCTATACCACGTTCGATCATTCGTAGATGTGAATTGTGTATTGAATAATTGGGTTTACATTTCGAGCAACTACTTTAGATTTTGTATGTTTGTCCTAACTATCCAATAGAATTTTGGTTGTAAATAATTAATTTAATTTGTTTAAAATAATATTGGAAAATTAAACAAATTAATATTCTGTTTTTTTGTTTTTATTTGGAGTTAGAAATTATTACTTTGTATAAAAACACAATCTAAACGATCATCTTAATTACTTGTAATGCCCAAATCGAAAATGTAAAAAAAATATTATTTTCCCATAAATAATTAAAAATGCATCGAACCTTAAAAATCGAAATATCTCAAAAACGGCTAACTATAACTAAATCTCACAGGAGAGCTTTTTTATGTTGAAAAGTGCGATGAATCAGTTTTTTTATTCAAAAGGCAAAAAATTGCACTAAGAAAAAAATTTCGGTCATTTTAATACATTACAGGTACAGTAGAGAGCGCCCTCTAGCGGCTACAGTAAAACTATGCCCATGGTTCGTTTTGTCGTACCAAAAGCCCTTGTATACCATTTTTCACTGTTATACATCAAATATTGTTCGAAATATTTAAAAAAACTATTTAAGAAAGTAAATTTAAATACCCTGTATTTCGGAAGCCACGCATTTTTCGACCCAAGTTTATATAGACTTTATGCACTAATTTTAAAAGTTCTATGGAATCTTAAAAGTATGCAACAATAAACTGAAACACCCTGTATTTGTGTACACAACGGTGTAATATGTAATTCTGCACAAAAAAATCTTGTATGGAGCACTTTTTATGTGGGAATTTGCTTTTCCAAAATACCATTTCCCAGCAATACCCTGACGTCAAATACAAAATAAGTGACGTTGTGGAATAGACCACAGGAGATATGATAATGACAATAACAGAATTAGAATAGTGTATATTTGCTAAAAATGAGTGAATAAATAATCTAAAACTGTATGTGGAAATAATAGGGAAAAACGACAAATGGATAAACTGAAATGTGATTGTGTAAAAGTCACAAAAATAGACTAATAAATAAACTAAATCAACATTTCTCGAAATAACATAAATAATAAATAATCAAAAACAACAAATAAAAACAGTAACTTAAAAAGGATTTTCTAAAACAACATAATGTAGAAATTCGCATCCATTACATCCTGTGATCGATAAGCGATATCCTTTGGTCTAATCTCCAACGCTACTTATTTTGTGTTGCTTTTGATGACAAGAAATTGCTGGAAAATGGTTTTCATCCATCCAAATTCCAAAAATTCACTGTAGTGAGAACACTGCACATATTGTTGTAAAACTTTGAATTTAAGTTTACTAAAGAGTGAGGTTAAGAGGCTGTAACTTTGTTACTTTAATTTTACCAGAAAAATGTTATAGGAAAAAACATTTCTTTTGATCAGATCTACTCACTGTTAAAATAAATGACTCAACTTCAAAGTCACTGTTGTGTACACGTTGTGTACACGTTAAGCCTGCAATAGCCCCTAAATGCATGGTTATGGTATGTGTACCTACTACTATTACTACTACTACTACAATTACTAATACTACCTACATATCACTTCAGAGTAAAAAGACCTAAAGAAAATGAAAGTTTATTTGTTTGAATACTCGTGTTTGCTGTGAACGCGTATTAAAATTCCAATGTCGATGATCGATGTCAACAAAGAGAGGGACCTCATCGATAAAACAACGAGACGACCAACTTGTCGCCGCGTCTGTATTCTTGAGATGGAAGTGAATGGAAGGAATTTGTCATCGCATGGTAATAATTAATTTTTTTTTTACTAATTGGCATTACAAAGCTTGGACCATAATCGCGAATTCAAAAATAAGGTGTTATGCTTTGTGGTTATCATTTCTATCGTCGGTCGGCCTGTCTACATGAGTTAATGCCAAGGAAGATGAAACCTTTAAAAAAGGCTTTAAAAATATTTTCGTTTTTCGAGTCTTGTTTTCATTTTCCGAATTTTTCGGAGAGGTGCAAAGAATTGGAAGTGCATTAATATACTAAGTGAAAAAATTGCTCTGAAATGTCAACATGCGACGTTTGAGTGAATTTTTTGCCTGGACAATTTTTGTTGAGTTTTTTGGATCATTTTGCATAAAAAGGCATTCATTAGCTTTTTTCCAAAGTTGACTAGTTTTGAGTCATAAGCAATTTAGTGTCTAAAAAGCCCTCAAAATGGATATATTTAATCCTTAAGAAATCGATCAAAAATTACAATTTTTGAGGTCAAGTATCTTAAGTTAAGCCTAGCTTTACTAGACTCCGAAGAATATTTTGAGCTTACTTTATTTTAAAGCGATCTTTAACCTTATCTGTTAGATCAAAATTGGCGATCTGTGTACATATAAATGCTATTCAATGCGCCACGCTCTGCCTTAAAATAAGTAATGTTTGGGATCTTGGACTAGAAGCAACGTGAAGCTAAATATCAGGCTTGGCTTGTGGAATGGAAAATTTAGTCACGGTTCTGTTCGGGTCGCTTCGCCTCTTAATAGCTATTATAATTTTTTCATCTACAGAAAAATGATGCAAGCTGATTATCACCGTCCCTTGCAGTGTTACGTATATTTCCTCCTATACATTTTGAGATTGCTTCCATGCATCGCTTTAGCAAATGTGGAAATGGATACTGCATTCGTATGAATATGTATGTTCTACTTGATGCCTCGTCCTATCTATTTCGTCTCAGCCTACCTACGCAGACAGAAAATATTTCCATGATAGCGTAATCTCGCGGATAATCTAATGCATCTGATTTTGAGCTGGATACGAGTATTTGTGTGTAGTGTGACGTTGTTGTTGAATCTTTATTTTATAACATATAGTCATATTAGCAAATTTCCCTGAAATAAGTCTGGTTTTATTGATGCAAGTTGTTCAAGGGGATATTTAAAACATGGACGCATAAAATGGGTACACCAATTTTTGTGGGAAAACTTTATACTCGACAACAAAGAATGAGAAAACGTGTTTTTTGGGATTCAATCGAAGGTGTTGTCCAAAAAACTCTCCAAATTAAGATTTTCAGGTATTCCAGAATGAGACCACACGTAAAAAGATGCGACTAATGGTAAAAAAGTTATGGCCGAAATTCTTCAAATCCGTACTTCTAAGTAACCACAAAAAATTGGAGTCGATTAGTCAAGTAGTTTTTCAGGATTTCTAATTGTTTATCCCAAAACACCTGTCTTCCGGCCATCACTAGTTTACTGAGTAATATACAGGATTCATTCAAAGAGCATTTTATAGCAAATACACGTGTTTACCTTGCCGATATGAATCATAAGCGATTTCGAAAGATAAATGTTATTTTTATGCGAAAAACAAGGGTTACGTTTTTTCATCTAAGCAAACTCAAACGTTTCGTATTTGTGAGTAATTGAACAAATGCGCTACGATATTGAAAAACATAGGTTAGTATCCACATTATGAAACAATGCGGGTGTATATATCATCATTTTTTGTGAGTTATTCACAAATTCGAAATGTTTAGAAGAAAAAACTTTTTGCATAAAAATAACATTTATCTTCCTGAATGGTTTGCGATGCATATCGGCAAGGTAAGAATGAACAGGTATTTTGGGACAAACAATTAGAAATTCTCGAAAACTATTGGACCAATATACTCCAATTTTGTTGTTGTTACTTAGAAGTATGAATCCTACGGATTTGAAGAATTTCAAGTAGTTGCGTGAAACTATCGTCGCATTATCTACAAGTGCCTAAACCTGCATTTTGCCTCGTCTTTCGGAAGTAACATTTTTGCTATTAGCCTGTTTTTTTACGTGTGGTCTCCTTTTTTAGGTCTCATAAATATCTAAAAATCTTATTTGAATAGTTTTTTAGATGCTGTCAACACTTTCTATTGAATCCCAAAAAACACGGTTTCTCATTCTTTGTTGTTGAATAAAACGTTTTGCGATTTTATGCATCCATGTTTTGAATACCCCCTTGAATAACTTGCACCAATAAAACCATACCTTCCAATTATTTCGGGGAAATTTGCTAATACGATTAGACTATACTCATCAAAAGCAAAATTGCTTCTTAACAATACTTCCTCGCCAATTTGAGTTAGAAGCAAAAGCGTCTATTTTTGGCATTGACTGTTGTTGTTCCGGAATTATAATCTAACTATAACGTTAATTCCTATGATAGCTAACTTGTTAACGCACCTGACCCTGAAACAGATAAACGATTCTCCACTACCGAAACGCCCCGTCCCACACTCAATTATCGCGATTCCACTTGAAGAGTCACTTGTTGAGCGAACGAGCACGCGGACTCAATTGAGTTTGAGGCTGAATCCCGCTGTGTGACTGGAGTGTTTCGTTTTACGACCGGAACTGAGCGGACGTTTCTAGCGTAAAGTCGGGAAGCGACGCTGTCGGAGAAAACGCGCAAACGCTCATGGTAAAGGCAAAGGGGTTGCTTCGTGGATTGTCTTTGTTTTTCGCCAATCTGCTCCATCACCTTGGGTTTCTCAATTTTTTCCGCATTATAGTCCATCCTTGGTTTGGCGATTCGCTCATAGATTTATAGTCCAGTTAAATAGCCGAAACTGAGACAAAAGTAATAACATAGCCAGAAAGTTCCCAACTAGCAAAGTAGCGCTATAAGCTTTTTGTAAAAGAACCGTTCAGCTATAAAATCTCTCTATTCTTGTTGCCTGAACACCAAAATGCTGGCTTAATATTGTGTGGAATACAAATTTGCTTTCTGCAACATATTTGCTCTAAAATGAGGTATTTAAAATATTCTTATAGCTTAGTTATACAACACCCTATAGGACAAATTTTTAACTGTTGCATAAACGTTTATTTAACTAGTTTATACGGCAGATTTGCACGGTAGTCAAAATGGTTGTTTTGTGGCACCCGCGGTAACGTTTATAAAACAAACCCGAGCCTTGCTGTTTTGCTGGGCAAATTTACTACTTTAGCTAACAAATCGCTCCCAATGGAAGCACTTATACAACTGTTGTTTAGTAACTGTTAAAGGCTGTACATATGCAACAATATTACAACTTTTGTAGTACAAAATTGTTATGCTCGGCATACTTTCGTTGCTAAATATGTTGGTATACAAATTCACCATAACCTAACTTACTGCTGTCATATTTTTGTTAAAATGCCATTACCAATGTTTTAAGACAAACAACGCATGCATGTTGGTTCAAAAGGTTTTATCAACAGAATATATATATACATATATAGATCTGGTACAAATTCTGGGTAAATCATTCGACCGTCGGTATTTCATTTCAGACATTTGCCTGCAGGCAACACCAAAATATTCTAATAAACCAAAGACAACATGGACGATGCCATGATTATACATAACCACCCGCCATATTGGGCAAACATTTATTTCTCTATTTAATATTAAATAATTATTTTTCAGTTCGAAATTACAGATATTAAGTGATAAACATTAGTGTAATCTTAAAAATCTAGACATACTTTGGATCATTATTAAAATATGAATCAAATACGAAGCCCGCAGAAACTGCGTAACTACTTTGCACGATAATCACAATAAAATTTGCTGCGCAATTAATTCAATAGCTCTATATCACAGTGTAGAAGTTTATCATATACCTGTGTGTGAAATAAATTCACAATGGCCGATATGTAAGTAAACAAGATGACTGTAATGTGTTAGTTATATATTCTTCACTTCGTCTATACAATACATAAGACATAGTTTGGTTGCAATAAAGTAGAATTACGAAACAGAATAGTTGTATAGTTGACAAAAACTGAATCTTGCACTGACGCAAATGTCCTATAGCGGCTGCAAGAGGCTTACACTTTTGTTGTATAACTGTTACCTGTATCCCTTGTACAACCTCTTAAATGACTGAAGTGTCCTATTAGGTGTGCCCATTCTGCTTGTATAGCTGTTCTAAGAGCGTTTTGCCAATGTTCTTACAGTATATATACAATGCTGTGTAAGGAATACTGTATAATAACTCTTGCAACTCTAATATGAGTGATAATTGTTAGTTGGGTTATTTACGCTGGCGTAATGGTGTAATAAAGGATTGCGAATATTGTTGTATGAATTTGGTTTTCGGGAAACCAGACGTTATTTTGCAAAACAGCGAAGAACCCAAAAAACCTTTGTTACACCATTACGCCAGCGGATATAACTTTGTGGCTATGTTATCACTTTTGCAAAGAAGACATGGGCGACCGCGGGATTCGAACATGCGTCACTTCCATTCCGCGGGGCCGACCTAACAAATTAGTCTACAGCACCAGCTGTCAACCAACTGCTAGAGGCAAATTCAATCCTACCCACGCTGTTGTTCCCTTGTTCTTTCAAGCCGCTTGATGCCCTATCTGGCGGCATTGAAGTAACGCAAACCGGATTGGTAAGGTATCTCCAACCGCCTTCTAGTAGCACCACGCCGCCTCGTGGGCACATACCACGGTACCACCGTGCGAGGACAGCAACCTGAAGACGATTCGGACTAGCATATCTGTAACAACGAGTAGTAGTAAACAACAACTTGAGAGAAAGAAAAAATTGGTGCCGGTGGCATTCAAACCCGCATTTCCTTCATTCCGTGGAGCCGACTTTATCAATTAGTCTACATCACCATATGTTAATCAGCTTTCAGGGACCCGCCAGCGCTCATTTGTCATTTCTCTCAGGTTGTTGTTTACTGAACATACTCACTGATGCTGTCACTGTTGCGAATGCGCCCGTCCAAGGCGGCGTTGCCAAACTGACATAAGATGTTTAGAAAACGTTACATTGAAACGGAAGTAAACGGAGTTCTTTTCATGGGTTTTGGTGGTTCCATCAAAAAGCCAAATAAGTATAAGGTCAGACTGCCTAGATAACTGGCGACCATGCCGAATACACTGACGATTGGGCAAACAAGCAATTTTAGGATAGAAAAAGTTGGATTTCAAGCTCATGTTCCTGTTTATTATTGAGCTAAATCGTATAAAATTGAGCGTAAAATAGCTAGAAAAATGACAACTTACTGGTTTTGAGAACAATCTCTGTTTACTTGACGAGGAAAGCGTTACGTGTGACTCATAACTTCATTGAATAAAAACTATGCTTCGTAGGTTGCATACTAATGATAAATATCTCCACGATGAATGTCCAAACAAAGGTAAATTTGAACAAAAATGCTTGATAAAAAAAACAGGAATTTATTAAAAAAATAAACGATACAATTGACTGCAATGCACTTATGCAAACGTTTGATCCAGTCCTCGACACATTTTTTAAACTCGATGATAAGGCCATCTTCGATTTTTCCATTATATCCTTTTTGATTCGATTGAAAAAGGAGAAGTTACAGGGGCCAAATCAGGTGAATTGGGTGGTTGTTGAATAGTATTCGTGTTGTTTTTGGCCAAAAACTCACATTGTGTATTGTGCGATGGTGCGTTATCGTGGTGCAAGAACCACGAGTTTTTTGCCCACGTTTTTGACGCATTGATTCGCGCAAACGTCTCAAAACACCCAAATAGTACTCTTTGTTGACAGTCTGATCTTCTGGCAAGAATTCACTATGCACCAGGCCGTAGGAATCCATGAAAACCGTGAGCATTACCTTCTTTTTCGACTGAAAACGACGCGGTTCCTTCGGTCTCGGCTCATGCGGGGCTCGCTATTCACTCGCCTGATGTCTTGATTGCTTGTCGTCATTTTTTGCACGAAGTTCAAGTGTTTCGGCAGCAACTTGGATGCAACACGACGGAGACCCAAATCGTTGACCAAAGTGCTCTGAATGGATCCATAAGCAATGCTCAAGTCCTCTGCCATCTCTCTGATAGTTAATTTGCGGTTGGTGGCCAACATTTTCTTTACTTTGTCAACGTTTTCTTCTGTTTTCGATGTTGATGGCCTGCCGCTGCGCTCCTCATCGGCGATCGACTGACGACCTTCTATGACCCGTCGAAAACGGTTTTCTTCTACGCATCGTTGTCGAAGCATTGTTGTAGCATTTCCAAGGTTTGTTGTTTTTAACACAAAATTTGATGCAAACGCGTTGTTCATTCAGAACCATTGTAAAAATTATAATAAATCGTGTACACGCTCAAAGGCAGATGTACTCAGCCCGACAACTGATAATGAAATGACCTCAAAATTCGGCGACCATTCCGGGACATTTTTGATCAATTTGGTATATTCGTTCAAAAATTATTATCTATCTGGCATTACCGCATTTACCGCTGACCATGAATAAGTACAGCACGCGTTTAGACAATATCAGCTGTTTTGCCAAAAAAAGCCTCTTTTGGAAAATCGGCTACTCAGATCGAATCTCGTCACAGTTTTTCGCTGATGTCAATGAGAAGCCACATTTTAGAGTATTTTAATTTTATCTCAGATGTTCGCATTCTGTTAAATGATATTCGAGATATGCTCTAGTACTAATTCAGGATCGTTCTATTCCCACCTATTATGAATGAGTGTTTCGTTTGTTTCTAAGGACACCGAAAATGACATAGCGACAAGTGGAGTGGCAGCTGACCGGAAATTGCTAAGCGTTATAAACAACTGTTGCTTTGTCCTTGTCCTTACCTGTGGAACAGATAAAAACAAATCCAGCTTTCATTTGATTTTCTATCATACGTAGTTTGTTTACCAGCATAGTCTATTATTTGTCGCATTGATTTTTCTGTTATCGATTTACAACGGAAATGTAATGGAAATTGTTGTCTACTTCATGATAAGCTAGCAAAATTAGCAATCATCCGTGTCGAGTAAAATTTATTCACCTCTGGTTTTTTTAAATTATGGCGAATTCGCTCATATTCTTACGTATATCACTTCCAGCATATCTTGCATTCACCTTTTAGTAGATAAAATTTAACAGGATGTTGCGAGTAAAAGAAAACATTAATAATTGTAAACTGAATCCAAATTCAAGATGAGATGTAAATAATAACAGTTAGCGCGTGATCTCTCGGTAACAGGTGGGGACAACGCTTCTTATTGGTCAATTCGCCATTAAATTTCAAGCGGTCGCCTGGCGGAATAATGCGCGGGGCAGGGGCAGGGCACGCAGAGTTGCATTCAGGCCACCGACCGTCGCGTGTATCACTGCGTGCTCTTGTTTTCGTATTCACCTTGCTTGGTTGTTGCTGTTGTTGTTGTTAAGTGTATTTGAGTAATTTGTTAAGTTTCTGTTTGTTATTGTTATTCCTCGTTATTATTTGTTTTGAACCAATCCTGAACATGTCCAGTACAGATACTGCTGACGAGGCTGTAGCCCTCCTAGAAAGCGATCAAAAAAAGACATCTTAGCGTAGACATGAAAGACGTCATATTGAATACATTCAAGATAGAGCGGAAGGAAGACGAAACATCAACTAACCCGAAAATATCTCTGAAAGTGGCAGATAAAATTGGGGTATGCCAAGCGAAAGTGTATAATGTTTTGAACGAACATGCGAATATGCATGCCTTTTCCAACGGGTAAAAATCGCAAAAGTATCATAAGATCGTTGGATGACGCTGACAAGCATGCGATTCGGTGGAAAGTGCACAAGTTCTTCTTCAGAAACGAAATACCGACAGTTGATAAAGTACTACGGCAGGTTAACGGGGATGCTATGTTACCAAATTTAAAACTTTCGACTATTCATAAACTTTTGAAGCATCTTAATTTCGAATGGAAGAAACGAGGTCGTAACTGCTTACTTATGGATAGAGAAGACATTGTTCTGTGGAGGAGAGAGTACCTGACCAAAATTAAATCATTCAGGGATCAGCACAGAAGATCTATTACCTGGACGAAACCTGGATTAACGCTGGGCACACTACTCCGAAGGTATGGCTTGACAAAACTGTGACTTCATCCAGAAGGGCATTTCTAGATGGACTGTCGACCGGATTGAAAAATCCGGCAGGTAAATAGATCGATGTAGTTCACGGTATCAATTTTTGCGCACAATATCTCTCTATCTTTGTACCTACAATACGTGCATGTGTACTTAGCGGAGTTTATCTTTCTAGGCAAAGGAAAAAGGCTCATTATTTGCCACATTGGGGGTGTAGATGGCTTCGTGGATGACGGCTTATGGTCTTTTTAGTCAAAAAGAACCACTGACTACCATGAAGAGATGAATGGGGAAGCATTCGAGAAGTGGTTTTCAGGCATTTTACCACGTCTCAAAGACAATTCTGTGGTTGTTTTGGATAATGCTTCCTATCATTCTCGCAAAATAGAAAAAATCCCAACTTCAGCTTCTAGGAAATCAGACATTCAGAGCTGGCTTCGTTCCAAAAATATAACTTTCGACCCCTCCTTACTGAAATTACAACTATTAGATATTGTGAAACAACACAGACCAAGACATGATAAATATGTCATAGACGAAATGGCCAAAGTACACCACAAAATAGTACTCCGTTTGCCGCCTTACCACTGTGAGCTCAACCCCATTGAGCTCATATGGGTAGATGTTAAGAATTTTGTTGCTGCACACAATTCAACATTTAAATTTGTGTTAAGAATTCAATTAATCCTCATTATTCTACATAATTATAGTTTTACTTCAAATATTTAAACCAAATTCCTCCTGAAGTTTTTCGGGGAACAATTCATGTAGAATTCAATACTTTAATTATAAATTACATAGATGTTTCACAAGAACTCAGTGACGTAGAAAATACATGCGTCCGTTTTTGTGGGTATCTAGATAGCCCAGTTTATTGCGTTATCCTTATTACCTAAGAAAAGGAGCTTTGTTGGCATTCAGTATAAATGTCCGGCATTGCTTCATTTTAAAGACACGGGAGTCAAAGTTTTCTGTTATACTTCTCGTTTTTCTTCAAATAAAATCGTCATAAAATTTTGATTATCAAGATCAATCTAAACATCCCGCCCTTTTTACAACCGAGCCTGGAATCTATTTTGCAAGACCTAGAGTCAATTCGCACAGTTTCTTGTCTATAGTTGATATATACTCGTAGTCTATGCTAGCGACGAGACTCTATATACTTCTGATAGTCACGCCACACCTACATTAATATAGTCTATGAAGTAATTAGCTAGTTTTCGAAACTATTCCCGAACACGATACCGAAGTGTGCATCCTCAATAATAGACGTGGATTTAATAGTTACACCGTGCGGCAAGTGTTCTTTCATGTAGTGTAACTTCTTTAATTTAATCTTGACGTATTCGAAACGTTCTTAACTCAATAACTGCCTCCATTCGAAATTAAGACTTCATTATAGGAGCTCTAACTTACTTCTGCTCTTTGCCCTTATTCCCTATTTATAGTCTAGGGCTTCCGTATTTACAGGGTGATTTCCTTATGATCCAAACCACCGGCGTGTGCGGCTCAGCTTTTTCTGACAGGGAAAAGCTTTAGTGGCCAGTCTCAGACAAAAATGCTAGACAGTATTGCCTTTCGTCGCTTGCAGCATTTCGTCTTGGTGAGCAACGTTGCACCCAGTTTTCATACCAAAGATAAATACCTGAATAGTCATCTTATTTTCAACATCGTGAACTGGGTGGGGATGCCGACTGAACTCAGAAACCGCTCAATCTGCTGCTATCGATTGAAAAATTTTGTAACAAAAGTGGACAAGAGAAATTGCTGGAAATCATTTCCAGCTTCCTCAAATAGCTGCTAAATGGTGTCAAATTGAAACACCTTTATTTTGCAAAAATTCATAATTATTTTATCGATCGCTCTCGTATAGCTGGGATCTTGAGTGGGGAAGGGACGGGTTGGCAGAGAGCTACGTGATCATGTATGCAACATGCTTGGATTATGGACCGTTCGCGACACAATCGCGAGTATCCGTTTGGAAGCACCTGCTGCCATCTACCTAGACTACCTCCGTCCCCGAATACGCTGGAATATTTCTCGATGGGTCGATAGGTGGATAAATATCGGACCAGATGGCAGAAGCAGTTAGTCACAGTCGAGACTCAATCGAGCCAGTGGACAGAGAGCGCGGAATGAAGATGAGATTATAGTCCAGTCGACATAGTTATACATTTGTTATAAATTAGTTGCAAGTGTTATAAATTAGTGTAGCATATTAAGTTATTGAACAGTAAAACGGTGTTTTCTTTACATTAGCATACTCATTAAGTAGCCTTATCGTGTTGACCGCTCAATTTCCGAACTTTTTGTTTATATCATTTTCTCATATTGTGATTAGTGTAGAGTGGGAAAAGGGGCGAATATCATTAGGAAAAAGTCACAACATCTGTTTGGCTGCATCGATTTTGATGATTTTGGTTTGTTTGGAAGATTATTCATCTGCACTCCTAATGAGTTTGAGGTCGACTTTTGCTCATGAGATTTCTCTTGGTAGATCCGTCTCTTTAGAATATATGTCTACTTCTGTTTTAGTGCTACGAAATTCTGCAGCATGCAATGACGACGCTGAAAGGGAAACCACAACCAAGCGGATATCCTTTCCAGCCTGTCCATACGTATGTTATGAATCCCAAATCTATAACAATGGGTCAGCTGTATGGGGAGTTCGATCTGCAGACTCATGAATGGTGAGTATCTAGGAATATGTGTATAGAAGTAGAAGTAGAAGAATCGTAGATCAACATCCAGACGTATTTGTTACCCTAATGCCCGGTTTTTCAATCTCTAGTTAACTTTCAAGCCAGCTAACTATGGCTTGTAATTTAACTATCAGTTGTCAATTCGTAGTTAACAATAATTGAACCGTTGATGCAGCAACGCTGCTTCTGTGGCTGAATCATCGCGTTCTATGCGTTTCTTGATGTTCGCTATTTATATCTCGTATCATCTATGACAAGTTACGCCAAGATCAAGCACATTAGGCTAGTCATTCCGGTTTGAAAACAGATTCACATTTATCTCATACATGGTTCTCTGGTTAAAGTTGACTACCACCTTAGGACAAACTTGATATTGGAGAATAACTTTTTGAAAGTTAACTTCTGGTTAGCAGACAAGCTGCAGTTAACTTAGATTGAAAAACCGTCTGTAATTTAGATCTATAACCTGCTGAATTTCCGTCTGTCAACATTATGAAAAGTTTTTGGTCTTGCATAGGATTTCGAACTAGAAGTGCCTGTCAGTTTCTACTTTTTTTTATTATAACGTGATTTTATTTCCAGAAGAATTCACTTAAAACTCAACGCCCCTTCGAAATCTATTACGTTTACGGCACTGCCAAACCTTTCCAGAGGAAACTGGAAGGTTAGATAAATTATTTTTGAGACTTACATAACACAACGCCATTTCTATATACAAGCCTATATGGAATTTTGCGAACCTCAATGAACACGAATTGCAACGATAATTGAAAGCAATAATTACTTTTACTGAGAAATTACGTAAGAAGTTATCGACACTGAATTTGGTGGGGTACTGAGTAACAACTTCGTTAGTTTGAAAATATACTGCCTAAGGTGAATTAACAGGAACATTCGTTGCTTTTCTCTCAGATACTTTACGTAGTGAGCTGTGTTTTTTACTCTCCACGCCTATTGGCGAGGAAGTATTTTAATCGCGATAAAATTCGAAAATGAGATATTTCGATAGACATTATACTCTGTATAGAGTAGAGTTGGTCGTCAGCTTCTGCTCGTTGTCCATTGAGACCAAGCCTACACTATGCTGACAAAAAATATTTCAATTTACATAAAAAAGTGATCTTTCATACTTGGAAATTTAATAAAAAACCCACCTAGTAAAATTTTTTGGGCCTCTCAATGAGTGCCGTTTTCATATACCATCAATAATGTAATTTCGTTGTAACACAGGTTATTACAAATTTTCATAAAATAGGGTCGATTTTGGGTTAGTTAGTTTCGTCTATATCAGTTCAGCTTCTAAAAATAGAACTAGAATATTCTCTTGAAGCAAGAAACTCATATCGTACAGTAAATCTATACATTATTCATATCAAGACAGCATAATACAAACATGAGTTGGCTTATTGCTTTTGCGATATGTGGAGTTGACGCAGAACTTGTGTGAATTAAATCAGATTAAAACTTGATTTGGTAACCCACTGGCTGGTTCATCGGCTACAAGATATAAATAAAGTGACATTAGACACTGACTGACAAGATTATGACACCCACTTCGACCTATAGGCTTGTCAACTTTGCTAGGTAAGCGGTTGAAGACAATGAACTCGAATAGATTGGAAGGATACAAGCCTATATGTTTACATCGCTTTCTTTGTCGCTAAAATTGCGGAGTTACTTTTGAATCATTTGTCTACCAGTGGCTGCCAAAGTGCTGGCAATGTTTGAACATAACGACAATACTTACGGGTGGATATATCTACCTTCATTAAACTACTTATTTAAAAAGTACCATGTATTGTAACCGACTAACACAATGTAAGGACAGAACTAAAAAACTAAAGTTGGAAATATTATGTCAAACCTTCAAAATATATCAGTGCCACAGGGCAGTAAATTAGGGCCGTTAATATTTATTACTTATATAAATGATATCTCTGACATTTTAGCACAATCCAAAATTCAAATATTTGCGGACGATACATTGATATATGTATATATATACTCCTCCTACTTGTTGTTTATATATATATATAACTTGAGACGTGGTCATTGTCGTCTAGACCAGTTAGGTGAAAAATTAAAGCTTCCGCCTTTTGTTGGGTACTTCGACAAACATTTTTAAGCAAAGAGGACTCATTATACTTTTTTATTCTCTCTAGCTTTCAATGGACTTTTCCATCATCATCAGGAGCTGCAATTACATTGATAACAGTAGCAACAATAGTGTAAAATGAATTTAAATTAACTTAACTTACATCCTCACATACTACTGTAAGTTAAGTTAATTTAAATTCATTTTACACTATTGTTGCTACTGTTATCAATGTAATTGCAGCTCCTGATGATGATGGCAAAGTCCATTGAAAGCTAGAGAGAATAAAAAAGTAGAAAGAGTCCTCTTTGCTTAAAACTTTTGTCGAAGTACCCAACAAAAGGCGGAAGCTTTAATTTATATATATATATATATATATATATAAAAAGAGAATATGATCATGTGGAGAAAAGTATATAACAACAAGTAGGAAAATAATGTGTGTCTACTTTTGTAGTTTCATATGTGCATTCATTTCGGGCCTGATGAAGCCAACCAGCAGAAATACGTATCACTCGGGTTACCTATCCTATGTTCTGCTCGAATCCACTTTCTTCCTTTTTGCGGATTTTGCCCATTATTTTCCTACTTGTTATTATATACTTTTCTCTGCATGATCATATTCTCTTTGTAGATCCTTTGGACTTGAAGTACCACAGCAAGTGGCTATAACCGGCCGCGTGGTGGTGGTTAGACGTCTCCTTGAAAATTCGAGGTCGTATAGCCATTTTATACTACAATGTGTAGGTTGGCTCTTGTTGTGGAATTCGTGTGTCGTTTTTTTCCCCTCCAACTTCGTTTCCTCAGGTTACACCCGTATCCGGATGTGTGGGCATCTGTATCTACTTTTGTAGTTTCATATGTGCATTCATTTCGGGCCTGATGAAGCCAACCAGCAGAAATACGTATCGCTCGGGTTACCTATCCTATTTTCTGCTCGAATCCACTTTCCTCCTTTTTGCGGATTTTACCCATTATTTTCCTACCTGTTGTTATATATATATATATATAGTATATCTGCTATATATATATATAGCAGATAAGCATTTGGACACTGCTTTAAAATTGTAAATAGTGATATTAAAAAAAATATGAATTGGTTAAATGTCAATAAACTCAAATTAAACACTAATAAAACAAAATGTATGTCAGTAGGGGAACATTAAGGTGAAAATACAATTAGGTTCATGATTAATGATGAAAAAATTGAAGTGGTCGACTTATTTAAATATCTGGGTATATATGTGGATAGTAAACTACTGTTTCAAGAGCATTATGAATACATTATTCCAAAAATATCAAAAAAGATTTAAATTACTCCTATGGACTTTCCTTAATCTTAGTATGTATTCCAAAAAATTGTGTATAAAACTATAATTTTAATCTTCCCCATTTTTCATATTGTTCAACCATCTTGTTTTCAGAAAATGAAAACATTTTCAAGATTACAAGTTCTACTAAATAAAGAATCATTGTAAATAAAAATATGCTGGAACCAAGTCTATGTTAGAAGAATTACAGTGCTTGAATGTGCAAAATTTCATATATTATTTAGTTCTCAATTTCGTAGTAACTGCTGCGGTATGTGAGCTTTTAACCACCGAATCCGTGCAACGTGCATCCTTGTTTCTTTAATGCATATATGCATGTCCTACTATACAACAAAATTTAGTCAAAACTCCAGTTTTTATTTTTTGGCTAGCTTTCATTTAGCATCCCTTGCCATTTCCTCAAATAATCAAACCACCTTTGCGGTTTGTTACGATTACAAAGACGGAAAGTAATCATGTCCGTTTCAACCGTGTCTTTTTAATGCATATATGCATGGAAAGCTTTTGTTAGGGAGTTCTGCGAATACTTAGTATTCCAACTGCTAGATAGCTCGACCGTGAATTGGTGGTGAGAGTTATGAATCAGGGGCGTAGATGTCCAGAACCATTGGTAGGTGGAGTTAATCAGATTTCTGGACTACATTCGCAAAAAGATAATTTTTCCATTTATTATTACTATTGTCAATGCGAAAGTGTTGTCATCTGTTGAATAATTTTAAATAATAATAATAATAATAGACGTCTTTATTTATACACAATTACATTGTAGTATAGCCAAATGTCAGACTTA
Organism: Acanthoscelides obtectus; assembly: GCA_963669975.1. NCBI lineage: Eukaryota > Metazoa > Arthropoda > Insecta > Coleoptera > Chrysomelidae > Acanthoscelides > Acanthoscelides obtectus. The sequence goes on from CAVLJG010000005.1 coordinate 10,767,992, forward strand.
TATGGCGAAGTTTAGCATGCTGCTACTCTTACACTTAACCATATAGTCTCTAGCAGATGTTCAAAAGAATACACTATCCAAAAAAAGATTTGGTTCATTACATCGAAAGTAAAATTTAAAAAAAAGAGAAAATGGCATATTTTCCAAACCCAAATGCACCAAAAAATTATTAAACTGATTTAAAGATGGAATAAAAAAGAAATGAATGATTACGTAAATTATATGTTTGGAGGGTTGAGTAATAATGTTTTAACTTTTTGTCGAAAGACAGGTAATAAAAATTCTTTATATACTTTAGGAAGGTCATTATAAATAATAGCAACATTGTAAGAAAAACTGCGTTTAAAAAGTGTAGACGTATGCAGGGGTATTCTCATATTATTTTCTCTGAGAGTTCTACAGTGAACATCATTATTAAATGAAATTTTTTCCTTCAAGTAATAAGGTTTAGACGTGAGCAGCAATTTGTGAACAAAAACTGAATAGTGATACTTGACCATGTCATTAATTTTTAACCAGTTTAGTACGGGATATTTCGCCGATACATGATCAAATTTACGTAAGCCAAAAATGAATCGTATACAATCGTTTTGAATTTTATATAATCAAAGCCTAAATATTTGCACTTTGATATAAGTAGCATAGTTTTTCGTACAATGTCGTACGGCTGTATAATAAGGTACCGATTTCATTGACGAGTTTGTCTATGCATTCGTTTAAAGAAAACAATGACTCCTTTTCGGTTGCCTGAGAAGTATATACCATGAAATTTATAAATTTGTCACGGTCAGGTTCCATCTAGGTGTAGAATTATTGTATTTACTTTCGGTTGAATGGAACAGCAGATCATCCTATATGCTAGTGAAATCTGGATATCGCCGTTTGCCAGGAAAACAGGTGGAATTTGTTTAAGTTTTGTAGCTTTGTATATCTTTTTGTGCTTGGCAATAATAACCATTTGTTATTGTAGCGTTTTTCTGGGTTCTTTTGCGTGTGGATTAAAACACTGGATTCCACAAAAGAAATACACTAATTTATTTTACTTGACTAGATAGAACATTTATGTCTAACTAATTTTTATGTCGCGCCATTGGCTGCACTATACTCCACTCTGCTCTACTCTACTGTTCTCCGTTCCCTGCTTCCATCTCCCGGTCGTCGAACTATACAGTCCCCATCGCTGATTCGAGAAATGTCTTACGGGCCACAAAGCGGCATCTACAGTATATTCAGATAAGAGATAGACCGGATGTAAACAAAAGGTTCGGGTGATTTTCACGCTAACGCCGCCGTCTCGACGTAAAACGGGAGCCCTCATTGGTCAATTTGCAATTAAATGCCTATGCCGAGCGGCAGAGCAGTCGTATCAAGGCAGAGTCACATTCAGGTTCAGACGTGTTACGTATGTCGTGTGCATCATTGCAATTTGATATTTCTTTGGACGTTTTCGTTTGTTATCTTATTAAGTTGTTGAGTTTGTCGTTGTTATTGTTATACCTTGTTATTGATTGTTATTGTTATCAACTGCTTGCGCAAAATGCCCAGTAGTACAGATACTGCCGATGAAGTTGTAAACTCCTGTAGTCCACCTAGGAAACGCTCTAAAAAAAGACACCTGAGTGCAGAAATGAAAGAGGTCATTTTGAATATATATAAGATCGAGCGCGAGGAGAACGAGGCATCAACCATCAAAGAAATTGTTGTGAAGGTTTCTCACAAAGTTGGGGTGTGTCGCGCATCAGTGTTTAATGTGTTAGGACAATACAAAAAAAATCACACCTTTTCTGAGCCAATGACCAGTAAACATCGCAAAAGTATTGTTAAATCATTGGATGAAGCTGATAAGCATGCGATTAGGAGGAAAGTGCATGAATTCTTCTTTAGGAATGAAATACCTACTATAGATAAAGTACTGCAGGAGGTAAATGGAGATACAACGTTGCCAAATTTCAAACGATCAACTTTCCATGCGTTACTGAAGCATTTAAATTTCAAATGGAAAAAACGGCGTCGTAATAGTTTACTACTGGATAGAGAAGAAATTGTGCTATGGAGGAGGGATTATTTAACAAAAATTGGGAAATATAGAAATCAAAACAGGAAGTTTTATTACCTTGATGAAACGTGGGTAAACGCAGGACACACTACAAGTAAAGTATGGGTTGATGATTCTGTAACTTCATCCAGGAGGGCCTTTCTAGATGGACTGTCCACCGGATTAAAAAATCCAGCAGGTAAATACGAGTAATAGACAACAATCGGATGTTTTTCAAACCTTGGGAACAAGGTTCTAAACATTATTTCCAGGGGGCAGATAAACATATTACAAGTAACAAAACTTTTATAACTTTCGATAAAATGCGTGGATGTTTTATTGTCATTTTCATTTGTTAGAACTTTTTTAAGCCATGTTTTTATGTGTTTTCGATATTTCAATAATTTTTTAATATAATCTTAAAATATGTCGAATATTATAAACTTAAAAAAAGTTACTAAGTTTTATATTGTGTACCGTTCCTAATATTTCTAATCATTTTAATTCATACTTTAAGCTTTATAAATAAGTTATAATTTGTTAATATTAATATTTGCGCGTATTTCAGGTTCCTGATCATTCATTTTTTAAAGGTTTATAACTTTAAATTAAATTGTGAAGCGCTGAGTAATCATACGACGTTCAATATTCTTTCTTTCAATATGACTAAATAATCCCAATTATAGCAATCTGATACTCATGTCTCAATGTTTTTTCGCTGAATGTGATGAAAACATTTGAAAAAGGTTCGCTTATTGAAATAAAGTTAGTACTTCGATTTCCAGGTAAAGGGAAAAGACTCATTATCTGCCATATTGGCAGTGAGGATGGATTTGTTGTTGACGGTCTGTGGTGCTTTGAGTCTAAGAAAACTGGAGATTACCACGAGGAAATGAATGGCGAATCGTTTGAACAGTGGTTTTCAAAAATTTTACCGAACTTAGAGGAAAACGCAGTAATTGTGTTGGATAATGCGCCTTATCATTCTCGAAGAATGGAGAAGGTCCCAACAACGGCTTCAAGGAAAGTTGATGTTCAAAATTGGCTCCGCTCGAAAAATATCAACTTTGAAGAAGCAATGCTGAAAGTACAATTATTAAGAATTGTCAAGGATCACAAGGCGGAATATCAAAAATACGCCATTGACGAAATGGCAGCAAGTCAAAATAAAACTGTGCTCTGTTTACCTCCATACCATTGCGAGCTCAATCCCATTGAGCTCATATGGGCAGAGGTTAAAAATTATATAGCTAAGCACAATACAACTTTTAAATTTTGTGACCTCAAAGGACTTTTCAAAGAAGCACTAGAATTAATAACAGCGCAAAAATGGGAAAACTGTATTAAGCACGTGAAAGACAAAGTTGAAAAGAGAATGTGGGAACTGGACAATATTTTAGAGGAACAAGTCGAGCCATTCATTATTGACGTTGGTGCTTCAGGCAGTAGCGATGATGAAAGCTCATCAAGCTCATCTTTCCAATAAAAGATGTCGTTCATCAAATTCGGTAAGTTATAAGTAATTATAAAGCTACTGTATTTTTTAATTAATTATTGACATTTTTGAACCCATTTTGGCAAAACCTATTCAAGAATCTACTTTCTGACAATGTTCAACCATGTACATTTTTTTACGTTTTGAACGTTTTAATTTGGTTACATATTTACCTAGAAATCAAAAAATATACTAATCAATATTCTAAAAGCAATTTTAAGAGATATACGATTATTTTTAATTTAGGCTAATTTAAACGCCATTTTGAGATTATATTCGACTGTATTTCACCAAACATCAGGCGGCATCCGAAGCTGGAAATCGAAGCGAAAATTTGGAAACCCTTATGTATATTTACATCATTATATATTTCTTACCCCACCCCCACATGATCCTACATATATATCCATCAATAATCGTATACACATCGAATTGTGCTAATTTACTACAAAGTTACGCAAAGCAGCATCTACTATCTAAAATATGTACTGCGTGACTCTTAATACGTCCCTGCCGAATGTTACAGCGTTCGATGATCACGTGGTCTTGTTTATGTCCGGTCTATATCTTATCTGAATATACTGTAGAATCTTCGAGGTCACTTCGCGTCGATCTAGAAGGCGAGTCACTGGCACGGTCCTCACAGACGCCGCCAAGCGGCTTTTGCGGTCATGGTCCGCCTTGTTAAAATCCAGTGGAAGTCAAGGCTTAGGATGCTAAGATAACGTCATCAGTTACCTACCAGAAATAAGACTGAAATACAGACAAAAAAAAACACGGCAAGCCGCAGCTGCGCCCCTCACTCGGGTTGCTAGGAAACGTGATGCTTCTATCTCTTTCTAACATATGTATTACACGCTTGTCTCTCACTCATTACGATGTCAGAGTTATATGGATTTCTCTGTATGTACTCGAAGCTTCATGCACTAGAAAAATGCACTTTTTGCATACCTTCCAGGACTGATGGTATTCTGCCATGCCTAGTCCGTCAAGGAATAAACGCAGAAAACAAGGATAAACGATGGTACGTTTTTGACGGTCCCGTGGACGCAGTTTGGATAGAAAATATGAACACTGTATTAGATGATAACAAGAAACTGTGTCTCAGCAGTGGAGAGATCATCAAGTTGAGGGATACTATGACTATGATGTTTGAAGTGGCTGATTTGGCTGTAGCGTCACCCGCAACAGTATCTCGGTAAGATATGGGTGCACAAGTTTTCATTAAGAGGATTGAACTTAAATATCGTAATAATAATTCTAAAGAACAAAAGTTCACTCAGAATGTGCTCCTTTGATTTCAACTGTTAAAAATATAAAAGAAATAATCGTAAAAATATATAAGAAAAAGATGTAAAAAAATGTTGATTGCTCCAGAAACGTGTTTTGTCACATATATTATTTCAAAGGCAAAATGTGATCTGTCTTGCTCTCGACTCGCGTGTCCACGCCTGAAAAACGAACTTAATTAATTAGGCAAGGAAATAGGAGATTTTTTTCTATAATTTTGGCGACAGTAAATTTTTTTAGTGGTATTTTCAAATTATTGCTTCGTAATGATGAGGTAAAATTGGCGTCATGCTAGGGTTGGAGTATTTACCGTATTTTGATAAACAGGTTTGATCAAAAATTTCGGAAAGCAGCGATTCTGCGTAATAAGAATAGTAAAAAAAAGGAAATCAAATTTTTCATCATTTTTAAAGGGCATAGGTACGTGTTATAGCTAAACTAACAACCTAAACATGCAGGGTGCTATTTAACTACCATAAATTCAACAGACGACTTTGAGTAATTTTAAGACAAAAAGTTCATATAAACATCCACAAATTCTTCGTTCTCAAGATTCAGGTGTTGACATGAAGAAAACAATTTTTTTCGTAAATATTTTAACTATCCTTTACCTAATTTTGTTGTAATTTGGCGGTGGTATTTATAACTTGATTAAATTGATTAAGTCTGGCGGCGTCTCGACCGGGAGCTGAACGTATATTTATGACAAAAAAATATACGCTATTGATCTATGTGCAATTTTTTGTTAAGTTGGATTAGGCAAATAGAAATACAACTTTGTCTTTTGAATTTTTTTCGTATCTTGATTGGTTTTCAAGAAGAAAAGTCCAATTAATTGCGCTCATAATAGAAGTTTGAAATACGTTAACGGAGTTTTTTCCAGATGTGGCATGGTGTACTTAGAACCTAGTGTCTTGGGACTAAGTCCATTCATCAATTGTTGGATAAAAAGATTACCTGAGGTATGGTTACAGTTTTCTTGTAAGGTAGTGCAGAGATCGATTAGGTTATTTTAGCATACATTCTAGTTGTCAATAACTCAATGTTTTATATGTATAGACGAGATTTTTACTTCATGTTTATGATGGATGCATTCACAAAAGCTTTGATAAAACCTACAATCTACTTTTTGTCATCTCGAATGTCAATGCATTTTGTTCATACCTTAATACGAATTGGGTTTCAGTTAGCCAAACCATACAGAGACAAGTTAAAGGAGCTAATTTATCATTATGCGGTTCCCGCCATTGCATTACTACGTTCGAGCTTGAAAGAAATTTTAACCTCTGTGGATTCGGCTCTACTCACGTGCTTTCTACGCTTGTTGGACTTCCGTTTGGGCCCGCTAGCTGGTAGAGACAACAAGCCGCCTCCTGCAACTCAATTTTTGGCTCTTATTCGTAAGTAGTAGTAGTAGTAGTAGAAAGATTTATTTAGCACATTTGGCTACATAAACAGAATAATTGTAAACAACTTAGAACTAGTAAATTCAAGCCATATGGTGTATGATGTAAATGCTGGGCAACCTATAATTGTAGATTTAACAAGTGATTTCTCAATTTTACTTTAAATTTTGTCAAAGTTTTCTGGTCTTTTATCTCCGAGTATAATTTATTATATTCAATCAACCCTTGATGGAATACAGATTTGTAGCATATGTTATACTTTTTGGTCATTAAATGGAAGTCATCTTTATTTCTGGTATTATGTAAATGATGGTCGACATTTGATGATGTTAAATTAGTTAGACTTGATGGAAATATATTATTTTTTACTTTATAAATGAATATCATTACAAGATATTTGATAATTTTTTTTACATTGAGCCATTTTAATTTGCTAAGCATTTGCCTAATTGGAGTATATTTATCTTTACTTAGTATTATTCTCATGCACTTATTTTGTAAAATTTGCAGTCTTTCGAAAATGGAATTATTTGCTAAATATAGAATAGTCGAACAGTACAAGAAATTTGGAAGAATGATGGTATTATAGATAATTTTTCTGCTATATGAACTCAGACATCCAGAAACTGTCGATAAATATCCCACTTTACTACTAGTCTTATTTATAACTTTTTCATAATGAATATCAAAAATTAATCGAGAGTCAACAAAAACCCCCAGGTATTTAAAATTTTCTACGAATTCAATATCTTCACCATCAATATTCAGTTGAACATTTGTATATTGTTTTGTTCCGATTAACAAGGCTTTCGTTTTACTTGCATTTAATTTTAGTCTGTTAGATGCTAACCATTTTGAGACAAGTTTCAAGTCTTCATTTATATAAGAGATACCAGTCTGAATATTTTTAGTACTTATATAAATCATAGTGTCATCGGCGAAAATCTGAATTTTGCATTTTTTGACTATGGCAGGTAAATCATTTATGTATAAAATAAAAAGAAGTGGTCCCAGGATACTGCCCTGTGGAACACCCAACGTATTTTCAAATTTTGATGAAATAGTGTCATTAACTTTTGTAACTTGCATCCTTTTAGACAAATAATTTCTAAACCAATCTAAAACACTTCCTGTTATACCACATGCCTTCAATTTATCTAACAAAATATCTCTATCAATCGTTTCAAATGCCCTCTTCAAATCCAAAAATACTGCTATGACAACTTCTTCTGAGTCTATGGCTCTTCTCCAATTCTCAGTTACCAACTGGAAAGCTGTTTCTGTAGAATATTTTTTTCGAAAGCCTGCTTGCGCCTCCACTAAAATTTTGTTTTCTTCTATAAACTGCATTAATTGGTCATGCACTATGGACTCTAATAATTTTTCAATGTCTGGTAACACATTTACTGGTCTCATATCGCTGCATCTTTTAGAATTTTTTATTTTGGGAACTGGTGTTATTGTAGAGCATTTCAAATTTTCAGGAAAAGAACTGCTTCTCAGTGAACAATTGATCCAATTTAATACAGGATATCCCATAATTTCGAAACAGTTTTTCAGCACGTTTTTAGTAGTGATTTCGGCACAGTTGTTATTTGATTTTAAACTGTTTACCTTTTTTCTTAGATAATTCAATGATACGCTGTGAAATTTTGAAAGTGTACGCAACATTTCCCCCTGGAAACTGATTTTCATATAGTCAGGTGCAGCATTGGCAGTACCCACAATATCAACAATACTTTCCACAAAATATTCATTTAGTTTGTTTGCAATCACCAAAGAATTTGTTTCGGTACCGTTTTCGAATTGAACTTGATTTACACAATCATGCGGCTTCGAATTGATCAGTCTTTTTAAAGTCTTCCACATCTTTACACTGTCGTGGATGCCGAAAAAATTCTTTTAACCACTACAGTATTAACGGTCGTATTCACCATTACTTAACAGACTGCTAACTTATTTAACACATTGTTAAATCCATTTTTAGTATTCACCAACAGCACATCATAGCAAAAAGTCTGTTAAAGTCATGGATAAGTCAACTGCGCGACGTTGGACTGGTAATCCACTAACTGACTGTTTAATACTAAAAGGTCAAAAGTGTCATCCCGACTTTATTTTGCCTGGAGATTTCGTAGAAGTGATTTACAAAATACAGTCCGCGAACAGCGAGTAAGGGCTTGTATCGAAACGGATAGCCTCGGTAGAATTGATATTATCTATATATTAGAATCTTCGGAAACAGACACGAGTGACATTGAAGATATCCCGAGAGAAAGAATTGTAAGAACTAGGAGGTTTCCCTTGATTGAACTAGATGATTTGGAGTTCCAAAGAAGATTTAGAATAAATAAAAATACATTTAGGCGACTGGAAACAGTATTGCAAAATGTTACAGAACCGATAAATGAAAGGAACCAGCCAATATCAAAAGAAAACCAAATCTTGATATGGGGGCTAAGACTTGAAACTATGTGTGACGTTATTGTGGTAACTGCTGTGCTGCGCATGTGCTTAGAACAGAATGACACTATCGATTTTTTGAGAACGGACCTGAAATGGAACAAATTGAAGAGACCCAGGTCCGAATTTTATCTCAAGATACTGCAACAAGAGTCTCAATAATTTCATCAATTATACTTCGATATTTTTCAACCAAGGAAATTATTGTCTCTTGATGTATATTTAGCTGATCTCTTTTATATGACTTTTCCATGTTGCAAAACCATTACAAAACTAACACTGTGAATGATAACCACATGACAACACACAGTAGCTATAAAGTGAGGTTAGATGTGGTTCTCTTGTTTTTTGTCAAGAGGCACCAACTTAAAGAAATTTTAGATTTTTGCATGACAGCTGGTTATCAGATGCCGAAAAGTGTTGGTGAATACCACTTGTTGACAGAGCTGTCCCTCGGTTCTCGGACAAATCTCGTATTCACTTTTCACAAGTCTATCTATATGCTGATGACACTGCACTAGTAACCCACTCGAGTTCCTGGTATCTGGATCGCAACAGGTTACAAACTGCGGTGGATTTGTTTTGGATTGGTGACTGATCAAAATTAGTAATCTATTGTACTAAAAAGTTCGGCTATACAAGGTGGTTATTAGACCAGCAATATTTTATGCATGTGCAGCATAGTGTTTCCTCGCCAAAACGCATATTTGTAGTCTGCAGATTCTGCGTACTGTCACTAACGCCTCAAGAGTTTTGAGGTTGAATCTTATTAAAATCCGCAACCTTGTTTTTATAAAATTTTAGTATACTCTGTGTCACTAACAGTGTCAAGATAAATATATGGGCATCTCATTTGTCAAAATCCATCGAGCCTTTTAGGCTGTAGCCCGTGAAATAGATTTTTTTTATCGAAACCGGTCATTACGGTTTTACGGAATTTTACTATATATCTACACTGCCATGCAAAATTAACCAAACAAACATAAATTTGTTCAAATTAAATTTTAAATACCTTTTTAACGTTTGCATCAATTTCGTTAATTTGTTCGTCAAGTTGTAGGTTATTTCATTATCGACTGCAAAAAATTTAAAATGATTGTTGTTATACAGGGTGCAACAAAAATGTGCATTTTGCCCTAAACTTCTGAACACCCTATGGAAACATCACTGAATAATGTGTCTTCGTATGAGAATTTATTGGTTTGTTTTGCCAGCGCCTGTTCCAACGCAGCCACCGTTTGAAATTCTCCATAGTTCTGCCTAAGCGTCCTTCCTAGTGTGTCCTACGAGCCCCTTCCCACTTCAGTTGGCCCACTTCAAGATTTGTACCAAAATATGCCTTTATAAACTAAACATGACGAAACTATTCATTTCTAAAACAATCTATTTTCTCAAAAACATTTTAGATACACTCTAGTCGTCAAAAATACATATTTGAAATCACTTAAACCTATAGAACATCTGAACAACTAAACAATGTGCGAATAAACAATTGAAAGATTACCATTGGGTAACATCACCTTTATTTTTTATTACGGCTGAAATTCTTTGGGGCATGGTGTTAACCAAGTTTTGGCAAAAATTTGGTGTAAAACAATCCCACATTTCTTGAACCTTTTGTCTCAGTTCGGTGATTGTACGAGCAGGATGTTGTCGTAGAACCTTTTTCATCTCGTGCCACAAAGTTTCAATAGGTGACAGATCTGGACTGCTAGAAACCCATTTCAAAAGTGGTACATTCTTTCATCCATTTATAGCCTTTTTTGAGGTATGGCATGCTGCACCATCTTGCTGAAAGAAACACAAAATCTTGGCCGGATGTCAAACATTCTTCCATCACTGGTAAAAGCGATTCTCCTAAAATTGCCAAATATTTGTTTGTATCCACATTTCCATCAATAAAATGAAATTTTCCTACTCCTTTTGATGACATATTGCCTCAGACCATAATTGAATGCTGGAAATTTGACTTTTCTCTTCAGACAGTCAACATGGAATGCTTCATTTTTTTTGCGTCTGTCACCAACACAAACTTCGAATCGAGCTTCATCACTCCATTGTATTGCACACCATTGTTGAGGTATCCATTCTCTATGTTCTTTAGCCCATCTAAGCCGATTTTTCTTTTGCAGTGGAGTTATTAGTGGCTTTTCTTTGGCCTATAAGCAAGTTGTGCAACTTTAGGGTTTTTACTTCACTTTTTTTATAAGAAAACTTACCTTGCAAGTGCTAAATCCCAGTTTGTGGGCCTCTCTATGAGTTGTGGACCTCGAAATTCTCCTTCCAACAGCGTTACTCCACAGAGCACTTAATTGTAAATAATTGGCACGCCGGTTTTTACGATTACTCTTCTTAATGCTCTTCGGTCGGCATTTGTGATATTACGTTTTTTCACATATCGTGGCTTAATATTAACTGAACCAGTTACGTTATATCTTCCAACAATATTTCTCACACTGTACCGCGATAAGTCTAACAAAGTTGCAATTTCTGAGTTTGATTTCCCAGAATTAAAAAATTATCAGAAATACCGCCATATCCCATCACTCCTTCACCACCAAATTGCACTCTAGGAGTGAAACAACTACGAGCATAGCGTTCTTCACGCCTTCTCCACACTCTTTGGCGACCATCAGGTGAATATTTCGTAAAACGAGACTCGTCTGTAAAAAGAACGTTTTCCCAGTCATCCATAAACCAATCTGCATGAGTTCGAGAAAATAACAAGCGCTGTCTTCGATGACCTTCATCGAATCGAGGACCTGTAGCAGGTACACAAGATGATATGTTTCTCTAAATCTTTGTATCGCATCGAATACCGTACTGCGTGGAACGGCAAGCCTTTCTGCGATATACCGAATAGGACGATCATCATCTTGTAAAGCTACAGCTTGCGCTACTTGTTCTGTTGTCATTTTAGTTGAGTATTGCTTGACAAGAATCTTGTTGACATGCCTTAAAAATGCTAGCAGACACAGCCTATTTGAAACAATTTCTTACCCTGCAAAGCCTGCTTGAAATAATATCTTGTTTATGGCTATGATTCTCACGATTTTCTTCAAAACAGCATATTTTCTTCAATAATCGAGATATTGGCATGAATCATAAAAATAACTGTTGAGAAAAGTTGAGGCTTGAAATTCTCATACGAAGACACATAAGCAAATGTTTCCACAGGGTGTTCAGAAATTTTGGGCAAAATGCACATTTTAGTTACACCCCGAAGACACCAAACATTTTCAATTTGTTTGCAAGATCGACAGTCGATAACAACTTGACGAAAAAATTTACGAAATTAATTTTGCCTGGCAGTGTGTAACAATCTTTTGTTAAGATGAATCCAACAACACCTCATAAGTAAGAAGATGCGCCATTCTGATTTTATGAAATTACTTTAAAATATAGTACCCCGAATCAATTCCACCATCCCAAATTTCAGATTGCTAACTCAATTCGTTCAAAAAATTCTGGAATGCACTGTACACAAACATTTAAAGGGAGTACGTGCTTTCTGACACTTCAAAAAAAAAATGTAGCTTTTATTGAATTCTGTTTCATCGCTTTTCACCAACTTGACAGCAAATCGAATCATTTCTGTTTTTGAAAACAACAACACCTACACGTCCCTAGAGGCAGGTGGCAGCGTCACGCTAGCTTCTGACACATAAAAAATACCCTCGAGTTTTCAGCTTCCATAATCCGTATGCAATATACAGGGTGTCCCAGAAGTCGACGTCAAGCCGAAACTGGGTGATAGGCAAAGTCATAACAGCTATCAGAAAAATATTTATGTATGTGTTTTGAAAATTATAGGTCTTTGAAAAAAATATAGAAATTTCACACCCTATGGCAGTCTGTCAACTCCTGTATTAACTTTTTTTGGATATTATTTTTAGAATTTTTAGAATGTAATGATGTTCAAACTGGTGTCTCAACCTTACTGCCAACTTTTCTCGTTCAGGAAAAATTGCCACTTATTTCCCAACCAAGTATTCCAAAGTAAAACTTTGCTCAACTTTAACTGGCTGTACTGGAAAAAAATGTACTACGAGAGTTTGGCAAGTAACCTTAAAAGTTGGCGCATTTAATAAGGATTCCAAAATGGTATAACACTTAGAAGATTACTCGTTAACTTATGCACAATTTTTATTTGAAGAAAAACTGATGAAAATTTTTACAGCGATTATGAAAACGCACAAGGACCCTTAAGGATAACTGTTTGCACAACAGTGGGCGTCAAAATGCTGCTGATGATCTACCTTTACAGCAAATGCTCAAACTGTTTTCCTTCAGCCGCAATACACGCTCGACATCTTCTTAAAAAAGATCGGGTTATTAAACGAGCGAATCCACGGTTATTAACAAACTCAGCTGCTTCCAATAGTCTTTGCCGTAGCTCAGCTACATTTTGAATCGGCTTGAAATACACTTTTTCTTTTACAGTTCCCCAGTAAAAAAAATCTAACGGATTCAAATCTGGTGACCGGGCTGTCCACGGTATTGTACCAGACCGCCCTATCCATCTGCCTGGAAAGTTTTGATCGAGATACTCTCTCACTGAGAGTTCATAGTGCGCTGGGCAGCCATCATGCTGAAACCACATGTCCCTGTAAATACTCAGTGTCACTTCCTCCAATAAATTTTCTAAATGATTTTGCAAAAAACCTAAATAAACCTCAGCAGTCAAAGTCTCTGGGAACTCAAACGGACCGATTATTTTATTTATTTGGGGAACTGTAAAAGAAAAAGTGTATTTCAAGCCGATTCAAAATGTAGCTGAGCTACGGCAAAGACTATTGGAAGCAGCTGAGTTTGTTAATAACCGTGGATTCGCTCGTTTAATAACCCGATCTTTTTTAAGAAGATGTCGAGCGTGTATTGCGGCTGAAGGAAAACAGTTTGAGCATTTGCTGTAAAGGTAGATCATCAGCAGCATTTTGACGCCCACTGTTGTGCAAACAGTTATCCTTAAGGGTCCTTGTGCGTTTTCATAATCGCTGTAAAAATTTTCATCAGTTTTTCTTCAAATAAAAATTGTGCATAAGTTAACGAGTAATCTTCTAAGTGTTATACCATTTTGGAATCGTTATTAAATGCGCCAACTTTTAAGGTTACTTGCCAAACTCTCGTAGTACATTTTTTCCAGTACAGCCAGTTAAAGTTGAGCAAAGTTTTACTTTGGAATACTTGGTTGGGAAATAAGTGGCAATTTTTCGTGAACGAGAACAGGTGGCAGTAAGGTTGAGACACCAGTTTGAAGATGCATTATTCATCATTACATTGTAAAAATAAAATCCAAAAAAAGTTAATATTTGTAGTAACAGGAGTTGACAGACTGCCGTAGGGTGTGAAATTTCTATATCTTTTTCAAAGACCTATAATTTTCAAAACACATACATAAAATTTTTTTAAATATTTTTCTGATAGCTGTTATGACTTTGCCTATCACCCGGTTTCGCTCTATTCGCTGTCTTGCGAAATGCTTAGGATGTATTCTCAGTTCAACAGCCAAAGGCTAAATCCCATTGAAATTGCAGGCAATTTGGAAAGATCACAATTTACTCCGGAAAATAATGCAAGAAAATCATCAAATATCACTAACTAACCACAATTTCAGCAGAGACTGAACAGCTTTTTAATTGACCCAATAAAAGTATATTTTTGCTAGTTTTTCTATTAAAACGCAATAAATTCATTTGTTATATGCATCACAAGATACAGACTTTGCTTTACTTTACTTATTTCATCTCCGGTAATTTATCTTCCGATTTTTGTGTGGACTTTCTCACGTGTTGTTTGAACTGTACAGTAGGAGTACTATCTCTTGAAGCTTTGATTCATCTTCCAAGGAAATCGTCTCAATATTGTCTTCAAAAGTATCATATTCAATGATTGGACCACGAGAGAGTTGATCCATATTAGGACAAAAAAGCAACTTTGAAACACTGCCATGTCTTTTTTCGGAAAGTACTTTCGTAAGGGCCAACTTTACTTTTCTGAGGTTCTGCTATTCATATGGATGTGCTCTCGTTAATTTGCTGCTACATCCTCTGTTTAAAAGATTTTTTCTTCATTGCACTTCTAAACATTAACATATTTACGAAATCTCATTTTCACAGTATTGCACTTGTAAACTAGTAATCTAAGGTAGATATTTCTTACAAGCACAGTCGGTGATATGTGGAACATAAGATTATTTGACCATATTTACAAGTGCTTTCTTATAACTTATAATTCAATACAAACATTTTCGGGGAACAGGGCTCTGTGGTTTCGGTTGGAAAGCGGAATATGGAGTCTGATAGACGATTGTTATTTCAGGAGGACTACTGGTGCCCTGGGTAGCGTTCTCTTTAATTTGGTCAGTCGGATGCACATGCGATAACGATGGGCGTATTGTATTTGACAGATGGCTTAGGAAAAGGATGGAGGATGCCAAACATAAGCCTTCATTCCCTGAAGACTCATCCGTCTATAGCTTTAAGTAGGTCGTTGGACGTAACTTTCTGAAATAACATTCAGATCATTTTATTTGTTTTCCATAATGCGGTAATGGGTAATGTTGTGATATTACATCTCTATATACATTCTAAGGCTCCACGATGGCGGCTTCACAGATCCAACTGACGATGGTGAACCCTCACCACCCACATGGAGAAGCTGGATGGAAAATACAGAAGAATATAAAATTACCGTCGATATGAGGTATTCTGGTAAGTGAGAGTGACACTTCATTGACAAAACTTACGATAATTTTGAGCGCAAAAAGTACATTAACTGCGCTAGCATGCGCCTTACTATACTAAGTGACATATAAATCCGAACACCCAGTTTAAATGGTTTTATTTTAATAAAAGTTGGTGAATGTATTTATCTTACTGTAAATAACAAGTGAAAAAATTTTCAGCCTTATCAGTTGGACATTCCGGTTTTTATACTGCTTTTTTTTAATTCACTAACGCTCTAAAAATGAATATTTCAGCCGCAGTAAAGAATGAACGTTGGCGGATTTTGGTTCTTGACATCCTTTACGATCGGTTACGATGCCTAGAGTACGGAGACCTGTACGATTTCGTCAACTTAGTGAGTTTGATAGGGGCCGTATAGTGGGACTTCGGGAAGCTGGACTTTCTTTTCGGGCAATTGCAGTTAGAGTGCAAAGAAGTGTAGACACTGTGGTTAGGTGTTGTCAGGCATGGCTTCGAGAAGGCCGTACGCAAAGAGCAAGGGGCACTGGACGCCGCCGTAGAACAACAGACCGTGAAGATCGCCGCCTAAGATTATTGGGCTTAAGGGACCGTTTCTCCACTACCAGGTCCATTGCAAATGAATGGTTTGCAGAACACGGAAGACCTATTGGCATGCGAAGTATTTACCGACGAATGAGAAGTTTTGGCTTGTTTTCATACCGGCCACACTGGGTCCTCCCTTTAACTCGAGAACACCGACGTAATCGCCTTGAGTGGTGCAGACAACGCTCACTCTGGGATCAGCAATGGAACAGTATTGTCTTTAGTGACGATGGTCGTGCCAGGGCTAGAAGGCGACGTGGTGAAAGGAGGAATCCACAGTTTTTTGTTGAAAGACATGTTCATCACACTGTTGGAGTTATGGTTTGGGGTGCTACAGCTTATGGTTCCAGGTCACCTTTAATCTTCATCAGAGGTAACATGAACGCGCAGCGTTATATCCACGAAGTTCTAGAACCCCATCTTTTACCCTATCTTGACACCCTGGCAGATCCAACTTTCCAACAAGATAATGCCCGACCACATGTTGCAAGAGTCACAACAGACTTCTTTCAACATAATGATGTGACATTGTTACCATGGCCACCAAGATCTCCCGACTTATCCCCAATTGAGCACGTGTGGGATATGATGGGTAGGAGATTGCTCAATTTGCAACGTCCTCCTCAGACTCTAGAAGCACTTCGAGAGGAGTTGGTGGTTGCCTGGAATGAGATACCACAGGAGGACATTGACCATCTGATCAGAAGCATGCCTAGGCGCGTCAAAGGGCTTTAAAGCAGTGCAATCATTTTGAAATTTTTATCATTTACTTATTATGCTTCATTAAGTACTTATACAAAATTTTATTAAAATAAAACCATTTAAACTGGGTGTTCGGATTTATATGTCACTTAGTATATAATATCTTGACATATTTAGGTCTTTATTCAACCGTTGCTCCTCCGAGACTTCTTACACGATGCCTCCACACGTTGGGCCTGCCAAATTAACCGTTCAAGCTTCTGTTGCACCTTCTACCTCTGTCATCAAGTACTGGCCGGTACAAGTGGTCTCCTATTCCAATAGTCTAGAGATTCTGCAACAATCTGCCCGACGATGTCTTTTCCTGTTCTGCTAGCCTTAAGTAGTTCAAAGACCGGATCATCTAAGCATTTCCCTCTTCTTGACCTTGATATGTACATACTTCCGTCTTTACCTTCTCGGCTGCTTCAGTATAAAGGTCTAGGAATGATATTTAATCACTGATATATCCTTTGATGACATTTAGATATTGAGGTACCAACAGTGAACAACGTCAGAAACGCAGAACTTCTTGGAATTATTCTCTACAATGAGGACAACGTGCTATGTGTGGGACCAACAGGAACAGGCAAAACTTTAACTGTTATTGCGAAACTTAGCAAAAACATGCATAAAAAGTTTATCTGTGACTTTATGAGTTTCTCTGCTAGAACTACTGCAAACCAAACGCAGGTATGATCCAATCTCTCATATGCCCACTGAATTACAATGTCTCGAAAGCAAGGGAGTAGAATAACGTTTTCTCGATAGAAATATCGCTCTCCAGCTGATTTACTCAATAAATATAAATAACATCCATCGCATTGTCTTTCAATACCATATAAACGAAGTTAACATTGAGCTGGAACATTTAATAACTTCAAGTCTAGGAACATCCCATTTTGCCGACAAGGGTGCATTCACAAACTATTTTGACAAACATCAAAATCTATCACAAGAGTGATAGAATCACGTCGTCCTTCTAATGGCTATTCTACTTCTACGTTTTCAAGAATTTTTCCCCCGGATAGGCAGGAAAGGTTACCCATATAATTTCAGTTGAAGAACAATAGGGTGTCAGTGTCACAATATAGTAGTTAGGTTTGATCTATAGTGCAGAATTATTTAATATTTTTCAAGTGCTAATTACCGGAGTGTATTTTTTTCAGGATCTGATTGACTCTAAGTTAGATAGGAGAAGAAAGGGGGTATTTGGACCTCCAGTACTGAAGCGACAAGTATTTTTCATCGATGATTTCAATATGCCTGCTCTTGAGGTGTATGGAGCTCAGCCGCCTATTGAGCTGATACGGCAGTGGATGGACTTTGGAGGTACAGTTAGATCAATGCTATCAACCAGACTATTAGAAAGAGTTTCTTCAAGTCAGTGCATCTACTTTTAATGTGTGTGTTTTAGGTTGGTATGACAGAAAAAACATTGGAGATTTCCGGAATATAATCGATGTAAATTTTGTGGGCTCTATGGGACCTCCTGGTGGTGGAAGGAATCCTGTCACAGCTCGACTGCTGAGACATTTTCACTATTTGACATTCTTAGAAATGGAAGATGATAGTAAGGTCAGCAAAGAAAATGCAGTCTGGAAAACTTTTTAGTGTCATTTTTACTTATGCATATATTGAGATACTCCTAGACACGGTTTTCACGACAAGTCGACTTTAATCCGATATCGCCTCGTTTTGAGATCAAAAGCTACGAAGTATGTAGCTACTGATAAGAATGCTGAATATTAACAAAATGTTCTTGTTTTTGAAAATTTTTACTGAAATAGTCGTATTTCACAAATAAAATATATCCAGATCAATGAACGTATGTGATACTTTCTTATCTACCAAAAAATCTTAATAATAACGAATATAATGAACGATCTACGGAAAGTAACGCCCTAAATCCAAATATACTTCTTATCGTCACTTTGGAACTAGCTATCATCCAATTCAAGGCTTATTCTTTATGTGATCTCCATAGATGGCGTTCATAGATAGTACGGATGGTGTAGGCTTGCGGCTAGCTAGTACACAAGTAACAACATTATTCTACAAAATACAGGTTTTGGAAGTCTAATTGCTTTGATAAGAACAGTGATTTAGGTCTTGAAGACGATAGATATAGAATCATCAGTTATTGTGTAGAAATAAGAATTTGTAGAGGTATTATCTTGATCATAATACACGTATTTCAGAGGAAGATATTCGGAACGATCCTATCCTTCTGGTTAAGTAGAGCGCCAGATTGTGCTGGATACTACGAGAATATTCTATCCTCGACACTAGATGTATACAGTACCATCTTGCATGAATTGCTACCAACTCCTGCCAAAACTCACTATACCTTCAACTTGCGCGATCTCAGCAAAGTCTTCCAGGGATTATTGATGTTCGACGCTGAAACACTGACGGTAAAGTAATTAGTGTTTTAAAAAAGTTCTAGTGTAAATTTCCTCAGAAACAAAGTTTACTAAGTACAGGAAGCCAAAAGGCTCTAATGAGATTTGAAGTTTGAAGTCTGGTGGTATGCAGTTTCAGTTTTATCACCCTAGAACTTTTACACAAAGAATATAAAACTTTCTTTTCTCATCTAATTAGTGTCTGCAATATGTTACAAATCAGACTCTGGAATTCCGCGCATTAAAATGCTCTAAAAACAATCATTTGGGGGATAGTTTGAAAACCTGAGAATAACTTGGACAGCAATGTAACAATCGATAAAATACATGGAATTTAATTCACATGACGCTTAAATTTTGGAGGCTGGATTTGACACAGCTTGCTTGGATGGCTGATGGGCGATTTACTTTGGTTATCCTCGGTCTTTTTAAGAAATTCTTTTGACGCCTGGTGTAGGCGTGTTGTCCAGCTATTTTCTATATCTTCTTGAGACAAATATCTAATTCAATAGTGTCACTTTTACTTATGCGATAGAGCACAGCTCTATGTCTATATGTTAGTACCGCATAGATGCGAGCTCCAATTATTTTCAATTTGAATTCTACACAGTGGTTGGAGACAGAGCGTAGTCTGTTCGATTAGCCTTAACGACTCTTTCTTCAATGATGCCATCTGTGCTTAGCATTACATCAAGATTGAACGCGACGTACCGTATTTGAGCGAGGACAGGGGTTACGACTGTTCATTCCCCATTCCTAAACTTAATGGTACGTTCGTCCAAATGAAATATCCTCGGTTTTCTGCTAATTATAAGTAAGCCGCTACTAGTAGTAGTAGTAGAAAGATTTATTTAGCACATTTGGCTACATAAACAGAACAATTGTAAACAACTACATATGGTGTATGATGTAAATGCTGGGCAACCTATGATTGTAGATTTAACAAGTGATTTCTCAATTTTACTTTAAATTTTGTCAAAGTTTTCTGGTCTTTTATCTCCCAGTATAATTTATTATATTCAATCAACCCTTGATGGAATACAGATTTGTAGCATATGTTATACTTTTTGGTCATTAAATGGAAGTCATCTTTATTTCTGGTATTATGTAAATGATGGTCGACATTTGATGATGTTAAATTAGTTAGACTTGATGGAAATATATTATTTTTTACTTTATAAATGAATATCATTACAAGATATTTGATAAAATTTTTTACATTGAGCCATTTTAATTTGCTAAGCATTTGCCTAATTGGAGTATATTTATCTTTATTTAGTATTATTCTCATGCACTTATTTTGTAAAATTTGCAGTCTTTCAAAAATGGAATTATTTGCTAAATATAGAATAGTCGAACAGTACAAGAAATTTGGAAGAATGATGGTATTATAGATAATTTTTCTGCTATATGAACTCAGACATCCAGAAAGTCTCGATAAATATCCCACTTTACTACTAATCTTATTTATAACTTTTTCATAATGAATATCAAAAATTAATCGAGAGTCAACAAAAACTCCCAGGTATTTAAAATTTTCTACGAATTCAATATCTTCACCATCAATATTCAGTTGAACATTTGTACATTGTTTTTTTCCGATTAACAAGGCTTTCGTTTTACTTGCATTTAATTTTAGTCTGTTAGATGCTAACCATTTTGAGACAAGCTTCAAGTCTTCATTTATATAAGAGATACCAGACTGAATATTTTTAGTACTTATATAAATCATAGTGTCATCGGCGAAAATTTGAATTTTGCATTTTTTGACTATGGCAGGTAAATCATTTATGTATAAAATAAAAAGAAGTGGTCCCAGGATACTGCCCTGTGGAACACCCAACGTATTTTCAATTTTTGATGAAATAGTGTCATTAACTTTTGTAACTTGCATCCTTTTAGACAAATAATTTCTAAACCAATCTAAAACACTTCCTGTTATACCATATGCCTTCAATTTACCTAACAAAATATCTCTATCAATCGTTTCAAATGCCCTCTTCAAATCAAAAAATACTGCTATGACAACTTCTTCTGAGTCTATGGCTCTTCTCCAATTCTCAGTTACCAACTGGAAAGCTGTTTCTGTCGAATATTTTTTTCGAAAGCCTGCTTGCGCCTCCACTAAAATTTTGTTTTCTTCTATAAACTGCATTAATTGGTCATGCACTATGGACTCTAATAATTTTTCAATGTCTGGTAACACATTTACTGGTCTCATATCGCTGCATCTTTTAGAATTTTTTATTTTGGGAACTGGTGTTATTGTAGAGCATTTCAAATTTTCAGGGAAAGAACTGCTTCTCAGTGAACAATTGATCCAATTTAATACAGGATATCCCAAAATTTCGAAACTGTTTTTCAGCACGTTTTTAGTAGTCATTTCGGCACAGTTGTTATTTGATTTTAAACTGTTTACTTTTTTTCTTAGATAATTCAATGATACGCTGTGAAATTTTGAAAGTGTATGCAACATTTCCCCTTGGAAACTGATTTTCATATAGTCAGGTGCAGCACTGGCAGTACCTACAATATCAACAATACTTTCCACAAAATATTCATTTAGTTTGTTTGCAATCACCAAAGAATTTGTTTCGGTACCGTTTTCAAATTGAACTTGATTTACACAATCATGCGGTTTCGAATTGATAAGTCTTTTTAAAGTCTTCCACATCTTTACACTGTCGCACTTGTTATTATCGATTTGTTTATCGTAGAATTTTCTTTTTTCTTCTCTAATTATATATACACATTTATTCCTAAGAGTTTTATATACCTCCCAATCATCAATTGATTTTGTGAATATACATTTATTGTATTGTTTGTCTCTCAAATTTTGAGCTGCCTTAATATTCTTGTTATACCAGGGTGTATTTTTTGTCGAGCAAATCACTTTTTTATCAGTTGCAAGATCTAAATAAGTTTTTATATTTCCTATTATGTTGTCATATATTTTTTCCATATTCTCACCAAAATTCCAATAGCAGCCAGCAAGTTCTCGTTCAAGTTTTTCGTACTTAATAGTATTTACGATTTTCTTAATTTTTGTTTCAGAAAAATGCCCTACCAAGGGCAGCATTGTCCAAGTGTGATCGCTAACTTTAGGTGTATGTACAGCTTTAATCCCTGCACATTCGAAATTTACAATAACAAGATCTAACAAAGTCTCTGATAATGATGTTATTCTGGTACTCTCTTCAATTTTTTGCTTGAACCCATAGTTGTTTATGGTTTCTTTCAATTTTCTTGTTTTCATGCTTTTACCATAATAATTTAAATTAAAATCACTAAAAGTATTATATTGTTTCTAAAATTCCACATTTCTTCGCATTTTTCTTCAAAAAACGTTAAAAATGTATCTGCATCACTGTTTGGTGAACGGTAAAAAGTACAAAGATCATAACGTTTCCCAAATAATTTGAACTGTATATGTGCATACCAGTATGCATAGTCTAAAGCGGTACAATCGAATAATGTGATCTGTATTTTGTGGTAAACATAAATCACTACACCTCCAGTATGTCTGGAGTTGGAGTTGCATCTGTAGGTTTTATAATTAGTAATTTGTAATTCACCATCAGTGATGTCTTCTGTAGCATGTGTTTCGGTAAGACATAATACAAGTGGTTTTCTCCATCTTAAAAACTGTTGAACTTCATCTATATTATTCAGGACTCCTTGTATGTTTAAATGGTATATTGAGTTATATTCATCACTTACAGATTTAGCCACGTCTTGCAAATCTGAGCTTAGTAGTTGCTATTCATTTGCATAATTAATTTTCCTTTTATATACTTCACAATTTTTGTCAAATGGTCCATGATTAATAGGTAATCCTAGATTAAAATCCTGGTTTGCACTTTTACAATTTGGACAGCGTTTGTACATTTCACTGGTACTACAGTTTTCTGTTGAATGTCCTTCTAATCCACAAGTAAGACATCTTTCTGATTTTGTGCAGTATTTAGCTGTGTGGTTAAATCCGGTACATTTATAGCATCGCAAAACATTGATGTACTCGAAAACAGAGCAAACAGGCATGTTGATAAAAATAACACCCTGATTCATAACACACTTAAAAGTCACAGCATCCACTTCTAAAATTGCTTGATATTTAAGTTTTCATTTTCTTGACTGTAATTACTCTCATATGTGAATTTTCTTGAAAAGATTCATTTTGTGATTTTATAGTATTTATTAGCTCGTCTTCTGCATATTCTTGACAAAATCCAATAACTTTGATTTATGGTTTTTTACTTATCTCTGAAGTTTTCACTGTATATGTTTCTGGCATTTTTGATTTTATTTCATTATGTAGCTTCGCGTTATCATCTTTTGTTTTACATTGGATTTTCACCCCACCATCTTTCAATTCATAAACTTTTTCAATAGCAATTTTCAAACTGGTAGGATTCACAAATTTTGCGATATCTTTCTTTGTGTTATTACACTCTTGTTGGTTATTAGGCTTAACAATGACTGTATTTGTGGGTTTTAATACTGGTGATTGTTTTTTTGCTGTACACGTTTGTAATGGTACGCATTGCTGCTTATATTCTACCATTTTTGTAGGCGAATTAACGGTTGAAGGCCCTGAAGCTTTAACCATATTAGCGTAAGTTGTAATTGCTTCTTGTGACGGCTGTTGCATTTTCCAAATTTTTTTGTTTAATTGGTCTATCTTTTCGTACAATTCTTTTATTAATTTCTCTTGAATCGAAATGGTATAATCTTTTAGTTTCAAAACTTCCTCTGTACAAAATCCCTTTTCACTCAGTGAGACCACACTCTGCACTTCCTCACTAGCTCCATCCTTTTTAGAGTTTTCCTCCATATTCAAACTAAAAATTCAGGAATCTCCTAAAAACCTTTTTTTAGCTTGACCTAATTTTTGACATTAGAAGTCAAAAAAGTATTTCCAGAATTAATTTTGTGCAATCTCTTCCGTGTGGGATCTGCAGCTGCAAACAGGTGTGGCGATATATATTTCGTTAATCTTCCCGGTGATCCTTGGTTGATATTTTTATGCGTGGTCTTTACCAATTTTTCGTGTCTGTGTTGGAGCGAATAAAAAGAGCAAGTGTAGTAGTTAATATAGCAAACTTATAATAATACATATCTTTCAATGCCCACTTTACTCTCACGACGGCTATTCTCTGATGTTTAGATTCATTTAGAACGCGCAGATCATCTCCGTATTGTGATCAGCAACGTATAGATTCAATAGGTATGGCCCGAGTATAGATCCCTGTTAATCACCCTATATAAGCCAATGGAACATACTTTCTTTAATAATAATCCTTTTAAAACGTTGACTATTCTCAGGGCTTGCACGAAATATTAAGACTATGGTATCACGAGTGTTGTAGAGTATTCCAAGACAGACTTGTAAATGATGAAGACCGTGAGTGGTTTGATCGTTTATTGAGAGCCAAGATTGCAGAGTATTATGGAATAATTCCTGAAAATGCTCTAGGAAATGAAGCTATATTATTTGGAGATTTCATGGATCCTTCTGTCGGTAATGCTTAATCTGAAAACTTCACCAGTGTTTCTAATGTCTTAAGGCTTGTATCTATTATTTAGTCAGGGAACATTTCATCGCTAGAACGAGTTCATAATGAGATATTAGATTTGTTCCAACTCATTGAACAAGCATTCTGGAATGACCACGTAGGTGCGCATGTAGGAAAATTTCGTCAAGTATGTTGACTCTGCGCTTGCGACGAAACGCTGTCATCAGTTCGTAAAGGATTATGTTAGGCACAAGTTAGATACGAACATTTGTAACAAATAATTAAGTGGATCAAGGCATGTCTGGCTCATGCAATTAAAATTTGCATATTTAGCGTGAATTTGGAAATCTTTAGGATGCTCCCCCCGCCCCCTAAGAAAATTTGCTAGCCGACTGCAAAGCTGAGACACCCATCGGCCGGATAGCGACACGAGTATGTCTAGGGACGCGTCTGTTGAAAATATGTCTTTGTCAAGTTTTGAAGGCAAATGTACGGAAATATGTCTGATAGGTGCATAGAGTTACCGGGGTTGGAACAAAACTATTATACCTAACAATTTGGACGAATTTATTAAGGCCATGTATATACACAGAATCATATCGATCTCTAGGTGCTGGCTCCTATGTCCAGATAACAGAGTTTGATAGACTCTCTGATGCATTGAACTTTTACCTGGAAGACTACAATAATCAGAGTACAAAACCCATGAAGTTAGTGCTATTCCTGGATGCCATCTCCCATGTTTGTAGAATTGCACGGATAATGAGACAACCTATGGGGAATGCTCTATTGTTGGGGATGGGAGGATCAGGTATCACTTTTCTCAGAAATATTCAGAAAATAAGTCAGACAGTATTCAAGACGTTAGTGAGAAGAACTTATGTCACTTGAAGGATTCAAACTTCTCTTTGGTAACCTTTTTTCATACTTTTTCTCCCACAGGGTGTTTTAAATTTTCTCTATTGACTGGGATGATCGTTTGACTTGCAGGAAGGCAAAGTTTGACAAGACTTGCAGCATTTATGGCAGAGTACAACTGCTTCCAGATAGAGCTGAGCAAATCTTATGGATCAATTGATTGGAGAGACGATATTAAGCAATTAATGCTCAACGCTGGTTTGATGAAGAGAGAAACAGTTTTCCTCTTTTCAGATACCCAGGTAATTTCATAGAGTTTAGAAATTGCTCAATGGAACCATTTTCCAATGTACTTGTATCAACCATCATATCAATTTATTCACAGTTTGTAATCGATGTGAATAAATATTATTATATATGGACACTTCTTTTCTCGAAAATGAGGAAATAGAATCACTAAGAGAAAGTGGACGTGGTTTTCTTCCTTGGGGATGTTTTCAAATGCTGACAGCGGTTGACACTCGTTAAACAAGATTAGAATAGCCTATTAGCATTCAGGCATATAATGGGTGATTTTTTTTCTAGTATCTGTTTGACAACACTGTTTTTGACAGATGGCGCGTGAGTCGTGTCTTGTGTCATTGTCAAACTCATTCAGTTTGGTCTATAATTTAACCACGAATCGACTTACGAACGAACAACGCTTGCAAATTATTGAATTTTACTATCAAAATTCATGCTCGGTTAAGAGAGTGCATCGAGCACTGCTTCCAATTTATGGGCAATTTGGTCGGCCTACTGAGGGAGCTATTTGGAAGCTTGTGACTAAATTTCGAACCCAGTTTACATTATTCGACATTAAACCACCAACACACAGACGTAGAGTGAGGACTGAAGAAAATATTGAGGTTGTATCCGCCTGTGTTAGTGATGACCGTGAAATGTCGATTCGCTGCCGTTCGCAGCAATTGGGCCTCTGTTACTCCACTACGTGGAACATTTTGGGGTGTAAAACCTTATAAGATACAGCTGATGCAAGAATTGAAGCCACACGACCTCCCACAACGTTTCCAATTTGGTGAATGGGCGCTGGCAAAGTTGGAGGAATATCCACATTTTTATCGAACAATTGTGTTCATCGACGAAGCTCATTTCTGGTTGAATGGGTACGTTAACAAGCAAAATTGCCGCATCTGGAGTGAAGACCAGCCAGAAGCATTGCAAGAGCTACCAATGCATCCCGAAAAAATCTCTGTTTGGTGTGGATTATGGGCCGGTGGCATCATCGGGCCGTACTTCTTCAAAGACGACAATGGCCGGAACGTAACTGTGAATGGCGAGCGCTACCGTGCGATGATAACAAACTTTTTTTTGCCCAAAATGGAAGAGCTGGACTTGGCTGACATGTGGTTTCAACAAGACGGTGCCACATGCCACACCGCGCACGAAACAATGGCCCTATTGAGAGGCGAGTTCGATGAACAGTTTATCTCTCGTTTGGGGCCCGTCAGCTGGCCGCCTAGATCGTGTGATTTAACGCCGTTGGACTATTTCTTGTGGGGCCATGTTAAGGCTAATGTCTACAGGGATAAACCATCAACGATTGACGCACTGGAAGCCAATATTGAAGCATTTATTCGTGAGATACCGGCCGATATGTTGGAGAGAGTGTGCCAAAATTGGACCTTGCGCATTGGCCATCTAAAGCGGAGCCGCGGCCAACATTTACATGAAATAATCTTTAAACATTAAATTATATCGACCGTTCTATCGACTCAAATAAAGATTTAATCGTTTTTTCAAATTTTTTGTGTTTTTTTTGAAAATCAAATCCTATACCTCTTAAAAAATCACCCGTTAGTTCCTCGAAAGGTAAGAGGATCACCTCCACATTCTCTCGGCAATTGTGTGTCCTCATGTCAACGACTGACCTGCAAGGTGAGGAGAAGAACTTTTAACGGATCATCAAATCGAAATCCGGTTGAAGTTGACTTGCCAGTGTTGCCATTTACAGTTCTTGATATGCATCTCTATTTTTCCAGATAAAGTCGGAATCCTTCCTGGAGGATTTGAATAATATTCTGAACTCCGGAGACGTACCAAATATCTATCAGCCAGACGAATTGGACAAAATCTATCAAGGAATGAAGGGCACACTCCAGGAACTTGGTCTTGCAGCGACAAAATCCAACTTGTTTGCTGTCTATCAAAAGCAAGTTAGATCCAACTTACATTGTGTTATTACCATGAGGTGAGTAGATAGAAGAATATAACTGCTACATTTCATTGTTTCTACCATTAAGCAGTACCTATCAGACAGAAGTTCTATTATAATTTTTCACTATACGTCAAGTCAGACTGAGTACGTTATTCTATCAGCCTGACCATATAAAAACAGGGAAAGATCAAAGAGAAATAGTACTAGAAGAGGAAGAGCAAAAAGAATATCCAACTACTAAAGTAGGAAACGTCTAATCACGTATGGATTGGTTGATTTTATTGATATTTAATTTCTCTAGTCCTATAGGAGAGGTGTTTAGAGCAAGATTGAGACAATTTCCAGCTTTAGTTAACTGCTGTACTATTGACTGGTTCAGTCCTTGGCCTGATAGTGCTTTACAGGTAGGTTTCCTTGCATAAAATTTTGTTTCAGTTTTTATTCTAGGTATATTATATTTGCGAACCGACGAAGTATTCGAAAAAATACTCAAGGAGACTATATTGATTTGAATTTAAGTGAATATAATCTTATGTACAGACTTATTCAAATTTTTTATACAGGTTGTGTCGAAAAAGAAAAACAAAAATCAAACAGCGTGATAAAAGATAAAATATAACATAAAACTGTAATTGACTACAAAAACCAATACAATATTTCAAATCACTGTCAAACAACAGAACATTTATCACGCAGTCATTTTAAATAAATATCACAGGAAACTAAAAAATAAAAAGCATATGACTAAAGGCCATTTCTGTTTTGCATAAAAAAATTGAAGTTTTTGAGTTACTTAAACTTAGTCACTGTCTGTAACAGATTCTTCTTGTTGCATTTTTGTTATCTCTATACTATATAAATTACTTTTGTATTTTTTAAAATATTTTTCACCAAACTCGAAGTTTAAGCAGCAACATTTTGTTGTAATGTATCCAGTTTGATAAGTATTGCGAAAAAAGTTGAAGGTAAAATACGATTCCTTTTCTTTGATTATCTGCATATATGAAAATGTCCACTCGACATCTGCATTACCATGTGGCAAATGTTAAAATTATTAGACATTGGAAATACACTTCACAGGTTGTGTTCTTACCACCTACTACCATCTATATGCGTCCCGGTGAATAAGAATTACCCACCGGTGGTTACCACTGTCTTTTGGAAAGATACCTGTATTTCGATTTGGTTACTAACTGCACTCATTTTTTTTTCTGGTAAAAAATCCATCATGTGTACCTAAATTGCAAAATTGCTACCACTTGAAAATCCAGTAGCGGAACTCCGCTACTTCTGGCAACACTGCGGAAGATAGGTGGTCCGAAGTCATAGGCGGAGTGAAGTAATGTGCGGAAAGTGAAAATAAGATATAACAATAAATTAATAAGCAATTATTGGTCATTAACAAATTGAATGAATATCAATTGAGTAGATAGTCGTCTTAACGTGATGGTGTCTTAGTGTCAAATGTTCGCCTCAAAATTGCTCTTGTTCATCACGTCCAACCTATCCCCGCACTTGAAAGTATTTGGCAACCAACAATGTCCATTGTCCACGGTCAGCTGAAGTTGAATCCCTAGCACACAAACACAACACTCAAACTAAGGAGGTGTCATCACATAGTGATTGTCACTATCATTCTACCAGCAATTTGCGACAAGTTGGCACCACCTTGTTCTGGCAATAGAATTGTTCTACCGTCTTGCGTACGACGTGAAAATCCGCCTTGTCTGTCTTCTCAATTATTGAAGGACGATGCCTCTTTTTTGGAGGAGAAGACAGCGCTTGTCCTGATTTGGAGATCTTCCTTTCCCGATCTTTGTTCGTAATACTAGATATGGTCCTTTCACTCACACCAGTATAAAATGGTGCTCTAGCATTTCGAGCAACAAGTGGGTGAACGAGAGCATAATTCGAGGCTTCCTCATCACATCCATTTATTACTTTGGCTATTACTTCTATCGCCTGGCTGTGAATAACTTTACCTTTCTTCGATTCCATTATTGAAACAAATAATTCAGTAACGCAAGTAGACAATGCAACGCTTTGAATACTGTTTACCTGTTTACCAAATGCCCTGCTTCCGCGCCTATGGAGCTACAAGTAACGCCCACTTGCCACCATGCCCCCAGTATCCACCAGTCAGGTGGACGATGCGCTACTGAGTTGCCAAGATGTGACGAAATCGTAGATTTTTCTTGTGCTTAGTATATTTATATATGACATTTTTCACAATAGTACTCCTCAAATGATAAGTAGTACATTTTGTCTATATGTATATATATATATATATATATATATATATATATAAAAAAATCTCATATCTCATAGTATTGTGTAAAAATTTCATCGTAATTGAGATGAGATTATGCGACACATTGACAGACTCACAGATTTCAAACTATAATGCTTCCTTGAGAGGCGTTAACATTTCACAGTGAGCTGTAGTACTTAAAAAGTTTTGAAAATTATCAAAATCTGCATGATTTTCAATGTTGCCAAATTTACCGAAATAATCAAAATTTTCAAATTTCCGAGATATGCAGATTTAATGAAGATTTTGAAAGTCCTGGGAATTTGTAATTTTTTGAAAATTATGGAAATCTGAAAAATCTGTGATTTTTGAAAATCTGAAATTTTTGAAAACTGAAAATTTTTACAATTTTAAAAAATTTGGAAATCTGGTAAATTTTCGTTTTGAAAATTTTGTAAGCATGTGATGAGAATTGTTGCAGTCTGACGTGGTATGCAAACATTAAATTCTCCCTTGAGTACTTGTCATATAACATACCTTCAAAAAACATGGATAGATGAATAGATATGCTTTATTGTCTCATGAATACAACCATTCTAAATGAGAAAGCTAATTTAAAAGTAAACTGTAACATAATTACATGTGTGGATTAAGTAGGTGAATTGTAGAATTCAGACAAGGTATAACATGGTTCACATATTAAAAAGTTTACAAGTTCACGGCGGAATATCGTGAAATTGTTGATTCCTTTGATATTTGATAGCATCAGGGAGACACAAATAGATTTTAAAACCATTGTAAATTATTGAGATTTTAACAAGTTAGTGTTGTTTTAGGTACTACTAATTTAAGATCTTGTTTTCGTCTATTATCGTAACTTATATATATATATATATATATATATATATATATATATATACAGGGTGTCCGCAAAGTTGGGGTTTTCCTTTACACGACGTGTAGATCTTGAAAACATAAGCAATTTTTCTTAGTACCATATACACCAATGTCTTAAGGGAACCGAGATAAAGGGCTCTGCAACATCAAAAATATCTGAATACCGTCCTGTAGCCGCGACCCGCGACATCACCTAGTGGTACAAGGTCACTGGCTCAACCCGACGACAGAACTGGGTCGGGGTCAGTTTGTCAGGTCAGTATGCAACCTTCAACCGACGGTTACGGTCACGCGTGTAGAGGTAATCGCTTAGACGAGAATCCCTCAACAAGCACTAGAGACGTGGCTAGAGAAGTGCAAGTATCAAAAACTAAAGAGTGGCAAACGCTGCGTGAAGAGGGGCTGTATCCGTTTCACGTCCAACGTGTACAAGCCCTTCAACCTGACGATTTTCCAGCAAGAGTCCGGTTTTGTGAGTGGTTGTTGCATCAACATGACAATAATCCGGACTTTTTGAAGTGCATATTGGTGACAGACGAATCTCCGTTCACGCGTAATGGGGTGAATAACTTTCGCAACACTCATGTTTGGTTAGTAGAAAATCCGCACGCTGTCCGTCGGGCACATTTTCAACAAACATTTTCGGTGAATGTTTGGGCTGGCATGGTGAACGGTATGCTCATTGGACCATTTATTCTCCCAAATCGATTGGACGTGATGCAATACCTAGACTTTTTACGCAACATTTTGCCTTCCTTGTTAGAAGATGTGCCATTAAGTGTAAGACAATAAATGTGGTTTCTGCACGATGGTACACCGCCCCATTTTAGACGCGAAGTGCGTGAGTTTTTGAATGAATTATTTCCGAATAGGTGGATCGGACGTAATGGACCCATAGCGATCTCCAGACTTAACACCATGTGATTTTTTTCTTTGGGGAGAAATGAAACGCTTAGTGTACAAAACTGAAGTGCATACGGTTGACGAACTTCGTCTCAGAATTGAACAAGCTGATGCTTTCATTCGGGGGAGGGATTCCATTCTCAAAGCCTGCACCGATGCTTGGCTACGTCGTGCACGCACCTGTGTTTTTGAATCAAACGGCGATAACTTCGAACAATACCTATAAAGTACGTTTACCTAAAAACTGAAAACGCGGCAACGCAGTCATATTTGTTACCTCTGTTCGTGGTCTGCACCACCGCTTGCGTCTGCTCGGTAGCGCATCAGCTGATTTCATTTTCTGTTGGAGCGGTATGATTTCGGGCAGAGACGTACTTAGCCCTTCTCGTCAACTGGAGAGTGAGTACTTTTTCCTTTATTTTTTTTTTACTTGGTCGCCCTCATTTCACTCCACATTACCTTTGTTATTTCAAGGGTAGTTGTTCCTGAAAAGGAAAACCCCAACTTTGCGGACACCTTGTATAATGTTTCAAATTTAGATTTATTTAAAAAAATAGGAGTTGCTGTTTTAAAATGAACAAAGATACGAGAGCCATTATTTTAAGATTAGCA
This sequence comes from Acanthoscelides obtectus, assembly GCA_963669975.1. Lineage (NCBI taxonomy): Eukaryota > Metazoa > Arthropoda > Insecta > Coleoptera > Chrysomelidae > Acanthoscelides > Acanthoscelides obtectus. Next base: position 10,800,374 of record CAVLJG010000005.1, read on the forward strand.
AACGAAGGCATATATGTTGTATTAGGATTGATTTAAGTTATATATCTAATAGTTCGTTTTTGTAGAATAAGCAACTTTTTAAAATAATTTTGGGAACAGACACACTTAAAGGGAATGCTATATACCTCAATCTACTTCAAAATGAGGCAAGATAACTGCTCAAGGCTGTGATTCTCCCTAGGTTGTAACTAAATGTTTTCATAATAAGGGAAATCTTTGCTGGTTGAGTGAGCAATTTGTCTGCATTATTAGTAAAATCTCATTGATGATCAATCGTCAGTCGAAAAATTTGTTTTGTCTGTTTTGTGTATCAACTCATTATTCAGATCTATAAAATCAAGGAAGAATATAAATCTTATAAATGTCTTATTGACATTAATAGTCAAGTTTACATGTTATATTTTTAAAAGTAATGTCGATTACCTAGTCAATCGTTTCTGAATTCTTTGTTCCATTACAGAGCTTCTTTTGAAGACATCTCTCTTTGCTTCATCTTGGTCACCTACAGACTCTTCGCCTTATCTCCATTTTCACCGAAATTTGAAGGTCCTCGCCATTATCACCTCTCCGGGCTTGTAACACCTCACCTTCAGCGCTTCTTCAAACCTCTGCTTCCCTTCTTTGGCCTTCTTTCGGTAGTAAGCATTCTCTGGGTATCTCGATGATACAATCCTGCCACCTTTCTCTGGCAAGGCCTCGGCTTTGGCCCAGGATATTTCCCATGCTGACTACATTTCTTGGAACGATGAAGAGTTGTAATATCACTGGAATTTTAATAAATAATAATGTTTCTGTAGTCTGTAGCCCTCCAGTTTCTCAACGATGTAGAAAACCTGAATGTAACAGAAGAAATCCTGCAAGGCATTGTCTTCGTATTTCAATACATGCATGCTAGCGTTGTAGAAGCCAGCGAGAGGTTTAAACAGGAACTATCCAGACATAACTACGTCACACCGACCTCATACCTGGAGCTACTATCAAGTTATACTGAGTTGATGAATAAAAAGAAGAGTTCTTTGACTGAAGGAGTCAGCAGACTTCAAACTGGTAAGAATACGTTGTCCTGTACAATGTCGTTTATAGAACTTCAGTTCGGGGGGCCCATGGGTATCGTAGAGGACATTCTGACATACTCGTAGATAGTCAGGGTCATATAGTTCATGGAGTCCAAAAGCGATTGAGTTTCTTCCCTTTGTAGGGTTGGGAAAGCTACAAAGTACCGCCGAAGAGGTGAAGGTACTACAAATAAACTTGGAAGTCATGAAACCAGCATTGGAAGTGGCGGCTAGAGATGCCGATACAATGATAACAAAGATTGCTGCTGATACTGTAAGTACTGCTATTCTTTATAGCGCTCCACCTAGCGCGTTATACATATCGTTATATAGGGCGTCCTGAAAGTTGGGACTTTCCTTTTTAGAAGTAACTATACTAAGTGACATATAAATCCGAACACCCAGTTTAAATGGTTTTATTTTAATAAAATTTTGTATAAGTACTTAATGAAGCATAATAAGTAAATGATGAAAATTTCAAAATGATTGCACTGCTTTAAAGCCCTTTGACCTTTAATAATGTGTGGATGCGCCCTGATGTGCTACGCATTCTCCAACGCGCCTAGGCATGCTTCTGATCAGGTGGTCAATGTCCTCCTGTGGTATCTCATTCCAGGCAACCACCAGCTCCTCTCGAAGTGCTTCTAGAGTCTGAGGAGGACGTTGCAAATTGAGCAATCTCCTACCCATCATATCCCACACGTGCTCAATTGGGGATAAGTCGGGAGATCTTGGTGGCCATGGTAACAATGTGATATCATTATGTTGAAAGAAGTCTATTGTGACTCTTGCAACATGTGGTCGGGCATTATCTTGTTGGAAAGTTGGATCTGCCAGGGTGTCAAGATAGGGTAAAAGATGGGATTCTAGAAGTTCGTGGATATAACACTGCGCGTTCATGTTACCTCTGATGAAGATTAAAGGTGACCTGGAACCATAAGCTATAGCACCCCAAACCATAACTCCAACAGTGTGATGAACATGTCTTTCAACAAAAAACTGTGGATTCCTCCTTTCACCACGTCGCCTTCTAACCCTGGCACGACCATCGTGCATGCCTAAACAAAATCGAGACTCGTCACTAAAGACAATACTGTTCCATTCCTGATCCCAGAGTGACCGTTGTCTGCACCACTCAAGGCGATTACGTCGGTGTTCTCGAGTTAAAGGGAGGACCCAGTGTGGCCGGTATGAAAACAAGCCAAAACTTCTCAATCGTCGGTAAACACTTCGCATGCCAATAGGTCTTCCGTGTTCTGCAAACCATTCATTTGCAATGGACCTGGTAGTGGAGAAACGGTCCCTTAAGGCCAATAATCTTAGGCGGCGATCTTCACGGTCTGTTGTTCTACGGCGGCTTCCAGTGCCCCTTGCTCTTTGCGTACGGCCTTCTCGAAGCCATGCCTGACAACACCTAACCACAGTGTCTACATTTCTTTGCACTCTAACTGCAATTGCCCGAAAAGAAAGTCCAGCTTCCCGAAGTCCCACTATACGGCCCCTATCAAACTCACTAAGTTGACGAAATCGTACAGGTCTCCGTACTCTAGGCATCGTAACCGATCGTAAAGGATGTCAAGAACCAAAATCCGCCAACGATGATTCTTTACTGCGACTGAAATATTCCTTTTTAGAGCGTTAGTGAATTAAAAAAAAGCAGTAAAACCGGAATGTCCAACTGATAAGGATGAAAATATTTTCACTTGTTATTTACAGTAAGATAAATACATTCACCAACTTTTATTAAAATAAAACCATTCAAACTGGGTGTTCGGATTTATATGTCACTTAGTATACGTTCATGTGCTGTGGAACAGCAGCGAAAACTTAAAAAACAAATTAAAAGAGAAAGTTCTCAGTATTCATTTGATCAGTAATTTCAAGTACTGCCTGTCACTTGTTTTGCTTGTAAATACTGTTGTCGCCGACCGATTCAAAAATACATTTATTGACCTTTTCCTGGTATAGGTCGCTGTACTTTTTCATAATTGCACATTTGGTGATATCTGGATCTCCTACTGTATCCACCACGACGGCCGTTGCACTATGTAAACAAAACCGTCCAGCTCTGAACGACCTGAATACACTCGCGAAGTATCAACAGGATTTTGTAGATGCTCAGAACAAGCATCAAATTGATAACTTCTTTATTGCTATAGGAAGGTACCAATTCCTGTTTTTTAAATCTGTGGCGCCTGATTTGGATAGTGTTTTTAGGCAGCAGCGGTGGCCGCAGTTGTAGACTCTTCGGTCTCCTTATCAGTCGCCGTGCGCTGTGCGGGTTCGAATCCCGTCCCAGGAGAAATTTTTCTCTTGGCTATGGATGTTGTAATTGTTCGTAGGTGGTAGACGGTCTCTGACTGTCGAACGCGGAGGTACCACCCGGCGGATTTCATAGGCGGGGCCAGAATGTGTGCATGTTGCATGCACACGTGTTCCCTCGCCAGAGTCCGTGTGGCGTTCCCCTTTTCCCCTGTATCCCCTATAGCCCCACGGTACCCCGTGGGTGTTTAGGCCTTAGGCCTTCGTGGTGGTTGAAGTATAAAGAAAACACACAAAATATCGTACCTTGTGACGTAGAATGCAGGGTTGGATTGGCCCATTCGGTATACATCGGTATATATCCCGGTTACTTTAAGGCTTTGCTGTATGTGGCTAGTAATTGCTTATTGTTGCCTGACGAATAAGCACTGTAAAGGTAAGTCTGAACTTTAAAGATCATGGGGTCATCGTTTCTGGATGGTCAAAGCGTCAGTCCAGAATACACGAGATCGTGGATTCGAATCCCTTAGGTGGAAGATCCTCTGTTCGTTAGTTAGTAGGATGCTGAATAATTTGATCAAATCACGTTTATTAAAGTTGTCTACGATTTATTAGGCTATAGCGGAAGAAACAAAGGCAATAGTCGAAAGGGAAGAGGAAGAGGCTAGTAAAAAGGCACTTGAGACTCAAGCTATCGCTGAAGATGCGCAACGAGATCTTGGTGAGTTGTTCTTACCTACAAACAGCCTGGGCCTGGCATTTAGTCTTGGTCCTTGGTCAGCCTTATTTTATGCAATTGGTGACTTTTTATCTACTGTTTAAGTTTAGATTTCTCTAATGTTCCTCAGACAAGATTCGTGTTTTGCCTGTTCCCTCCTCTGCCTTTCACGATTACATGTAAAAAGGAATACTTGTCGTATCTAGACTTAAAAATAGGTATTTTGAAGTTTCAAGTTTCTAGTTTTCGGATTTTTTGCAGAAACATTTTAGGAGGAACGGTTCTCACGTAATTCTGACAGAAAATTTTTGATTTCTTCTTTTTAGTCTTCGGCCTTGACATGTTTCTCTGTTAGGCCATCATATGGATCAGATAACCGGTTTATTCAGCTTCAATGTCCCGTTTTTAAATTCTCGATACGCTTACTTGGCGGAGATATTTGACTTTGAATAAAAAAAGATCCTTTTGTCATCGACCACTGATAACTGGATAACCAGTGATCGCACAGAGAATGTAAGATTATTTACGAAAATCGGATTAAGTCACCCATAAGACTTGACTGCAATCTTTAAGGATTTTCTTTGTTTCCTTAGTAAGGTGTCTATTAGAACTGTATCCCAGTTCGCATTGTCAGCCGCTCCTATTGTGTTTTCCATTTTCGCCTTGCTAGTCTCAGTACGAATTTTGTACCAAATTTTAGTAGATAAATAACCTATTTTTTGTAGATGACAATTTGTTTTAAGACGCTCGCTAATGTACATGCATCAAGCTTTGATAACTGTCCCCCGTACCAAGAAACCTCAGCGTTTCTGCTAATCGATCTTTAACAGAAATTGAATCTCTAAAGTTTGTGATTCACTTTGCAACTTTTTACTACTATTTTAATCAATACTAATATGTATATTAAAGTGCTTACTTGACTAGTTCATAGACACATATAGTTACAGACACAGCTATTTTCTTTAGTATCAACCAGCCTTAACTATCATTAAAATAACCTTCACCTCAAATTTTGATGGTTGGTCATCGAAGAAAAACTGTGGTTTGACTTCCCCGCGACGACCAGTGGAAAAGGACCGAAAACAAAAACAACACTCGAACAAAATGCAGCTCGCTTGATGGAAACAAGAGTGTTGGGTTTTTGTCAGTTTTGTTTTTGTTTCTCAGATTTTAGAAAATACAAACACAACATCAACTCAACACTCCGTTTAGTGGAAAACCGTAATGGTTTGCAGTAATGAGGACCGCACTTTCACCATTTTTCAGATTTAGTGTACTGCCGCCAGAATGGATTCTTTTGTGACTTTATATGTCCTTTTGAAAATCTCTCCTGATGCCTAACACTTTAATTTTAATATCTAATCCTTTTTACAGTCTCATACTAGATTTTTTAATTTTAGACGAGGCAATGCCAGCTCTGCTAGAAGCTGAAGCCAGTTTGAAATCTTTGAATAAAAATGACATTGTTGAAGTGCGGTCAATGAAGCGTCCTCCTGCCGGTGTCGTCTATGTTATCGAAGCGATTTGTATCGTGAAAAATATCAAGCCTAATAAGGTCAGTGACAAATATGAATTTAAATACATACTTGTAGAAGGGTTCTCATATAGATATTTTCATTTCAATAATGTACACCGAGAACTGGTCGGTACAACCAGACTTTTGTTCCTAAGCTGGAAATTATATACAGGGTGTTTCAGTTTATTGTTGCATAACTTTAAGATTCGATAGAACTTTTAAAATTAATGCATAGAGTCTATATGAACATAGGTCGAAAAATGCGTGGCTTCCGAAATACAGGGTGTTTAAATTTACTTTCTAAAATAGGTTTTTTTAAATATTTCGAACAATATTTGATGTATAACAGTGAAAATTGGTATACAAGGGTTTTTTGGTATGACAAAACGAACCATGGACATAGTTTTACTGAGGTCGCTAGAGGGCGCTCTCTACTGTACCTGTAGTGTATTAAAATGACCAAAAATTTTTTCTTAGTGCAATTTTTTGCTTTTTGAATAAAAAAACTGATTCTTCGCAATTTTCAACATAAAAAGCTTTCTTGTGAATTTTCGTTATAGTTAGCCGTTTTTGAGATATTTCAATTTTTAAGGTTCGATGCATTTTTAATTATTTATGGGAAAATAACGTTAAAAAGTCAGTATCTCGATAATTTTTAGAAGTAGGCTGTGAATGCAAATATTTTTGAAATTGAAAGCAGAATATAGTTAAACGTCAATTAGTTGACAGTTAGTTTTGTTGTCTGTTGAAACCTGAAACGTTTTTTTGCAATTGTAAGTTTTATAAAAATGCCATTTTTATTCTTCAATCAAGAGTTAGCGGATATTCATTTTGTGTATGGCTTTGTAAATGGAAACGCAGCAGAAGCAGCCAGAGAATACGCACGAAGATTTCCAAACAGACGACATCTAACTCGCTCAGTATTTGTAAGAGTACATCGCCAAATAATTGAAAATGTTTTGGAAATCTCCAAAGGGATCAAAACATAAATGTTCGTCAGCGCAGATTTACCCGTATGATTCTGCGTGAGTTTGATAGAGATCCGACCACAAGTGTTAGGAGAGTTTCTGGTGCTTTGGGAATTTCAGCAAGCCATGTTCACCGTCTTCTTAGAAATGACCATAGACGTCCTTACCATTTGCAACCTGTGCAAGGACTACAGCCAGGGGACGGAGAACGAAGAATCACATTTTGTCAGTGGATTCTTGATAGAACTGGTAATAATAGGGAGTTTTTAAGTAACGTTTTATGGACCGATGAGCCATGCTTAACTAGACGTGGAGTGGTAAATTTTCATACTCAACATATTTGGTCGCATGAAAATCCGCATGCAGTTCGGGAAAGAAATTTTCAGCATGAATTTAGTGTGAACGTGTGGATTGGTATCTAACGTAATCGACTATTTGGACCCTACCTTTTGCCTGCAAGGTTAAATGCTGTGACCTTCTTGGAACTTTTAAAGGCTGAACATGCAAATATGTGGGATGATGTTATGTTAGATTTAAGAAGATTGGCCTGGTTCGAGCTTGATGGTTGTCCAGCTCATTATTCGAGAGTAGTTAGAAACTGGCTGGACGAAAATTATCCAGAAAGATGGATCGGCCGTGGAGGACCAGTCGTCTGGCCTCCACGGCCTCCAGATTTCTTTGTGTGGGGATTTCTAAAAGAAAAAGTGTACCAGACTCCCGTAACCACAAGAGATATGCTAATATACAGAATCAGGATGTGCTGAAATAAGGCCTTATTAGAATAATGCTATACCACGTTCGATCATTCGTAGATGTGAATTGTGTATTGAACAATTGGGTTTACATTTCGAGCAACTACTTTAGATTTTGTATGTTTGTCCTAACTATCCAATAGCATTTTAGTTGTAAATAATCAATTTAATTTGTTAAAAATAATATTGGAAAATTAAACAAATTAATATTGTTTTTTTGTATTTATTTAGAGTTAGGAATTATTTCTGTTTTTAAAAACACAATCTAAACGATCATCTTAACTACTTGTAATGCCCAAATCCAAAATGTAAAAAAATATTATTTTCCCATAAATAATTAAAAATGCATCGAACCTTAAAAATCGAAATATCTCAAAAACGGCTAACTATAACGAAAACTCACAGGAGAGCTTTTTTATGTTGAAAAGTGCGAAGAATCAGTTTTTCTATTCGAAAAGCAAAAAATTGCACTAAGAAAAAATGTTCGGTCATTTTAATATACTACAGGTACAGTAGAGAGCGCCCTCTAGCGGCTACAGTAAAACTATGTCCATGGTTCGTTTTGTCGTACCAAAAAACCCTTGTATAACAATTTTCACTGTCATATATCAAATATTGTTCGAAATATTTAAAAAAACTATTTTAGAAAGTAAATTTAATTATTTCGGAAGCCACGCATTTTTCGACCCATGTTTATATAGACTTTATGCATTAATTTTACAAGTTCTATCGAATCTTAAAGTTATGCAACAATGAACTGAAACACCCTGTATATTGCAGCACTTTGCAATCGCTATTAGGTACAGTTAGTTTTTTTAAACTAGGTTCCCGGATTTAGGCCAGGTGAAAAACTTCTAGATTACTGGGAGCCAGGTAGAAACATGCTATCCGACCCAGGAGCGTTTCTGACATCTCTCATGAACTTCGACAAAGATTCCATCACCGAGGATATGATAGAAAAGTTAAAGAAATATGTTGACGACCCACTGTTTACACCTGCTAAGATTGCCAAGGTAACGCATCTCCTGCAAAGTTTGTCAAGTACAGGGTTGCAACTGGGAACCCAAATATAACACATTAAGTGAGACCGAATATATGATCTGATCTGGTATGTTGTGCAGCAATCCGTGCCTGCCTTTTTCTTTGTTCACATCAATTCAGAAAGCGGTAATTCAACTTGGCAGACGGCTGCACAACTCTGACCATTGAAACGTCCAACACATAAATTATTAATAATAGGCCTGACAAGTGGAAAAGACAACCACAGTATCAGAAACTAAATCAATAATGCTGCTGTATCTATGTACTGTTAATTTTTCCTTTGGCCCTACAAGTGTCGATTGGTCAATTAGAATTTCAACTCAACAAATGCTGATTTGAGTAACATACGAAATGTAAATCAATTCACTGCAGATGAAAATGCGAATTAAATCAGTCAATGATCAATCAATTTCTGGTAGGATCTCACAGTAATATGTCTATTTATACATGCTGAAATATTCATTGTACGTAGTCAAATATAGTCAACGCCAAACAAAGTGGCGTGCACGTCATCAAGGTGGGTGTGTTGAAAAATTTACATTGTTGCCAAACTTTTTGTAAAATAATAAAATTTATTATTTACATATCTAGGTTTATAAGCAATATTAACCTCAAATGAGAACAAAAATAATAGTATAATAAAATTATAGATCTGTACTTGCATAATCATTAAGTATGACAATTATTGATCAGATGACACTATGAAACTACCATATTTAATTGATAGCTTAAAGGTACTGAATAAAAATCCAAATGGGGTCCTCCAAATTTTATGCATGGTATTTATTTTACAGAATTCATACAGAAAAATGCATTCTAAAAGTAGGTAAGCTACTGGTGTAAGCTTTTTCTGTACAATAAAGTTAGTCGGAGTTTCTTTCTTCAGCGCTGTCTGAATCTGAATCTTCATCACTCTCAAAGTTGATTATTAAAGGTTCGATGTCTGGTCGATCAAAAATTCGTTCTCTTTCATACCATTTAAAAATTTCTTGCTCAGTATGTCGAACACTATTTTTCCACATGTCTGGGGTAACCGTTTGTAGAGCCTCGTTCCACATATCCAAACAGTCTTTTTCACTGTTACCATCTCTACCAATATGTCTGTTACCTTTTGCTATGCCCCAAATTAACTCAATAGGGTTAAATATACTCGTACAATGGTAAGAAGGCAGACGAAGAACTTTGTGCCCATGTTGTTCCGCCAATTCATCAATCACGTATATTTTAGGTGGTTTGTTTCTAAAAAAGCAGTTATTTTAAGAATAGGAATAAACAAAAGAAATATAAACTGTCGACCAAAATATATATAATTAAGAAGCATTATGTACCGAGCAACAATACTCAATAGCTCTGTTTTAAACATTGTGTTTAAAAATGGTATGTTTTGATTTGTCAACCAGTCTTGGATATTTTTTTTTGTCCATGCATTGTTGGGCACTTTGTTCAATATCATGCTGTGATAAGGGGCGTTATCCAGTATAATCATAGATGGACTCTCTAATTTTTCTAATAACTGATGTTGAAACCATTTCAAAAAATTGTCCTGGTTCATCTCTCCATGGTAATCGCTCAATTTTGTTTTCGAAGAAAATATCGCTTCACTACCCTCAATAAACCCATTTTCATTTCCAGCATGTAATATAATGTATCTAAAATATATTAGTTTTAAATTTTATAGTGCAAATTGTGTAAAAGTACATACCTTTTACCATCTGTTTTAATAGCTTTCACGCTTTTTTGGTTTCCATTTTGCCAAGAGCGACCTATGGTCCCATTTTGAAATATCCAAGTTTCATCGAGGAAGACAAACTGGTATAAGGCCTCAACCTTGGCTTGATTGTATTGCCTTAGAAATTCCACCCTTTTCAAAGCTATACTTGGTAGTTCCATGAGCCCTCGTCGCGGATTGTCCTTAAGCCACTTAAATCCAAGATCTCTAAGCAACCGCCTTAAAGACGTGGCACTACCATCAAAGAATGCCCTATCTCTTAATCGAGACCATAAAGTTTGTATCGTAACTTGTTCTTCTGAAACCATGTGTAATATGACATTATAATTTAGTTAACAAATTAATGCAAATTTCTGATAAGTTATTGTAATAAGATCTTACTTTTGTGATACATATTATAGATCACTTCTCGAATGGCACTTGTATCCAATGTCGCTGTGTTGGTTACACGTTTAATATAACTCCGCTTTTTCTTGGGCGATTCTAAATTTGCATCACTTTTCACACCCTCGGAAATACGACTAACTGTCCTTAAACTAATTTTTAAAGCAGCAGCAACACGCTACAAAAAATGAAATAAAATTTCACTATTATTAATATACATTACATATAATTATTAGTAACCTACCTCTTGAACAGCATTTAAAGGCAACAAAGGCCCGTTGTTGTCCCTTTCTTGCTCAAAGTAGTGCATTAACGAGGCCACGAGTTCCTTGCACCGACTATTTAACTGTTTGTGCATCTTTATATACCAAAATTGCCTTTATCTACTCGTAAAATGAATAATTTTGTTTTGAAACAAACAGTTGTTGATTTACAGTATGCGGGGCCAAAGGATTTATAAAGATTTGAAATGCCACAAATTGATTCAGTGTCAAAATTAATACAAATGTCAGTTCCCAGTTTAAATAAGTTTCAAGGTGACAATGTGTCAACGCTGCGAAATCGGTTTAGTGCGTTTACATGTCGATAAGTGATTGGAGCGTTTGCAAAACATTTTATTTCGCATATTGCGTCTAAATTTATCAGAAAGCAACTTATGTGATATTTTAATAACAATGTTTATATGACTATTAACCATAATAAGAGAGTAATGACCATTTTACAATTTATGTATCACATTAATATGAAACTGCAATAGAGCAATTGTTTGTGATAGAAACCTAGGCATTAGGTCGGGGAATTTTTATCGTGATGACGTGCACGCCACTTTGTTTGGCGTTGACTATAAATCCGAATCATAAGCCCACGTATACATACTAACAGTAATTACACACAACGCGTTGATTTCCCGTGACTCCTTTCAAGGAACTTATTGAAAAGGTAAGAAAACCGATGGAGATAATTACAACATAAGTTCACACAAATAACCCACATGGTGACACATGATCGTTGATCCATTCCTCGTTTATCGAATTGCACATGAGATTAATTGAAGACACAAGTAGATAAGGGTGTCATGTATATGTCATTGTATGGAGAAAATTCACCTTAAACAATTTTTATTCAGACTTTTTACATTATTGGAATTTTAAATACTTAGTTTAATTAGCATGTTATTATCTTGTTTTTGCAACAAAGTAATCACAGAATGAAAGAGTCACTCCTTAAGGTTAGTTTAATGCAAAAAAAGCATTTTTAAAAAAAAATTACATGACACCTTTATCCACTTTTGTCAAGTGTTCAATTATTACAAGGCGATATATTTGTTTGCAGAACAAAAGGCTTGAATATTAATTGAATTTGCAATACAATATTGTTGTAATATTTGTAAATAAATAGGCTCAAGCAGTGGCGGCTCGTGGCAAAATAAAACAGGTGTTCTGCAAATCCGAACTTACCTATTTTTTATATGTCAGTTCGATCCAGCGTTTCTTCTTGGCAGCAAATTTGTCGGTCACCTTCTCGTTGAAATTTTCCATGGTCGAAATAAATTCCTTTTCAATGGACAGCATCGACAACGCTGTAAGACGAGTTGAAACAATAATTTTTAGTAGCTTTTTTAGTGTTTCCTCTATTTTGTATCATAAATTTCAAAAGAGCCAGAGTTCCATGTAAATCTCGGCAATCATTCCGTGCATAAATAACAGACAACTCTGTCTTTAAACAACTTTTTTCTAATTCGGGATAAGCCAAGCAGGTAGTTTCCAACTTGTCATCAGGAAACTTACCAAAGTATTCTCCAAAGTGTTCGGGGAAAAAAAGGAATGCGGCTACCAAATGGTCTTTGAATTGAAATCTGTCATTTGCAGAATTCACTATATTGCGGCATACTTCTAATGCGGCAATTCGGTGATCGTGACTGCTATTATTACGTCGTCTCCTTTTGTTGCCTTGGGGTTCAGTGCAAATACTTTTGGCATCATTTATTATATCATCAATTTTACTTCTCACATCGACAATACTTTTTTCAAAATTATCGACAGCTGTTTTAACTTGCGCTGGCTCGGTTTTCCTCTTCTGCAACTGGTTGAACAAGATGTCGACGTGAGGCATGACATGATGAAAAAATGTCAACCAAAACACGAAAACAGAATCGTCTAACATACGGCGAATGCCGCAAGCTGCCTTGTAAACGGTTTCATTAGTGAAATTTTCTTCTATTTCTTCCATGCATTCACTCAGTGATTCTCTGTTCTCAAACACTACATTTATTGTTCGAATATTAAAATTCCAACGAGTTGTTGCTCCTTGGGGAATTTTTCCCCACAATTCTGTTCAGTACCTCTACGCGTTGAGGAGAATTATTGAAAAATCCGTGAATATCTTTCAAATCCCCAAAGAACATCCGAACTTGAGCATTTTCGGAAGCAGCTTGGGACATAAACAGGTTTAACTGATGCGCATAGCAATGTAGTAGTAGTAGTAGAAAGATTTATTTAGCACATTTGGCTACATAAACAGAACAATTGTAAACAACTTAGAACTAGTAAATTCAAGCCATATGGTGTATGATGTAAATGCTGGGCAACCTATAATTGTAGATTTAACAAGTGATTTCTCAATTTTACTTTAAATTTTGTCAAAGTTTTCTGGTCTTTTATCTCCGAGTATAATTTATTATATTCAATCAACCCTTGATGGAATACAGATTTGTAGCATATGTTATACTTTTTGGTCATTAAATGGAAGTCATCTTTATTTCTGGTATTATGTAAATGATGGTCGACATTTGATGATGTTAAATTAGTTAGACTTGATGAAAATATATTATTTTTTACTTTATAAATGAATATCATTACAAGATATTCGATAAAATTTTTTACATTGAGCCATTTTAATTTGCTAAGCATTTGCCTAATTGGAGTATATTTATCTTTATTTAGTATTATTCTCATGCACTTATTTTGTAAAATTTGCAGTCTTTCAAAAATGGAATTATTTGCTAAATATAGAATAGTCGAACAGTACAAGAAATTTGGAAGAATGATGGTATTATAGATAATTTTTCTGCTATATGAACTCAGACATCCAGAAACTCTCGATAAATATCCCACTTTACTACTAATCTTATTTATAACTTTTTCATAATGAATATCAAAAATTAATCGAGAGTCAACAAAAACTCCCAGGTATTTAAAATTTTCTACGAATTCAATATCTTCACTATCAATATTCAGTTGAACATTTGTACATTGTTTTTTCCGATTAACAAGGCTTTCGTTTTACTTGCATTTAATTTTAGTCTGTTAGATGCTAACCATTTTGAGACAAGCTTCAAGTCTTCATTTATATAAGAGATACCAGACTGAATATTTTTAGTACTTATATAAATCATAGTGTCATCGGCGAAAATTTGAATTTTGCATTTTTTTACTATGGCAGGTAAATCATTTATGTTTAATTTTTGCCTGTATTCCAGCATCAGGTCCGCTCATTACCGCGGCTCCATCATTGAAATCAGTTTGTTAGGGAAATTTCCTATTAATGGATCTACGACGCTCAAAATATGACTTGTGAGAGTATCAGCGTCACATTTTTTGGGATTCATACAATTCCAAAAACGTTCTACTGGTTCGCCGTTAAATACGTATCTGAAAATTGTTACCATTTGGGTTTTCCCCAAAATGTCGTTGTTTCATCTGCTATTATCGCCAAATACGAGACTCTGTTAATGTTTTATTATTTCTTCATGACAAACTTCAAGAATACAAGAATACAATCGAGTAGATCGTTTTGTATTTCTTTAAATATTCAAGCATTTTTTGTGTTCGCTTAAGGTTGTATCAAACTCAGCAGAAAAATTAATCAGTCCACGAAATATTCCCGGGTTTTGGGAGCTCTAGGTTTCGTCATGGCCCCGTAGCGCCAATTCAAATGCTCCTCAAAATTTTATACAATCGATTATTTTTGATAGAACGTACCTGTTTCTTGTAACGGTATCATTATGCTGTTGTATATTTCTCCAATATGCTGAATCTAACTGAGCTCTGATGTTAACAGTCCCCAATAAAGTCAATTCCATCGAATTATGAAGATGTGTTTTAGAGTTTTCATGCTTTTTAGTTTTTTCACTCAGGTGCACTAAATCTGTAACATCTACCTCTGTCCAAGCTTCGTCACCGCCGAAAAGTATGCAAGGAAAGCAGAAAAGGGCATTCTTCCTGTTGCACCCACAAATCCAGTTATTTCTGGTGTAAATCTCCCTGCTGAAATGCCGCGTATAGTCCTTGCCCCGACTAACGCCCTGTGCTTCTATAAATATGTCCGGCAGCGGCCGACCTAACACCTTCAGCTCATTTTTTTCTTCAAATGTGTATTTCCAGAATCGTTTCACGCTGATAAGTCTGTAAACCACATCCATCGCCTTGTACTACCCTTCTACACAGCCACAGTCAGTCAGTCAGTCACTAGTCACTCAACGTAAGACCCAAAATATCTAAATAAAATTTTTCGCATTCAAATTTTGAGCGACAAGACCAATATGCCAATACCGCAGAGGACCGAGCACCGACCGACCAATCAGATATCGTACTTCGCATTAGATCTGTACGGATCTGTATAACTTGCAGCACATGCTTATGCTTAAATCGTGCATTTGATTTTGTAGAGAGAGACAAAAGCAAGCGCGTGCGACTTGTATCAAAGTAGTGCACAGACCCTTATCAAGTGGGCCATGAATAATGTTACGCTGCAGTCGCGATTAAAATGACATGTACACAATTGGTCGATTATAATGCTTTCTCAGTACAAAACAGACTCGACGCCGTGTCTTGCGGGGGCAGCGTTGCCGGTATTGTTTCTATTTGTGTGATAGCATGGAAAATAAATAATGGTCAAATTACTACTGCTTTTTCCTATTAAGACCAAAGTTTTGGCAGTTCTGCAGCTCTGCAGAACTTAAGGACCACCCGTCCGTGGGCTTAAGGCCGTCTGTCACGATACAAAATTTTCTTCATAATTTGGTGCCAAATTTTGTGAGAAAATGCGTTAATAAATTTGTTTACAAATTACAATCTTGTCTGTTACGTAAAGAAATGTTTGTAATAAATTTCATACGAAATCATATGCAGTTGGTAGAAAAAACTATAACTGTCAACATCGAACTGCCATTTATGTCGTCAAAGACATACTAACCACACTTTTCGTTGCAGCTTGCTACTTTATTACTCTACACGAATATGAAATTGTAAAAAATGGAACGATCTGCGTTATAGCTGCCCACCTCATGAAAAAACAAAGTGAACGAAACCGTGAAACAATCTGGCATCGAAAGTGGATCAGGGAGAGGGACCGGTTAACGGGTGTGGGCCAGATGCTTCGTTTTTCAGTTTTGTCCTCGCCTCCGAAAAAATTAAAGATCCGGTGCTCATGCCGCGCAAAATATTTATTTGTTAATGCATATGAAATCAATTCAGCTGGAGATTTAAATCCGATGAAGATTCAGCGAAAAATAGAAACAATACTGCATCATGATCACGTGCTAAATTAAATTGCAGAGACAGGTTCACACGCAACAAACGGCTTAGCGAAAAAATGAACCAGACTCAGATCTCATTGTTAGGCCTTGGTAACAGCTGGTACTGGTAAAAAGCTTTCGAAATCAAATAAATTTGAAATTATATTCTTAGATATCGAAAGCTTGCACTTCACTGTGCATGTGGGTGCACGCAATGTTCAAGTACTACTTCGTCAACAAAAACGTGGCACCTAAGAAGGCTGCGTTAAAGCAGGCGAAAGAAGATTTGGCGAAAACTGAGAGGATTCTAGCGGAAGCTAAGGCTAGAATGGCAACTGTAAGTATAAACAAAGATTGCTAATCACTTTGTAATTATTATTCAATGGACACAACTGTTGAAACTTAATTCATGCCTCTAGTATCCATTGCTCTTCTTTCTGGTAGTTTGTAGGACCTTTAGCCCACGAAGACTGGATATAGGAGATTAAACCCATAGAGGGGAGGTGAATCCAAAAGTGTCGACCGTAAAGGCGAGGCTATCTCCTAAGTACACTGCGCAATAAATTAATTTCAGGTGCTGCGCATATGGCACCTCTCTGTTATGTGCACTGCTCATGGAATCAATTTCAGTTTCTGCGCATGTGGCATCTCTCTCTGTTATCATGCATGTAAACAACTCCAATTTTGACAGCTCAGTCGAATAGAAAACATAATTATTGGATAATAATTATAAACCAACAATGCATGGTAAGACGTGAGTGAAAGTATTTTGCAATGTGCGTGAACATAATATGTCCCCATTTGTTTTTAGTAGGACATAGATAAAAAACATGATCGACATAAAGATTGCGGCAGGTTATAATGACATTTTTGACATTTCTCACTGCATTCTCACTCCGAGAGCCACGCCCTCCTATATGTATAGTGTATTTGCACCCAAGATAGAATGGATGCGTGATTGCCAAAAGCAAGGACGGCGTACAGGGCCGCATTCAGGGCTACCTCCGAATGATGGACTACCACCAACGTGTTGTAAAACAAAGATGACAGTAT
This sequence comes from Acanthoscelides obtectus, assembly GCA_963669975.1. NCBI lineage: Eukaryota > Metazoa > Arthropoda > Insecta > Coleoptera > Chrysomelidae > Acanthoscelides > Acanthoscelides obtectus. The sequence continues at coordinate 10,817,367 of CAVLJG010000005.1, forward strand.
TTAACGAAATTATCTAATATAGTGAAGTAGTTATAGTTGAGGGTGTCGCAAAATCAAATTTTTATTCTTGAAGGGTGCTAAGTTTTTCTACAGACTTTTCAAACTGGAAAACAAGGAGAAATACATACCAGAGGTAACCAGCTGCTCACTATGCACAATGAATCCGTAGTCAACGAGGGGTAGAGATGATACTTTTGTACATGGAATAAATATAAGGCTGTTCAATCATTTCAAAATAGATTTTGAAGGTGCACTGAATGATTTAATTTTGCTCAGGTACTCCCTCCTCCACAGAACAATTTCTTCTCTATCCATAAGTAAGCTGTTACGACCTCGTTTCTTCCATTCGAAATTAAGATGCTTCAAAAGTTTATGAATAGTCGAACGTTTGAAATTTGGTAACATAGCATCCTCGTTAACCTCCCGTAGTACTTTATCAGCCGTCGGTATTTCGTTTCTGAAGAAGAACTCGTGCACTTTCCTCCGAATCGCATGCTTGCCAGCGTCATCCAACGATCTTATGATACTTTTGCGATTTTTACCCGTCATTGGCTTGGAAAAGGCATGCTTTTTCTTATGTTCGTTCAAAACATTGTACACTGTCGCTGGGCATACCCCAATTTTATCTGCCACTTTCAGAGCTATTTTCGGGTTAGTTGATGTTTCGTCTTCCGTCCGCTCTATCTTGAATGTATTCAATATGACGTCTTTCATGTCTACGCTAATCTGTATTTTTTTTATCGCTTTCTAGGAGGGCTAAGGGAGTAGCCTACAGCCTCGTCAGCAGTATCTGTACTGGACATGTTCAGGATTGGTTCAAAACAAATAATAACGAGGAATAACAATAACAAACAGAAACTTAACAAATTACTCAAATACACTTAACAACAACAACAGCAACAACCAAGCAAGGTGAATACGAAAACACGAGCACGCAGTGATACACGCGACGGTCGGTGGCCTGAATGCAACTCTGCCTGCCCTGCCCCTACCCCGCGCATTATTCCGCCAGGCGACCGCTTGACATTTAATGGCCAATTGACCAATAAGAGGCGTTGTCCCCACCTGTTACCGAGAGATCACGCGCTAACTGTTATTATTTACATCTCATCTTGAATTTGGATTCAGTTTAGTATTCGTGTTTTACCGATTAGTCACTGTCAAATGTACGTCAAACGTTGCATTATCTACTTGTCACTAAAATTGCGTAGTTTTAGTGTATACTTTTGACTCATTTGGCTACCATTGCCTACCAAAGTGACAACGTCACATCAACATAATACTGACTGGTAGAAATATCTTCCCTCTTTAGGCTTGTGTCGCCGTTTGCAAATTACGCAAGAAGTTCCATGTCCTGAAATCATCCGTTACTACGATTATTATATTTATTTGTATGTTATTTTTATTTCACCTTAAACATTTGTTATTGTAATTGAAAACAAATAAATATTATTATCACTCGCACGTTTTAAAAATAACACTAAAAATACAAACTTATTGACAGAGCTGTCAAAAAATTAACTTATGTCAAGTCCGCTTGCAGCATGAACGTTGATACTGATGACTGATTGAGATTTTTGTGACGAACAAATAATAGTCTGAATTCGTTAATTAGACCTTGTTGCCGAGAAAGCAAGCGATGTTAATCACAAAAAATAAAGGAAGGAAGCTTCCTCTTGTCCCTAAAATTACAGGTTCAATCATTATGAAAAATGATGTGTACAAACAAGCTTTAATTTTTTAAGGTATTAGCTGGTTTAGAAGAATTACAAAAACAGCTGGATGCGAAAATAGCTTTCAAGCAAGAAAAAGAACAAAGCATCGCTTTCTGCGAAGAACGAATGAATAGGGCTGTCAGACTAATATCAGGCTTAGCTGATGAACGTGTGAGGTACAAAGATAGACTGATTACTATTACGATATATCATTTAAGTGATTTCAAACAAGTTATATCCAAATGATAACTAAAATTAGTACTATACAATTGATTAGGGTATTTATTAGTGATGTAACGAATATTCCTGTTTGCATTCGAGAATATTCACATGCTTCTTGCTTATCGCTTTCGCAATCGCATCCGCATTCGGGAAACTAATGCCAATATTTTGCGAATATGAATATCAGACAAAAATAATATGAAAATAATGCTACGTGTTTGACTAAAATAACAAATTTTTTGTCTATTGTCTTTTTTACGGGAATCCATTATGGTAGAGTGACAGCTGATTATTTAGTGTCAAGGCCAGGAAGCCAACGCCGTATTTTGTTTTGGTCTCTTGTACGCTACAGATTCATTTTGTACTTGCTAACAACTCATTTATTCATTTGCATATAAAAAAGACGCTACAAGCAGTCTTTACTATACTACAACTATTTTAAACTGTAATGACTCATACGCGTGATCAACACGTGATCAGAGCTCGATCCCGGCTTCCTTCCAGTACAGCCGTATAGCCTACGACATATGTCGTTTCTGTGGCTTTGCGGTGGTCAACAGCACAGACAGAGATGGAAATAATGGCTGATTGTTCTCCGCCGGTAGAACCAATGAAGTCAAAGACGCGCCTCGACCGGCAGACTCATAGGCGTCGGCAAAGCATTGGAACGTGTTTCGTTGAGCGATCGCATATTGTGTGTTTTTATAAGAATTGTTATGTGATTGTTATTGTTGTGGTTTCTGTGGTTATTGTTCTGGTTATACCATGGAGAGTACAAATGGCACGAGTGGAAGTACTGAAAGCCAGGGAACAAGTAGACGGCTTCGTAAAGCACTGAAGAGGGACGCGAAAGAAATCGTGCTCAACGTGTTCAATTATCTGAACAGAACTATGTCGCGTTGTGAAAATATGACAGGCGTTCCAGAGTGGACCGTTCGCAGGGTGGTGCATGAAAAGAAGAAAACTGGAGCTACTACTGATCTAAAGTTTAATTTGAAGGGACGAAAGGCCGTTAAATTGGATGACGATAGCAAAATGGCGTTAAGGCGAACCGTACATTCATTCTTCTTTAGGAATCACATACCAACCCTCAAGGCTGTACATGCAGCGATTAAGGAAAATGAAATTATACCCCAAATGAGCGTCGAGGTAATGAGGAAATCCCTGCACGAAATTAATTTTCGTTGCGAAACGCGTAATCGGAAGTCAGTATTGATAGAGAGACCTTAAATAGTCACCTGGCGTCGAAAATACATACGCGAAATGATTGAATATAGGCGACAAAGCAGAAAAATCTATTATTTGGACGAGACATGGGTAAATGCAGGTCACACAGTTAAAAAAACCTGGATAGACAAAAACATAGTGAGTAACCGACAAGCAAGCATTGAAGGTTTGTCAACAGGTCTTCGTGGACCGTCAGGGAAAGGTCAAAGATTGATTGTAACTCATATTGGTAGCGATAGTGGCTTTTTAGAAGAGTGTGACTTGATTTTCGTCTCTAAGAGAGGAGATGATTACCATGACGAAATGAATGCCAGCTGCTTCGAGAGCTGGTTTCAAGGGGTGCTTCAGCGAGTTGAGCCCAACTCTGTGATCGTCATGGATAATGCTTCCTACCATAGTCGTCGAGCCGAACGTGTACCGACTATGGGTTCTCGAAAAAGTGACATGCAGCAATGGTTGCGCGAAAAAGGAATCCCGTTTGACGATTTATGTGTGAAAGCGGAATTGTATGAAAAAATTAAACAGCACATACCTGCGAACATTAGTTACGTGACTGATGAGATGGCCCGTCAATGTGGTGTCACTGTGCTGCGATTACCGCCCTACCACTGTGAACTGAACCCAATAGAGCTCATCTGGGCTCAAGTGAAGGGTTATATTGCGCGCCATAACACAACCTTCAAATTGCCAGACGTTAAGGTTTTACTTGAGACTTCCATACAGCTAGTAACGCCCCAAGCTTGGCAGAATGCTATCCGTCATGTTGTGAAGGAAGAAACAAAAATGTGGCAGCTTGACCACCACATCGACACCATCATAGAGCCAGTTATAGTCAATTTCAACGAGGAAAGCGATAGCGACAGTTTATTACTGTCAGATGTAAGTGGAAGCGACGATGAATAAAGGTAATTCCCAAATTTTTGACTTACAATATGTTTCAAACCACTCTTTATTAAGCATGTGACAAATCTAGTTCACCCATGTTAAACATTCATACCCTGCCTATGAACAGCCGACTACTGGTAGTTAAGTGATGTTCACGTGAACATCGATGAGTCATTACAGTTTTAGATAGTTACAGTATAGCCACCAACACCTACTTTGGATAATTTTAAAAAGAAATCAAAAACGTACATTGATATTTTAAATTAAGTTGGTATATGGAAACTCTTGGTTATGTGGTTGCAAAAAAACAGATTGTATTGTTGGCTTTGTCTTCTATTTTATACAGAAAAAAATGGGTGGACCAGCAGCGGAATCAACGATTGAAATAGTTTTAGGGCTCTAATGAGGAGACATGAAATTTCTCCGTGACATGTGAAATGTGTAGCCAATTTAATTCAGCTTGGCAAAACAAGAATCGAAAGTTGTCTTAAACAAGCTTTTAGGCAGCACACTTCTAGATACCGTATGTTTTTTTGCCAAAACAGGAATTACCGTTCATTTTGGAGGGGATGACTCTGATAATAGAGGGAATTACAGGGAATTGTTAACATTCATTGCCAAAAAAGATCAAAAATTTTCCGAACATCTAGAAACGTCGACTGTTTTTTCGGACGGCTTGGGTTAGTCATAGCATAAGACGATTAGGTATATCAAGTGCCCCAGACGCTCAGTCCACGAATGTTTACCTTAATTTGAAAATAGTTTAAATAAAATACCTAAAATAAGCAAAAAATTATATTTGGGGGGTTCAAAATAAACTTTTTGTAATAAGATTTTTCACATCTGGTTTTGGTAACAGTCTAGGAAAAGTCAGGCGTCGCCACTGGTCCCTAATATTTAAATGTGATTTACTTACTCTTTAGAACATACACGAGGACCTCGTATGCATTTGAATAGAGCCTCTTAAAATCTCAAAGCTCTTTGCGTCATAAGCTGTACGTATCAGAAGATTAATCCACATCTAAGTTTTAATCATATAAAGCCTATCCGTAATTTTCCTGAAGTATAATACGCACGCACCGATTCAATTACAGTCCTTGTTGCAAATTATATCTAGTTATGCCACGATTCTCTCAGTAAAAGTTAGAATCAAGTGGAGCAGATGCTGAACTACTGAAACTGAAACACTCTCAGCGTCGTTCAGTATCTGATATACTAATTAAGTTCCAGAGTACGTCCACAGCAAATCTGCGTTTATTACCAAATCATTTTACACTAATTTAAAAGCAAAGTGTATGGAGTACCAAAGGTGAAATCACTCACGAATTCTTCCCATATTTGACTTTAATAAACGGTGCAGGTATGACGCTTTTTGTTGCGTGCTGCCTTTGTACATGAGCATATACAGGGTCCGTCAGAAAGAACGCTTGTTTTCTAAATGAGTAGTACAGTCAAAATAAGTATGGGAAAAATATTTTATTATACCAAATACTCAGAAATGCATGCCATTTTTTGAGTAAAACAAAATTTACGTTCTAAAAACTATGTAGACCATATGGCGCTCTTGAGCCAAAGTGCAGGAATCAAGCCTCTCCCGAAATAAGCCCATTGCCAATTTGGGTTGCTTCTCTTCTTATTTCCTCCTTCAAATCGACGAGGGACCGTGGCTTGCTTTGGTAAACTTTTGATTTCAGGTAGCCCCATAAAAAATCACACGTTGACAGGTCCGGGGAACGAGGGGGCCATGGAATATCGACATGACTTTCCATCGAAATGCGAGCTGTGTGAGATGTTGCCCCGTCTTGTTGGAACCACACTGTTCCCAGACGGACAGGTCGACGTCGAAAAAAAAATTGTTCAGCATATGGATGTAACCCTCTGAATTTACAGTAGATGTTTCTCCATCATCCTCAAAAAAATAAGGGTCAATAATCATCGTTGAGCCTACTGCACACCAAACTGTAACTTTCGGGGTATGCAGAGGTGCTCATGCAACTGTTGGGGGTCCACTGGAGACCAATATCAACAATTTTGTTTATTGACGTATCCATGTGAATGAAAATGTGCTTCATCACTCATCAACAACGTCATGTCTCTGTTATCCAACTGTTCAATCAGGAGCTGTGCAAAATTAACACGTTGTGCATAATTCCCTGGCAATAGTTGTTGACAAACTTGGATTTTGTAAGGATGGAACACTAAGTCCTTCTTCAAGATGCGACGTACAGAGGACGCGTGGATCCCTAGGGAACTGGCACGCAATCGGACGGAACGATTCGGGCTTTGCAGCGTGTCAACTCTCAGTCTGTTTACATTTTCGGGGGTTCTAACAGTACGGTTCCGCGCTGGCGTTTTTTTTTTCATCACATTACCTGATGCGTTGAATGCTCCCACCAATCTCAAAATGGTGTTACGGTCTGGTACTGTCCCACGACGTGGAACGCGAAAGTGAACTCACGTTGTGTTCGAACGACAGACTCGTCATTTTGAAAGTACCGACGTACAGTGAACACACGATGCTCAACGTTCCAAACCATCTTGCCAACTGAAACGGCACTTCTCCCACTATCCAACACGCCCTTCATCACCGACACGGGACCAGCCTACTCGATGGAGTACCTATTCGAAAAACATGCGTTCTTTCTGACGGACCCTGTAGTATTGTACTTTGCTAATTTCTATTTTGTAATGATAATAGTAAATGTCAACACACCAGAATTCGGGATCCTTTCCAGCGAACATTCTAATCTACTGGGCATAAGAATTGCGGTCGTGGTTGCAAATTGGTTTGATTGCGGCGTGACCCTACTTTTCCTAGTCTATATAGTTTGTTTAACCCTTTCAGTACGGCTGACATATACTAAGTGACATATAAATCCGAACACCCAGTTTAAATGGTTTTATTTTAATAAAAGTTGGTGAATGTATTTATCTTACTGTAAATAACAAGTGAAAAAATTTTCAGCCTTATCAGTTGGACATTCCGGTTTTTATACTTCTTTTTTTTAATTCACTGACGCTCTAAAAATGAATATTTCAGCCGCAGTAAAGAATCAACGTTGGTGGATTTTGGTTCTTGACATCCTTTACGATCGGTTACGATGCCTAGAGTACGGAGACCTGTACGATTTCGTCAACTTAGTGAGTTTGATAGGGGCCGTATAGTGGGACTTCGGGAAGCTGGACTTTCTTTTCGGGCAATTGCAGTTAGAGTGCAAAGAAGTGTAGACACTGTGGTTAGGTGTTGTCAGGCATGGCTTCGAGAAGGCCGTACGCAAAGAGCAAGGGGCACTGGACGCCGCCGTAGAACAACAGACCGTGAAGTTCGCCGCCTAAGATTATTGGCCTTAATTGACCGTTTCTCCACTACCAGGTCCATTGCAAATGAATGGTTTGCAGAACACGGAAGACCTATTGGCATGCGAAGTGTTTACTACCGACGCAAAGAGCAAGGGGCACTGGACGCCGCCGTAGAACAACAGACCGTGAAGATCGCCGCCTAAGATTATTGGCCTTAAGGGACCGTTTCTCCACTACCAGGTCCATTGCAAATGAATGGTTTGCAGAACACGGAAGACCTATTGGCATGCGAAGTGTTTACCGACGAATGAGAAGTTTTGGCTTGTTTTCATACCGGCCACACTGGGTCCTCCCTTTAACTCGAGAACACCGACGTAATCGCCTTGAGTGGTGCAGACAACGGTCACTCTGGGATCAGGAATGGAACAGTATTGTCTTTAGTGACGAGTCTCGATTTTGTTTAGGCATGCACGATGGTCGTGCCAGGGTTAGAAGGCGACGTGGTGAAAGGAGGAATCCACAGTTTTTTGTTGAAAGACATGTTCATCACACTGTTGGAGTTATGGTTTGGGGTGCTATAGCTTATGGTTCCAGGTCACCTTTAATCTTCATCAGAGGTAACATGAACGCGCAGCGTTATATCCACGAAGTTCTAGAACCCCATCTTTTACCCTATCTTGACACCCTGGCAGATCCAACTTTCCAACAAGATAATGCCCGACCACATGTTGCAAGAGTCACAATTGACTTCTTTCAACATAATGATGTCACATTGTTACCATGGCCACCAAGATCTCCCGACTTATCCCCAATTGAGCACGTGTGGGATATGATTGGTAGGAGATTGCTCAATTTGCAACGTCCTCCTCAGACTCTAGAAGCACTTCGAGAGGAGTTGGTGGTTGTCTGGAATGAGATACCACAGGAGGACATTGACCACCTGATCAGAAGCATGCCTAGGCGCGTTGGAGAATGCGTAGCACATCAGGGTGCATCCGGTGGTGACAGTACTGTTAAAAAAGGTCCCGTACTAAAAGGGTTAAAAGCCTCCACAAGTAGATAGAAATTTGTAAAAATATGAAAACCATCTATTTTAAGGTGGACAGAAACGATCGAGAACATCGAAGCGAACGTAATAAATGTTACAGGGGATATCTTGATATGCTCGGGATGTGTTGCGTATCTCACTCCTTTCACTGACTCCTACAGGAGACAGCTCTTCAGTAGCTGGTTGCAACGAATCTCAGAGTAAGTAATTTTCTTGCAGTATTATCTCTTGAAATACCTTATTGCGACTTTAACGACCTTAGAAGTATCTCAACATTAACTAACTAGAAGCCTATGCGGATTTCTTGTGTTCTTAACAGTCAAATCAATGTCAAATTCAAGGATATGTCGAAAAATTTTAAAATTAGAATTAGAAAAATCTTTATTCATCTTAACTTGTTCAGAGAGAACTCAAAAACAAACGAAAATTTTGCTTTTTATTTCGATAAGTTTTTAAAATATTGCCCGTTATTGGACAAACAATGATATAGGCGATGTGCAAATTCCTGCCGCACGAAAATTTTGCTTTTTATTTCGATAAGTTTTTAAAATATTGCCCGTTATTGGACAAACAATGATATAGGCGATGTGCAAATTCCTGCCGGACATTTGCAAAAACATGTGGGATATTATGGCAACTTTCAAGTTGCGGGGTAAACACAATAAATTTCAAACAAACCGCATAGAAAAAAGTCTAATGGCGTCAAATCAGGAGATCTAGCAAGCCATTCTATAGACCTTCTTCGCCCTATCCATTTATCTGGACATTCGTCGTCTAGCCATTGCCGAACCAGAAGAACATAGTGAGGACGAGCGCCATCTTTCTGAAAATATACTCCAGCCTCATCAAGTATAAAGGGTTTCCATCCTCTTCGATTTGGTTTTCAATGGCTTCAGTGATAAGCGGATTGACGGTATTTTCCAACATATCCAAATAAATGTCTCCATTCAAATTTCCATTAATTAACAATGGCTTCCCAAAATGCCTGCCCATACAATAATTTTTAGGGGGTACTGGGTGTGCCCTTCTACAAAAGCATGTGAATTTTCATTGCTCCAATACCTGCAGTTATGCTTATTAACAGATGCATTTAGATGTATTATCGCCTATCGAAATCATCTTTGGTTAACTCTTGCAATATTTTCATTTTGAATGGATGATATTTATGACGTATAGTAACTGGGTGTACAGAGCCTAATGAAATACCAGTCTCAGCAACAATTTTGCGTAATAAAGTATGAGGATTTATTCCAAAATGACTCAAAGCCTCAACTTTAGCGGCTTCATCCAAAACTCTCCGATTGCGACTGATCAGTTTGAGTAAATTTAGTAAGAACATACCTATGCGAAGTTATAATAAATTATAATTTTTGAATTCTTTCGGCTAGTGTGTAAATCATTTTGAAAGCAAAATCTGCATTAATAAATTAATTTTCACTATCCCAAGATTGCCACAAAGGTAACTGACAGCAAATTAAATTCTTTCTTTCTCTTAGCAACAAATAACTAAATAGGTATAACAATAAATACAGTTCGCCCAGGATATCCGTGTTGATGAAAAGAATGCGGAAAAAAATTCTGGTTGTTATTTGGTTGTTGCCTCGTCTAATCTTCCCAATTGCTGTTTATGTTGGTAGTTTCCGTTTCAAATTATAAATGAATTGTAGATTTGGCCACATTTTGACCACTTCTGGAAATTTGATATTTTCGTGCGTTTTTGTTTTCTGTTTGGACAAATTAAGATAAATAAAGATTTTTCTAATTTTCTCGAAAACAAATCGACTGATTTTAAAAAACCAAACGTCAAAATGAAGACCTTTCAAACAAGCTATTACTCGACACCCCTTGTCATTTAAAATTTTTGAGGGTACGACCCTGGAGGGCAGAGGGTGGAAGGGGGTGAAGAAGCTTTTGGTTAAAAAGTTGGCCCCCTTGAAAAATCTTTTGACGTGTCTCAGCCTTTTTTCTTTTAATCAGTAGGTTTCGATAAATCCGTGGTGAGAAGTTTTCAAATAATCACCCTGTGGGTCTCTGTGGTTATAATATACGAGCATGGTCTACATATTAGAAAATTCACGGACGAGTGTCTTTAAATCGTTAATTCTTTTGATAGCATCAGGGAGGAAAATGCAAATATTCCGATCATTGTAAATTATTATGCCTTTCGCGAGTGTTGACTTAGATACTATTAATTTAGAATCTTGTTTTTGGTCTAATATCGTAACATATATTCAGTGTGTCAAACTTAGATTTAATTTAAGAGTGAAGTTACTGTTCTTAAAATAAACAATGATACTACAGTGTTATTTTTAAGAATCAGAAGCAAAGGCCTGCATGTAGCTCTAGCAATACTTTTAGTTGTATATCTTATAGTCCTTTTCTATAGAGAAAGCACCTTATTCAAACAATTTTAAAAACAGTCACACAAAAAGAGAATGCTGTATCCAAATAAGTCTAAGTAGCTGCGTAAGGCTGTACTTTTCACTACGTTGTAACTAAATGTTCTCGTAATATAGGGCTTTTTTGCTAATCAATTGAAAAATTGTTCTACATGGTCAATTCGTTGTTAAATTGATTGAATATTTAACCAAGGAACCATTTAAACCATATGCGCCCACATGAATCGGAGGGCGATCATCGGTAAGAGAAAACATTTGTTGAAAGTGTACCTGCCCCAAATATTTTTCGAGAAGAGTGGGTGTAGCTATTTTCCTGAGAGGGAGGAAGGGATTCAAATCCTAGTATTCTTGGACCCCTGCTCTTTCTGCTTTTCATAAACGATTTACCAGACCACATTCCTGAAGGCGAAGTATTTTTATATGCGGATGATACTACTGCAGTAGTCTCTGCTGTATCTTAAAAGAGAATTGTAACTGCAGGTGAATACAGTGCTCCAAGAGTTTGCTAACTGGTGTAATCTGAACAATCTAATGATTAATCACGATGAAACTGTAGCCATGAATATCAACAGATCTGTGAAAAAGCAATCCTGTAATGTTAGCTTGTCCCTTAATGGCCACAACATCGAGCTCTCTCTGTCTACAAATTTTTTGGGCTTAGTGGTGGATTGCCCCTAAACTGGGAAACCCATATCCACAGGGTTTGCAAATAGTTAAATACGGGTGCTTTCGTCATAAATAGTTTAAAAAATTGTGTAAGTCGTGAAAGCTTAATTAGTGTCTACTATGCGTTTATACTAAGACAGTCTGCATCACACAAAAAAGAGTCATTAGAAACATGATCAATTTATCGTTCAGGGCATCCTGTCGGGACTATTTTAAGAAATATCAACTTTTGACCGTCTCCTCAATTTATTTGCTAAAGCTATACCCGTAAAAACAAATGCTCTTTCCAAAAAAATTACATTTTCATGATTATAATACGAGGAATAAGAACCAATTTTGCTTAGCTAAGCATAACTTAACTACCCACGAAAAGTTGCCTACACGAATATACAATAATTTACCAGAATCTCTTAAACAAATAGATCATGGTATGCTCTTCAAAAAGCACCTTAACAGACTGCTCTTATCTAACACCTTCTACAGCTTAGATCAGTTCCTTCAGGACCTGAAATGATGCAATTGTCAGGAGGTCCATTAACTTGGCATTCACATGCACTTTTTAAATTTTATTTTATCAGTTTGTCTGTTGTACTTTTGGTTTGTTTTTTATTTCGCCTTTACTTTTTAGAAGTATTATATGTGATACTTATGACGTGTTCCTCTTTATACTTATATATAGAGTTCGGAACTAATAAAGGAATTTGAATTTGAATTTGTATATGCTGTAGTGGTTACCACTAGGGTTGACAGTATGACCTATCACATCAATACAATGTAAAAGGATCACCTCAATTGGCCAATTCAAATCTGAGCTGAAAAGCTACTTTATAAGTAACTGTTTTTATGCAATTAACGACATTGTCAGTTTTTAAATATCGTTTTTTATCACTAATTTTAACTTGTTTGTTGTTGGATGTTATTTGTTTGTTTTTTTTATTCATTTACTTTGTACATATTTACGTATTGTATCTTTTTGACGAAATTTATACATGTTCATGCATGTCTGATAGAAAATAAATTTATTATTATTATAATTACCTTCCTAATATGTGGTGGTTATCTGTATATTTGGTAGGAAACTTTTTTCTATTTTACTTCTAGTGCTAAAAAAGATTGGTGTATTTTAGATTTCACATACCTTATACCGCAAATTGTACACCTGTCTCCATTTTGGGAGAGCCAGTCCAAATACGACTCTGGCAACTAGATGGGCTACCCAGGGACTACCTATCCGCAGAAAATGCTGTCTTGGTATCATGCTCCAGAAGATGGCCGCTATTTATAGACCCTCAAGGTCAAGCGAACAAGTGGGTCAAGAATATGGTATGTAACCTACATTCTATAGTCCAAGTACATAATTCAATTTTGAATAGACTGCTCACAAATATATTGAAAATACATAATCCAAATTGGAGCTTCACACTTATAATTTTAGTAAAAAACTGACAAACTATGCTTCTGCATAATGTAAAACTTTATCAAGACAATGCAACGCCTTCGATGTGCCTTTATATGTACTATAATATAACAATATTCCTACAATTTCACTTCATTCCAATAACATTCCCAGAAAGCTCATTTTTCGAGTATTTATTTTATAGGAATCTGCAGTTATTAAATTCCTTAAGCTATGATTTCGCATACTCCACTGAATACCGCTTACAATTAAGGCGCTTGATACGCAGGTGAAACAAATTCCATGAATCAAAAAATAAATTTGCGTTTTTAAAAAGGGAAATAACTTTTGCCATCTTGGTAGATATCTGGAAAAATGTTATGAGTTATACAAAGGTTGAATAATTTTGTTAGTGGTAAAACTATAATATTTTTGATGGATTTAATTATTTTTAATGTCAAAAATATCTACAGCCTTTGAAGTTTTTAATTTGCTTATAGAGTCCCTCACTTGATTGTATGATACTGTTTTGAATTTGAAACCTAATGAACTATTATTGCCAAAGGGACCACCCGTCAATGAACAACGTTGTATGCGGTTGGTCATGACTACGGAGATGGAAGGCAAAGATATTCAGTTCAGCCTGTGTCTGTTTACGCATAGTGTTCCTGAAATTTTATCAAAGTAATATAAATAAAATTATAAACAATCATACGTACACCGCTGGTTTCTTGTTTGAAGCTTACACGGTCTATGGCGTGCGAAAAACATTTTGAACACGCAGTCGTTTTAATCGTACGAGATTTCGAAAACGGACGTATACTAATACACTTTTAATAGGTCCAGGGAATTATATTTCTTCGTAAAGAAACTGGATTACGTGATCTACTTATTTGAGAAAGTCATGCAGTCATCAATAATGCGGCAATTTAGCACATGCTACATACTAGCTAGTCTAAGACAGTTTGAAACATAATTGTGTCTTCAGCTTACGTGCTAACTTCATAAACAGTTCAGCGCGTTTCAGTATGAAATATTTTTTCAGAAGTTTTAAGGCTCATCTGTGACCGTGTAAAAATGTCAGCTCTAAATATACTAAGTGACATATAAATCCGAACACCCAGTTTAAATGGTTTTATTTCAATAAAAGTTGGTGAATGTATTTATCTTACTGTAAATAACAAGTGAAAAAATTTTTAGCCTTATCAGTTGGACATTCCGGTTTTTATACTGCTTTTTTTTAATTCACTAACGCTCTAAAAATGAATATTTCAGCCGCAGTAAAGAATCAACGTTCGCGGATTTTGGTTCCTGACATCCTTTACGATCGGTTACGATGCCTAGAGACCTGTACGATTTCGTCAACTTAGTGAGTTTGATAGGGGCCGTATAGTGGGACTTCGGGAAGCTGGACTTTCTTTTCGGGAAATTGCAGTTAGAGTGCAAAGAAGTGTAGACACAGTGGTTAGGTGTTGTCAGGCATGGCTTCGAGAAGGCCGTACGCAAAGAGCAAGGGGCACTGGACGCCGCCGTAGAACAACAGACCGTCAAGATCGCCGCCTAAGATTATTGGCCTTAAGGGACCGTTTCTCCAATACCAGGTCCATTGCAAATGAATGGTTTGCAGAACACGGAAGACCTATTGGCATGCGAAGTGTTTACCGACGAATGAGAAGTTTTGGCTTGTTTTCATACCGGCCACACTGGGTCCTCCCTTTAACTCGAGAACACCGACGTAATCGCCTTGAGTGGTGCAGACAACGGTCACTCTGGGATCAGGAATGGATTGTATTGTCTTTAGTGACGAGTCTCGATTTTGTTTAGGCATGCACGATGGTCGTGCCAGGGTTAGAAGGCGACGTGATGAAAGGAGGAATCCACAGTTTTTTGTTGAAAGACATGTTCATCACACTGTTGGAGTTATGGTTTGGGGTGCTATAGCTTATGGTTCCAGGTCACCTTTAATCTTCATCAGAGGTAACATGAACGCGCAGCGTTATATCCACGAAGTTCTAGAACCCCATCTTTTACCCTATCGTGACACCCTGGCAGATCCAACTTTCCAACAAGATAATGCCCGACCACATGTTGCAAGAGTCACAATAGACTTCTTTCAACACAATGATGTCACATTGTTACCATGGCCACCAAGATCTCCCGACTTATCCCCAATTGAGCACGTGTGGGATATGATGGGTAGGAGATTGCTCAATTTGCAACGTCCTCCTCAGACTCTAGAAGCACTTCGAGAGGAGTTGGTGGTTGTCTGGAATGAGATACCACAGGAGGACATTGACCACCTGATCAGAAGCATGCCTAGGTGCGTTGGAGAATGCGTAGCATATCAGGGTGCATCCACACATTATTAAAGGGCTTTAAAGCAGTGCAATCATTTTGAAATTTTTAACATTTACTTATTATGCTTCATTAAGTACTTATACAAAATTTTATTACAATAAAACCATTTAAACTGGGTGTTTGGATGTATATGTCACTTAGTATATGTATACACAGAAGTATGAAGAAATCTTGAAAAAAAATTGTTTTCTATGCATCAAAAGGAGATGGACACATCCGCTTTGTTCTAAAATATTTATAATAAGGTACGTTTTTCAAATATCGTAGCGAATCTGTTCAATTACTCACAAATACGATATATTTGAATCTGTTTAGAAAAAAAAACGTAATCCTTCGTTTTTCGCATGAAAATAACAATTCTCTTTCGGAATGGTTTGTGATTTATGTCGGCAAGGTAAACTCGTGTATTTTTCTATAAAATGCCGTTTGAACGACCCCTGTATATTGCTCAGCAAACTAGTAGTGATGGCCGGAAGACAGGTGTTTTGGGACAAACAATTAGAAATTCTCAAAAACTATTTGACCAAACGACTCCAATTTTGTTGTGGGCACTTTGTTGTCGAATAAAAAGTTTTCCCACAAGAATTGGTGTACCCATTTTATGCGTCAATATTCTAAATACCTCCTTGAAAAGCTTGCTTCAAACAAAACAAGACTTCACAATTATTTCGCAAAACAGCAAGAAACAACGTTGTATGTGGTTGGACATGTTTATACAGACAGAAAGCAAACAAGCTGAGTTCAGCCTAATTTTGTATTTCATAAAGCAACTTTGTTGCTTCATGGTGACACGCGCTTTATAAAGAATAATAGCCGCAAAGAGTAAAGAGCTCAGGCGCTGATTTCGAAAACTTTGTGCAAACTAAATGTTATGCAAATAAGAACAATCTGATCCTATCGTGAAGAGATCTGCATGATAATATCGACAAACTTTTCTTATTAATTATAGGGTAAGCAAATGGGCCTCGCTGTCTGTAAGTTAGCAGACAAAGACCTGATTCGTACCCTAGAATCCGCAATACGCTTCGGCAAAGCTATCTTGATTGAGAACGTAGGTACAGAGCTCGATCCTGCGTTAGATCCGGTACTGTTACGACAGATATTCAACCAAAGTGGTACGATGGTTGTGAAGCTTGGAGATGTCGTAGTACCTTACGACAATAACTTCAGGTTGTATATCACTACCAAGCTGCCAAATCCACATTATACGCCAGAGGTTTCTATCAAGGTGTTGTTGGTGAACTTTACCGTAGTACCAAGGTAAGTCTTCAAACAGTCATAGGTGACGTCTGGAGTATCAAATATGAACTATGCGGCCAATAAATGTTCTGCCAGATGTCGAAAAAGTCTTTGAACAATTTATTTACGAACAGACCATCGAATTTATTGAGGGAAATCACATTTTAACCAAATTTCAAGCCGGATCCAGGAAGATTTCCATGCAATTAGAATTGACGCTAGTGCTTTGAGTCGAAACTTTCCGTCGATTGATACTGTATGTATTAGGCTTATTATTAATTATGACCATTTTGTTATCTTTTCTATTTATATTCCGCCTTCAATTAATTTGGATATGTTTGGTCAGTACCTTGAAGCTTTGGAAGTATTTAACAATGCATTCAGTAATTGTAAAATAATTGTTGCTAATGACTTTAATGTCGCATCATTCAACAGTGACGTTAATGATCAGAAGTCTCAATTAATGAGCAACTTTATTTCGTCTTTAGATTTAGCTAATTTTAATAATATTCCAAATATAAATGGTCGAATACTGGATTTAATTTTAGGAAATATCGAAATAGAAGTCCTCAGAGATAATACACCTTCTGTTAAAGAGGGCGTTCATCATCCTGTACTGATCATGGAATTCATTACATCCGGATCTCCAACGAAATTCCCATTTGCTAATTCTCCACGGTTTAACTTTCGCAAAGCTAACTTTCCTGAAATGTACACAGCCTTGCAAGATGTTAATTGGACGGAGGTGATCAGTGCAGTTAATGTTGATGTCGCTTGTACCGCCTTGTATTCAGTTATCAATAACATCTTTGAGGTCCATGTCCCTAAATGTAAAAATAAAATGTTTTCGTAACATCCATGGTTCACACGTGAAGTTATACTTAATATCAAGAAGAAGGACATAGCAAGAAGGAACTGGAAACGTGACGGTACTAAATTTTCTTATGATTAGTTCAGTAATTTTAGGAAGCTCATTAAGAACCAGATCAGTGTTGCCTACTCCGCTTACGTCCAATCGGTTGAGGATACCATTGTCAATGATCCTAGCAAATTCTGGTCATTTGCCCAGATCAAAAAACAGCAATCTAGAATGCCCACAAGGATGACGCTTAACGGCAATGTCTGCGATACGCCTCAGGATATAGTGGACAGTTTTGCTACCTTCTTTTCAACAGTTTTTATCCCGTCTGGTCTACTAGGGTCATCTCCTCCAACAAATAATTCTACCGATATCATTTCTTTAAACAAGATAAGTGAAGAAAACGTAATTAGGGCTTCGAAAAGATTAAAGAACAAAATGACGTCTGGATGTGATGGTATTCCAAGTATTTTCGTTAAAGATTGCATTCATCTACTAGCGAAACCGCTGGCTTCCATATTCAACCTAATTCTAAAATCAGAGACATATCCAAATATCTGGAAGACCTCTAAAATATGTCCTATTCACAAAAGTGGAGATATCTCTGATATTTCCAACTATCGCCAAATAGCAATCCTGTGCAATTTCAGCAAGTTGTTTGAGATCATCGCTTATGAAACGGTTTACTGCTCGGTCAGAGGTGCAGTCTCTATTAATCAGCATGGGTTTATGAGAGGCAGATCTACGGTCACCAACTTGGCTCTAATTACTCAGTACATTTCTGAAGTACTGGACGGTCAAGGACAAGTTGATGTCATCTACACAGATATTCAGAAGGCGTTTGATCAAGTTGATCATTATGCACTTCTGGATAAGCTTAAAACAGTGGGTATGTCTGATGCAATGCTGTCGCTCATGAATTCATATTTGATGGATAGAAGGTTATTTGTCGAATATGGTGGTCATAGGTCGAGTTACTATCGGGCCACGTCTGGGGTACCTCAAGGGTCAAATCTAGGTCCATTATTGTTTTTGATATTTATCAATGACTTGTCTTTTGAACTGAAGTGTTTCCATTCATTTTTCGCTGATGACCTTAAGATCTGCACGTCAGTCAAGACAGTCGAGGATTGCGTCATGTTGCAAGACGACTTAGCTCTAATTTCGTCATGGTGTTCACGAAACTGTCTCAGTCTGAATGTTTCGAAATGTAAAGTTATGACTTATACAAGAAAAGTTAACTATTTAATTTATGATAATTATAACATCAATGGTCAGGTTATAGACAGATGCACCTCTTATAGAGACCTTGGAGTCATTTTTGATACCAAGCTAACGTTTACTGAGCATATACTCAATATCTCGTCGGCTGCCACTCGACTACTTGGTTTTTGTATCAGAAACTGGAAGGGTTTCTCCAATGTTGATACATTAATGACTTTATTTTTTACTTTTGTCAGGAGCAAGTTGGAGTATGCGACTCTGATCTGGTCTCCTATATACCAAAATTCTGTTGTGATCCTTGAGGCCATTCAACGTAAAGCTTTAAAGTATTTTCCCCTTAAATGCACAGGTTCTTATCCAGAAAGAGGTTGTGACCATAGTGCCCTATTAGAGTTTTTCAATTTGGATTCACTGTCAACAAGACGAAACATATTTGCTTTGTCATTTTTGTATGGCCTCATTCACAATAAAATTGACTGTCAAAATTTACTTGAAAAAATATGTTTCCGCGTTCCAAGGCTAGGGAGTCGACAACAAACCGCATTCTATTGTCAAGCTGGCCGTACAAATGTTATGACAAAATCGCCAATTAATCTCATGTGCTGCTTCATGAACAGTGTTACTGAATCGTGTGATATTTACAGTGACAGTTGTGCATCGATTATTAACTGCTATAGATCATCCAATCTTATTTAGAATGTGCGATACTATGGATTTAAGTCCAAGAACCATGTACCTTTAATTGTTATTTTTTTCAGCGTTTCCTGTCATTGGGTTTCACCTGTTGGAAATAAATAAATAAATAAATCAATAAATAAATAAATAAGAAACATTCAACTGAAACGGCAACACAGATGATTTTAGAGGACTGGAGGAGATGTACGGACAATAGGAAACATACAGTAACAGTGTTTTTTTACTCCAAAAGGGCGTTTAAGACTATTGACAGGGATAAATTACTTACACAATTACATCACAACGGATTTAAAGGATCTGTATTCAAAATTCTACGAAAATATTTAATTGACATAAGTCAAAAAACCAAAACTGGATCTACAGTATCAAGATTTTGTTTGTTTGTTTTAGATTTTAGATTTAGCATTAATGCTACAATATCCATAACATCCATATTACACAGAATATCACAAAGTATATTATGTCTTCAAGACTACATATTTTTATACAAAATTTCACTACTATGAATTCTGGTTTTCCATGAGATATTTTTTTCAATTTCCCTTTGAACATTTCCAAACTGGCACACATCTTGGTATCATTACTTAATTTATTGAATTCGTATAATCCCTTTTGAAATACTGACTTGCTCATTATATTGCTACTGCAGTTTTGTAAATGAAAGTCTATACTCCCTCTAGTAGAATAATTGTGGCACTCATTGTTAAATACAATAAAATTTCCTGAGTGATTTGGTAGAAGAATTAGCACAAAAAAGTACAACTCCACAAACTAGTTTTTGAATGGTGTGCGGAAATGCACAAAATAATCAATTTAGAGGGGTCAGGTAGGACATTGTAGAAGTGTGGATTTGTCGATAAAAATAGCTGAAAAATACCCCCCTTACATATCGGTATGTCGTGACCAAACACATTGTATATCCAAGTGAGCTTCTTCTCACAGTGGTCTACAAGATCAGCTACTAGCGCTGGTGGTCATGCAAGAAAGGCCGGACTTAGAAGAGCAAAGAAGCCAGATCGTGGTCAGCATCGCTACAATGAAGCATGAATTAAAAGAGATTCAAGACAGGATTTTACTGAAGCTGAGTACATCCGAAGGATCTCCTTTGGATGATTTAGATTTTATTATTACCCTAGAGGCTTCTAAGTTGAAAAGTGAAGACATCAAGGTGAGCGCGATAAAATTACACATTGCCATGATAACTCCATATAAATTACGAGCAAAAACTGTCCCTAAACGTCATAAGACGATAATGCAGCGATCTTTTCACTATTTGGCTCCAAAATTATATGAAGACGTAGCCAAAGACATAAAAACATGTCGAAATACACATAGATTTAAAAAGAAATTATCAAAATGGATACGCTCAACAAGAAAACAACATGTTATTGAATTCCTATCAAATATTTCTCAAAAATTATTATCTTCTACATATACATCTCTTTGTTACACATTTTTCTTTAAGTCTCTTTTAACTTTTCTATTTTTATTATCCTTCTGTGGATTGAAACATTTATTTACCGATTCTGTGTCATTATTGTTCTTATATAATGGAGTAGATAAATGTCTACTACTACTACCTGTCTCCTTTTTAGCAAATGATAAACTGCTCATTGGTTACGGACAACATTCACCTATTGTGTCTTCCCCTATTTCTACAATTTTGTAAATACACAAATGGTATAAGAATTTTCATGATTCCTTATTTCCACCATTTTGCTATGATCAGTTTTATAACCACTGAGTCATTGTGATAGCCAAATTCGATTTTTTTATAGAACAAAGTAGAAGCCGCAGAGATAACTCAAATAGACATAGACAACACAAGAGCTCTGTACATCCCCGTAGCAAACAGGGCACAAATCCTCTTCTTTTGCTTGGCGGATTTGTCAAACGTCGATCCCATGTACCAATATTCCCTGGAGTGGTTCATCGCCATATTTGTGTCCAGTATGGCAGAAACCGAAAAAACACGTAAGGAATACAGGGTGTTTCAGAACTAAGGGATCAAACTTCTAGGGGTTATTCAGTGTAACAGTAGAAAATATTTAAGTATAGGGACCCATATCCCGAAAAGTGTCATTACGACACTACGGCCCTAAGGAATGCAGCTACAAATACAATCTCTGTTATCGTTTTTAAAGATAACAACACACAAGCGCCGGATATGGGTCCCTATATTCAAATGTTTTCTACTGTTACATTGAGTTGCCCCTACAAGTTTGATCTCATAGTTCTGAAACACCCTGTATAGTGGCATGTTAAAGAAAAAGAATATGAAATATCTTGAGAATATTTTTGTGCATCCTCTTGAGGAATATGCGCTGTTCTATCACAAGCTATCCAGAAATGACGATCACTGAAAGTGATCTTATGTATAAAATATTCGTGACGACATATGTCAGCATTCTTAGAATAAGGTCAGCGTGCAAAATCGAGGAGTAGCTTTTCTTGACGTTAGTAACGAATGATAATAGAAAATATCTGGGCAAATAATGAATGCTATTAACTTCGTTATGTTAGTTTGTTTGTTTGTTTGTTTACGGTTTATTCAGCACAATTGCTACAATTACATTCTTTTAAACAACTACAACAATTACATAACATATATACGTACATATTCAGAAAAAAAAACAAAATTTGTATCTCTAACAATTTTCATTATCCATGAAATATTCCTATAATTTTCTTTTAAATATCTTTGAATTACAAGTAGACTTTATATCATTATTTAGTTTATTAAATTCAAGTAATCCTTTCTTAATTTTGATTTGCTAGTTATATTACTATTGCAATTTTGTAAATGAAAATCTATATTTCCGCTTGTATAATAATTGTGGTGATGATTATTCAATTCTATGTAAATGTTGTGGCAAAAGATGATTTTTTATTTTAAATATAAAAATAAGAACCAAAGATATGAAATTTTTTATATTCAACCACTGCAATTCTTGTAACATAGATTATATTTTGATGTACTTATTTTTATTCAATATTATTCTCATAGCTTTATTTTGCAAAACTTGTAATTTTCAATTTCTCCAAAATGCTTGTCAGTGTTATATTTACTTCCTTCAATCGTCAAAGATGAAAAGTACTTAAAAATTCAGTTTTTTAACTCGGGTTCTGTAACAGTCAGAATGCTTAACCTAGGTGAAGAGCTTATATCATTTTCTGTCAACATCTTCTTTAATGATCGGATGTTTTCAGCTGAAATTAACTTAAGAGTAAGGACAATCAACGACTACTTCACATTCAGTTTATACAGCAACGTTTGTAGAAGTTTGTTCGAAAAGCACAAGCTACACTTCGCCTTCCTTCTGTGTGTCAGAATTCTGATGGACTACGGGAAAATAAATCCTGGTGAATGGCACCATTTCCTGTCTGGTGGTTCTCCTCTAAGGGTACGAAAACATGTTCAGGATTAGTTAATTATGAGACAATACGGAGATGGATGCTGCTATAATATATTAACCAGGCTGTGCTTAAGCTGGTTATTCAATTTTTGTTTCGATATTTTCAAGATTTTTGTTAATACTTGATTCGATAGCAAGATGTCACAGCAAGTCTTATTTTTTTTATAGATATGAAGCCTGAAAATTTTATTTGTATCGACTATAGTGTGGTACCAAAATGACAGAAAATAGCGGAACGTCTCTGAAATTTTGTATGAAGGTGCGGAATTAATGCAAAATAGAAATCGAGGTTGTAGCCCTCAGGCAATCAAAAGTCCAGAAAGAAAGTTTGTTCATATCAGACTTTCAAAAATGTTTATTCTCTTCTCCATAAGTGCTACAAAAATATCGTATAAACTATGGGGTTGTCCAAAACGGACGCAGGAAAGTAAACGCATATTAAAACAAGAAAAATTGATATTCAAATCAAGTTGGGTACTTTATTTTGAAGGTTCATTTATACCATTTATGTATGAAAAATAATATCGCTCAAATGTTCACCACGACTGGATTTACAGACGTCCACGCGATGGTCGAAATTTTCAATGACATTTTGCAACATGGTCGGTTCTATGGCATTTATCTCGGCAATGATGTTGTTTTTGAGTTCTTGGAGGGTGGCTGGTTTGTTGACGTAGACTTTGCTTTTCAAATATTCCCATAAAAAGAAGTCCAAGGGAGTCAAATCGCACGATCTTGGTGGCCATGACACATTTCCTCTGCGCGAAATCACGCGATCACCGAAGAAGGACTGCAATCGATGGATATTGACGTTGGTTGTGTGGCATGTTGCACCGTCTTGTTGGAAATAAACATCGTCCATATCCATTCCTTCAAGTTGCGGCAAAACATAGTCCTCTATCATCACGTGATATCGCTCAGAATTGACGGTAACGGCGTGCCCGGCCGCATTTTCGAAAAAGTAAGGTCCGATGATGCCTTTTGACCACAATGTACACCACACAGTCACTTTTTGAGGATGCATTGGCTGCTCTTGATACTCATGGGGATTTTCGTTCGCCCAGATACGGCAGTTTTGCTTGTTTACCGTCCCATTCAAAGTGAAATGCGCTTCGTCGCTGAACATGATGAAAAATTGGCATCAATTTGGCGGTGTTCAAGGAGCCAATCTGAGAACGTTCGGCGCGAAAAATGGTCGGCCCGACGCAGCTCTTGCGTCAATTGGATCTTGTAGGCGTGTACATTCAAATCCTTGTGGAGAGTGCGGAGCAAACTGGTTCTCGAAATGCCCAATTCTTGGAATCGACGCGTTGTTGATTGTTTCGGATCGTCTCTGACACTCTCCTTCACAACAGCAATATTTTCCTATGTGCGAACGTTCCTTGGGCGGCCAGAGCCTGGTAGATTTGCCACAGAACCTGTTGCCTCGAATTTACGCACCAGACGACCGATGGTTGTTTCGTTTGGGCGGTTGTTGCGACCGAAATGTTCACGAAGCGCGCGAAACGTGTTTTTTACTTTTACACCATTTTTGTAGCGGTCTTCAATCGAATACGACTCCATAGCGATCAATGCTAAACATTTAACTAACAAAATAACATGTCGGTGACAGAAAACAAAGATGTCGTCTATGTCAAATTGACGTTTACTTTCCTGCGTCCCTATTGGACAACCCTATACAATGTTATTTACAATAATAATTAAAAAATACTTATAACGTCGAAATTCTGTTTCAAGACAAGCAATCTTAAAAACGGAGGAAAACGTGAAAACATCAACTTCAACACTTTTTTGATGTTTTTCTCCGTTTTTGAGATTGTTTTCCCTGAAACAAGATTTCAACGTTGTAAGTAGTTTTTTTTATAAAAATTGTAATGATTGAGTTTTTCATAAGTGTTGGATTAGGTAGATACTACTAAATTCAGGTCTTGTTTTCGTTTAATACCGTAACTTATTCTTGATGTCTCAAATTCAGATTCATTTTTAAAAATAAGAGTTGCTGTTTCTAAAATAGACAATGATACGACAGTCATTATTTTGAGATTTTAAAATAAAGGCCTGCATGTAATATTCCGCTTTTTGTACAAATTTCATTAGTGCAAATCCAAAGTACTAATTCGAACTTTTAATATAGCAAGCTTTTCCTCATAATATGAATGAAAATTAAATAATATTTTTTTAAATCAATAATGATTTCTGAATTTTGTCCGAACCGAATTATTGTCAGATTGTTCTAAAAAGACGAAAGTTTGTGATTAGCCATGAAAATATAAGACATATGCTTTCAGAGCACGTTTTTCAAGATAGCTTGCATCTCAAAAATCTTTAACAATTTGAATCAGTTCCGCTCATTTCCGACTATGCGCCGCGATAGTAGTTTCGTACGTTACCTGCTGCTCTCTTCCATTTTGGTAACTGACAACGTAACTCATGTGTTGAAAAAATATTGCAGATGTATTAGGTATATTTGTACTTATTTCATGGCCCCACTGAAACTTTTTATAAAATTAGGATTTGCCGAATCCAGCGCCTGCCTGGTTATCAAGCAAGTCTTGGTCCGAGATATTGGCTCTAGAGCATTTGCCGTCATTTCAACCATTTGTAAGAACATTTAATGATCACCTAGCCCATTACAAGAAGATTTTTGAAAGCCAGGAACCCCATAGGTAAGGTATAAATCATGTATCATTCAATCACCGTCAGAAGAATCATCACATGTCCAAGACTATCTAAATGTTTTTTCGTTTGTGCAGTGATCGAAAGAAGAAGGCAAATAACCCATTTTGATCCTAATGTAACATCTAAAACTCGTCTTACCTGGCTGCTTATGGTATGTTATTGGACCTCCAATGCCCAGACGCCCGACTTCGACATCTCAAGCCAAAATTATTGTATTTTATATTAATTCCTAAACAAGACAAACATTATTGTTCCCTTTAGACGTCGACGTACTATGCTTTGCATTTCAGATCCATGAACAATGCATATGCAACGTTAGGTAGATACATAAATATGTTTTATTGTCTCATCCTTAAAGACTAAGCTGACTTAAAACTAACTATAATTACGTATGTGGATCTTAAGTAGGTGAATTGTAGAACTCATACATGCGTACATAACACGATTTACACTCAAAACACAAAAAATTTAAGAGCACAACAAAAAAAGTTTTTCTGTAATTTTTGCCTGGCTGTATTTTAGTGAAAAATGGTCGTATTTAGACTTTAAAAAAGCATTTTCAAGCTATAGAATTCGAGGTTTCAGGCTATTTGCTAAAAAATTGTAGGAGCAATGGTTCTCACGCAAATTTAACAGATAACGCAAGGAAAATGTTTTGCAAAGTTTTTGCTTTTCGACGACTAAAGGATCCTTTATCATTCAAAGTCAGATATCTCCCAGACAAATAATGGTATCGAGATTTTAAAAACAGGGTATTGCAGCTGAATATATATATATAAAATGTTTTCATGTTCGTGGACTAAAAATAAGAAGGCGTCATCTGTTGGAATTGCATGAGAACCGTTGCTCCTAAAATTTTCCGGCTAAAAAACTTGAAAACCAGAGTCTTGAAGCTTCAAAATGCTTTTCTTACAGTCTAGATACTAACAATTTTCACCGAAATTCAGCCCGTAGAAGTCACCGAAAAATTTTTTTTGCTCCTTCAATTTTTTTGAGTTGTGTATTAAAATATGTCTAAGTTCACGGCGGAATTTCTTTAAATTGTAAATTGCTTTGATAGCATCAGGGAGACACATGTAAATTTTCAGACTATTATAAAGTATTGAGTCTTTCACAAGTGTGGTTTTAGGTATTACTAATTTAAAACCTTGTTTTCGTCCAATTTTATAAATTATGCTTAATGTTTCAAATTTAGATTTTTCTTTAAACAAGAGTGGCTGTTTCTAAAATGAACAATGATACGACGAATTATTTCAAGATTTACAAATAAAGGCTCGCATGTAACTCTAGGATTGATTTTGTTTATATATCTAATAATTTCATGTCAAAATATACTAAGTGATATATAAATCCGAACACCCAGTTTAAATGGTTTTATTTTAATAAAAGTTGGTGAATGTATTTATCTTACTGTAAATAACAAGTGAAAAAATTTTCAGCCTTATCAGTTGGACATTCCGGTTTTTATACTGCTTTTTTTAATTCACTAACGCTCTAAAAATGAATATTTCAGCCGCAGTAAAGAATCAACGTTGACGGATTTTGGTTCTTGACATCCTTTACGATCGGTTACGATGCCTAGAGTACGGAGACCTGTACGATTTCGTCAACTTAGTGAGTTTGATAGGGGCCGTATAGTGGGACTTCGGGAAGCTGGACCTTCTTTTCGGGCAATTGCAGTTAGAGTGCAAAGAAGTGTAGACACTGGGGTTAGGTGTTGTCAGGCATGGCTTCGAGAAGGCCGTACGCAAAAAGCAAGGGGCACTGGACGCCGCCGTAGAACAACAGACCGTGAAGATCGCCGCCTAAGATTATTGGCCTTAAGGGACCGTTTCTCCACTACCAGGTCCATTGCAAATGAATGGTTTGCAGAACACGGAAGACCTATTGGCATGCGAAGTGTTTACCGACGAATGAGAAGTTTTGGCTTGTTTTCATACCGGCCACACTGGGTCCTCCCTTTAACTCGAGAACACCGACGTAATCGCCTTGAGTGGAGCAGACAACGGTCACTCTGGGATCAAGAATGGAACAGTATTGTCTTTAGTGACGAGTCTCGATTTTGTTTAGGCATGCACGATGGTCGTGCCAGGGTTAGAAGGCGACGTGGTGAAAGTAGGAATCCACAGTTTTTTGTTGAAAGACCCTGGCAGATCCAACTTTCCAACAAGATAATGCCCGACCACATGTTGCAAGAGTCACAATAGACTTCTTTCAACATAATGATGTCACATTGTTACCATGGCCACCAAGATCTCCCGACTTATCCCCAATTGAGCACGTGTGGGATATGATGGGTAGGAGATTGCTCAATTTGCAACGTCCTCCTCAGATTCTAGAAGCACTTCGAGACGAGTTGGTGGTTGCCTGGAATGAGATACCACAGGAGGACATTGACCACCTGATCAGAAGCATGCCTAGGCGCGTTGGAGAATGCGTAGCACATCAGGGTGCAGCCACACATTATTAAAGGTCAAAGGGCTTTAAAGCAGTGCAATCATTTTGAAATTTTTATCATTTACTTATTATGCTTCATTAAGTACTTATTCAAAATTTTATTAAAATAAAACCATTTAAACTGGGTGTTCGGATTTATATGTCACTTAGTGTATATGTTCAAAATGTTTATTTGAGATAAAAAATACTCATATTGTAGTCTGCTAATTCAATATCTCGCAAACCAGTCTACCTAAACAAGAGCCTAACGTCATACCCAGTGCGACATGAATGTACATAAAAGTAAGTACATACCCCCCCTTAATAAATGGGCATAGCATTAAGACATTTGTGGCCTATTCTAAACACACACTAGGCTATATTTTGCAGTAAAAAAATCAAAAATAAAAAATGCGAAATTACCCAAATTTTGGTATGAGATGTTTACTTCCGACTTAGGATATTAAGTTTCTTCAAATTTCAAATTTGTTTTTTTATCAAAAAGTTCAAAAAGTTTTCTATTCAAGATGCTGTTTCATATCCCAATATAATAGTTTTCAAATCGAAAAAAGTCCAAATAAACGTGCCACAAAAATAAAATCGTGTTTTCTCTTTCAAACCTACTAGATGTACGAATTGACTCAATATGGGCGCCTTTTAAAACCTCACTGTTTTTCGATGCCTGCTTCAAGCGTAATGCCCCTATTTCCGGTTTCTTATACGCCGATTCATCCAAGGCAATCATGACTTGGTTCCAGATTCCCCATGCCAGATCATTTAGAAAAAACCATGGATGACTTCCAGAAAATCGTGGTGCTAAAAAGCCTTCGTCCCGACAAGGTGATCAACGCAATGCAAGATTTCCTGTCTGCCAAACTGGGCAAAGAATTCATCGAGCCCCAATCCTCGGACCTCTCGGCGATGTTCAAAGAGTCCGGTCCGGCAGTGCCATTGATATTCGTGCTGTCCACTGGTACCGACCCAGCTGCTGAGCTGTACAAGTTCGCGGATAGGATGAAAATGTCAAAAAGGATGTTCTCTATATCGCTGGGCCAGGGGCAGGGGCCTAGGGCGGAGAAGATGATTCAGAGCGGATGCGAAGTGGGATCGTGGGTGTTCTTTCAGGTAATGACAGATGAATGGAAATGACAAATGTTCGACCTAAATTGAGCCACAAGTTACCACTCAGGTCAACGGGATGTTATCGATTGTAGACAGGTCAATATTTACTATTTTCTCCGTTATTCACCACAGTTTTCCAGCAACTGCCTGAAAATCGAATAACAAATGTATCAGCATAATAGGAATCAAAAAAAGATGTCGCGAGAGTCGGAAATACACCTCCGCCTCCAGGTCAGGTTTTTGGGCCACCAGACTTGATAGAAAGACAGATATAAAAATAAATATACTAAGTGACATATAAATCCGAATACCCAGTTTAAATGGTTTTATTTTAATAAAAGTTGGTGAATGTATTTATCTTACTGTAAATAACAAGTGGAAAAATTTTCAGCCTTATCAGTTGGACATTCCGATTTTTATACTGCTTTTTTCTAATTCACTAACGCTCTAAAAATGAATATTTCAGAAGCAGTAAAGAATCAACGTTGGCGGATTTTGGTTCTTGACATCCTTTACGATCGGTTACGATGCCTAGAGTACGGAGACCTGTACGATTTCGTCAACTTAGTGAGTTTAATAGATGCCGTATAGTGGGACTTCGGGAAGCTGGACTTTCTTTTCGGGCAATTGCAGTTAGAGTGCAAAGAAGTGTAGACACTGTGGTTAGGTGTTGTCAGGCATGGCTTCGAGAAGGCCGTACGCAAAGACCAAGGGGCACTGGACGCCGCCGTAGAACAACAGACCGTGAAGATCGCCGCCTAAGATTATTGGCCTTAAGGGACCGTTTCTCCACTACCAGGTCCATTGCAAATGAATGGTGTGCAGAACACGGAAGACCTATTGGCATGCGAAGTGTTTACCGACGAATGAGAAGTTTTGGCTTGTTTTCATACCGGCCACACTGGGTCCTCCCTTTAACTCGAGAACACCGACGTAATCGCCTTGAGTGGTGCAGACAACGGTCACTCTGGGATCAGGAATGTAACAGTATTGTCTTTAGTGACTAGTCTCGATTTTGTTTAGGCATGCACGATGGTCGTGCTAGGGTTAGAAGGCGACGTGGTGAAAGGAGGCATCCACAGTTTTTTGTTGAAAGACATGTTCATCACACTGTTGGAGTTATGGTTTGGGGTGCTATAGCTTATGGTTCCAGGTCACCTTTAATCTTCATCAGAAGTAACATGAACGCGCAGCGTTATATCCACGAAGTTCTAGAACCCCATATTTTACCCTATCTTGACACCCTGGCAGATCCAACTTTCCAACAAGATAATGCCCGACCACATGTTGCAAGAGTCACAATAGACTTCTTTCAACATAATGATGTCACATTGTTACCATGGCCACCAAGATGTCCCGACTTATCCCCAATTGAGCACGTGTGGCATATGATGGGTAGGAGATTGCTCAATTTGCAACGTCCTCCTCAGACTCTAGAAGCACTTCGAGAGGAGTTAGTGGTTGCCTGGAATGAGATACCACAGGAGGACATTGACCACCTGATCAGAAGCATGCCTAGGCGCGTTGGAGGATGCGTAGCACATCAGGGTGCATCCACACATTATTAAAGGTTAAAGGGCTTTAAAGCAGTGCAATCATTTTGAAATTTTTATCATTTACTTATTATGCTTCATTGAGTACTGATACAAAATTTTATTAAAATAAAACTATTTAAACTGGGTGTTCGGATTTATATGTCACTTAGTATATATAATAAATAAATAGTTAATTGCCAAACAGATCTAAAATCAACAATAGGACACTATTAAAAAAGTCGCGGGTACAGCTAAACAGTAAACCAATAATGTCAACTCTATGGTACCATATCCCAAATAATGATAAATATAATTAATGCCTAGTTGTTTCAATATGAAATGGTGAAGCTAACTTGAAACTAAACTATGACATAATTCAAAATGTAGATAGCTGAATTTTAGAGCTGATATAAGATATATATATATTATGGCTCACATATTAAAAAGTTTTTAAGTTCAGTATTTTTGAATTCTTAATTCTTTTGATATCATCAGGGAGGCACGTGTAAGGTTTTAGACCATTATAAATTAGTGAGATCTTCACAAGTGTTGTTTCAGTACTACTGATCTGAGATCCTGTTTTCATCTTATATTGTAACTTATATTTAATGTTTGAAATTTATATTTATTTTTAAAAATAATATTTACTGTATCTAAATTGAACAATGATATGACAGTCATTATTTTAAGATTTACAAATAAAGACTTGCATGTAGCTCTAGTTAGTTCCTTTTCGTAGAATAAGCAGACTTTTAAACAATTTTGAAACAGATACACCAAAATTGTTCTGATAATGAAGAAAATATTTGTTAGTTGAGTGATTGATAAAATCTAATGTTTGATCAATGAAATTCGATATTGTCTGCTTTTGTGTATCAATTCATTATTAGGATTTTTAAAATTTGTCTTTTTAACATTGAAAGTCAAGTAACTGTTGTCACAACATTTTTTGACTATCGCTGTCAATTTTGGTCTTAATTTAATTTATATATGTTACTTACTCAAGTATTGTGGTATAGTCAGCGAAATTACTAATTTACTATTTATATTTAAGTTTATTAAATCATTCGTTTAGACTGAGAATAGGATCGAATCTAATACTGATCCTTGAGGTACCCGTACATTTATATCTAATTTATTTGAAATGTAATGTCTGGATAATTTTACAATTTGGGATCGGTTATTTAAATGTTTCAATATAATGTACTAACGACAAACGTTCAAGCATTTCTCTGAACGAATAACTGCATTTGGAAGTCAGTTAAAAGGGGGCAAATTTGCGCATTCAAGTAAATAAGAAAGTCGCGCTTATAACGTTTCACAATTGAGAGTATCCCGGAAATAGATGAAAAAGACGAATTTTCCAGAAATCATTTTTATTACTTTCCACGCCTACTGGCAAGGACGTATTGTAATCGCGAATCCAAGGGGGAACGGTGCCATTGCCCCCTCCCCTCAAGGCCTCAGACTTGCAGAAAAAAATAAGGAACGAAAAAGAAGGAGAGACCACAGCGTTTTCTGTTTGTAAACTTAAAATAAATGTGCTTTCAGATCTTACACTGCCGCTTAGTCATTATATCCCGTCTTAATAGCATTGTAATGAGATCAAACGACTTGAGATGGTAGGCAACCCACACTACTCCCCCCAAGACTTGATCCTGGATCCGACGTGTACATAAAAATCCATGTCATCCATTTCCCCATAGGGCAGACACTGCTGGAATAGCCAAGCCTAGACTAAAGCAGCCTGTTTAGTTATTCAATGGCGAGTAGAGCACACCCAACTAACAATTATCACTCCTATTAGAGTTGCAAGAATGATTATACAGTATTCCTTAAACAGCATTTTATACTGTAAGAACATTGGCAAAACCCTCTTAGAACAGCTATACAAGCGGAATGTTCACACCTAATAGGACACTTCAGTCATTTAAGAGGTTGTATAAGGGCTGCAGGTAACAGTTATAAAACAAAAGTGTAAGCCTCTTGCAGCCGCTATAGGACATTTGCGTCAGTGCAATATTCAGTTTTTGTCAACTATACAACTATTCTGTTACGTGATTCTACTTTTTTGCAACGAAACTATTTCTTATGTATTGCATAGACCATAGACGAAGTGAAGAATATATAACTAACACATTACAGTCCTCTTGTTTACTTACATATCGGCCATTGTGAATTTCATACACAGGCATATGATAAACTTCTACACTTTGATATAGGGCTATTGAATTACTTGCGCAACAAATTTTATTGTGATCTTGCAAATTAGTTGCCCAATTTCTATGGGCTTCGTATTTGATTCATATTTTGACAATGATCAAAAGTATGTCTAGATTTTTAAGATGGAAAACTGAACTTATCTGCGGTAAATCTTCCACAAATCTTATATTTAGACACAATTACACTAATGTTTATCACTTTATATCTGTAATTTCGAAGTGAAACATAATTATTTAATATTAAATAGAGGAATAAATGTTTGCCCAATGTGTATAATCATGGCATCGTCCATGTTGTCTTTAGGTTATTAGAATATTTTGGTGTTGCCTGCAGGTGTTATACAACAATTTGACAAATATCTGAAATGAAATACCGACAGAGTCGAATGATTTACCCAGAATTTGTACCAGATCTATATCTTCTGTTTGAACAGTTGATAAAACCTTTTGAACCAATATGCATGCGTTGTTTGTCTTAAAACATTGGTTATGGCATTTTAACAAAAATATGACAGCAGAAAGTTAGGTTATGGTGAAGTTGTTTAACAACATATTTAGCATGTGTACAGCCTTTAACAGTTACTAAACAACAGTTGTATAAGTGCTTCCGTTGGGAGCAATTTGTTGGCTAAAGTAGTAAATTGCATAGCAAAACAACAAAGCTCGGGTTTGTTTTATAAACGTTACCATGGATGCCACAACACAACCATTTTGACTATCTTGCAAGTATGCCGTATAAAATAGTTCTATAAACGTTTATGCAACAGTTAAAAATTTGCCTTATAAGGTGTTGTATAACTATGCTATAAGAATGTTTTAAACACCTCATTTTAGAGCAAATATGTTGCAGAAAACAAATTTGCACTCCACACAACATTAAGCCAGCATTTTGGTGTTCAGGCAACAACAATAGAGAGCTTTTATGGCTGAACGGTTCTTTTACCACTACTTTGCTAGTTGGGCACTATTCCTCCAGAATCGTCAGCCTTTTGCGGTCACGGCTCTCAAACGCGAATTGAGACCTTCACAGTTCTCTGCTCTGTCTCGTTTCGATAAACTCTGTACATTGTTGCAGAATTGCCATCTAGCCCCCAGCTGGATGCCCCGCTTGGAGCGAATCATCGAAGGCATCTCCCCGGAAATGGTGCACCGCGACTTCCGCATCTGGCTGACATCCACCCCATCCCCCCATTTCCCGGTCGCCATTTTGCAAAGCGGCAGCAAAATGACAGTCGAACCGCCTGCAGGCGTCAAGGCCAACATGATGAGGGCCTACCGGAACGAGGTGTCCGAATTGGCCGACTTCATGCAGTCAGAGAACAAGAAAGCGCCACCGTTTAGGCTATTGGTAAGTTAATTCCATTATACTACAACTATTTAAAACTGTAATGACTCATACGTGTGATCAACACGTGATCAGAGCTCGATCCCGACTTCCTTCCAGTACAGCCGTATAGCGTACGACATATGTCGTTTCTGTGGCTTTGCGGTGGTCAACAGCACAGACAGAGATGGAAATAATGGCTGATTGTTCTCCGCCGGTAGAACCAATGAAATCAAAGACGCGCCTCGACCGGCAGACTCATAGGCGTCGGCAACGCATTGGAACGTGTTTCGTTGAGCGATCGCATATTGTGTGTTTTTATAAGAATTGTTGTGTGATTGTTATTGTTGTGGTTTCTGTGGTTACTGTTTTGGTTATACTTAACCATGGAGAGTACAAATGGCACGAGTGGAAGTACTGAAAACCAGGGAACAAGACGGCTTCGTAAAGCACTGAAGAGGGACGCGAAAGAAATCGTGCTCCACGTGTTCAATTATCTGAACAGAACTATGTCGCAGGGAGATGCACTCGCGCGTTGTGAAAGTATGACAGGCGTTCCAGAGTGGACCATTCGCAGGGTGGTGCATGAAAAGAAGAAAACTGGAGCTACTACTGATCCAAAGTTTAATTTGAAGGGACGAAAGGCCGTTAAATTGGATGACGATAGCAAAATGGCGTTAAGACGAACCGTACATTCATTCTTCTTTAGGAATGAGATACCAACCCTCAAGGCTGTACATGCAGCGATCAAGGGAAATGAAATTGTACCCCAAATGAGCGTCGAGGTAATGAGGAAATCCCTCCACGAAATTAATTTTCGTTACGAAACGCGTAATCGGAAGTCAGTATTGATAGAGAGACCTGAAATAGTCGCCTGGCGTCGAAAATACCTACGCGAAATGATTGAATATAGGCGACAAAGCAGAAAAATCTATTATTTGGACGAGACATGGGTAAATGCAGGTCAGTCACACAGTTAAAAAGACCTGAATAGACAAAAACGTAGTGAGTAACCGACAAGCAAGCATTGAAGGTTTGTCAACAGGTCTTCGTGGACCGTCAGGGAAAGGTCAAAGATTGATCGTAACTCATATTGGTAGCGATAGTGGCTTTTTAGAAGAGTGTGACTTGATTTTCGTCTCTAACAAAGGAGGTGATTACCATGACGAAATGAATGCCAGCTGCTTCGAGAGCTGGTTTCAAGGGGTGCTTCAGCGAGTTGAGCCCAACTCTGTGATCGTCATGGAGTTATGCTTCCTACCATAGTCGTCGAGCCGAACGTGTACCGACTATGGGATCTCGAAAAAGTGACATGCAGCAATGGTTGCGCGAAAAAGGATTGACGATTCATGTGTGAAAGCGGAATTGTATGAAAAAATTAAACAGCACAAACCTGCGAACATTAGTTATGTGACTGATGAGATGGCCCGTCGATGTGGTGTCACTGTGCTGCGGTTACCGCCCTACCACTGTAAACTGAACCCAATAGAGCTCATCTGGGCTCAAGTGAAGGGTTATATTGCGCGCCATAACACAGCCTTCAAATTACCAGACGTTAAGGTTTTACTTGAGACTTCCATACAGCTAGTAACGTCCGAAGCTTGGCAGAATGCTATCCGTCATATTGTGAAGGAAGAAACAAAAATGTGGCAGCTTGACCACCACATCGACACCATCATAGAGCCAGTTATAGTCAATTTCAACGAGGAAAGCGATAGCGACAGTCTATTACTGTCAGATGTAAGTGGAAGCGACGATGAATAAAGGTAATTCCCAAATTTTTGACTTACAATATGTTTCAAACCACTCTTTATTAAGCATGTGACAAATCTAGTTCACCCATGTTAAACATTCATACCCCACCTATGAACAGCCGACTACTGGTAGTTAAGTGATGTTCACGTGAACATCGATGAGTCATTACAGTTTTAGATAGTTATAGTATAGTAACGAGTTATGTATGGATTGATAGATAGATAATAACATTTATTCACATCAACTAAAAACTTTCAAGTGAGGGCTTCTTTTGGGTTCACTTCACGTCCCCCCTGAATGTCTGACGGGTTCGAATATTTCTTTCCTTTTCTGATTTTTTTATCCTTTCGTACAGCAATCTCATCTACAAACAGGCTGATTATCATACCTCCAGTATCAGACACAAGTGATGCATAAATAATATCAGTATCTGACGAGATCGAGTATTTCTTAGAAACAATTTTTTACATCGACATCGGTCGGACTCACCGCCAAACACAATCGTCTTCGTTGATCTGCTAAAAGATATACGGTTACAAAACATGAATTTTTACCGCTCTTGATTACAAATATTATAGTAAAATTTGTTTATTGTTATATTTGTTGTAGATATATTTAGCATTAATGCTACAATATCAATGTTACTCAGTAAATCACGTAATTAGTATGTCTTCGAGAATACAAATTTCACTACTATGACTTCTGGTTTTCCTTGGAATATTCTTTTCCCTTTAAACATTGTCAAACTGGCACCATATATAGGAGTTTTAATAAATTTATTATTTACTGGAATAAAACATGATCTAAAATGGCAATTGGAAATATCTGAATATGGAATATTATTATTAGAAGAGATATATTAATAAGATATTCTTGGTCGAAGATTACCTGATATTTTTTTTTAAATTACAATATAAACTAGTTATTAGGAATTTGATATCTAGTTGACCTTACTGTCCATAAAAAATCTATATTTTCTTTGTAGGTAAGTGTTGATTTTTCAGTAATGATTGACGCCAAAATGACAGTCTTCTTAATGATGTCATGTTGTCAGGATGACGTTATTTTTCAGTCAATGACGTTTTCGACCAAAAGTGACGGAATAATGAATAATTTTGGTCCCACCATGTTCCCTGGGCACATAGGAGTAAAAAACTGAATATAGGCAACCAGTTGCACTAAACTGCTGTGTTGTTGTTGCTACTATCAGTTTGTGTTTTCAATAATCACTTTAAATTTGTCTGATATTTTTTTGACACTTATACTACAATGATATAAAATTTGTGTATGAAATATTTTTTTGTTTAGAAATACTGTGGTAGTCAGACGTAATCTACAATCTTCGGAGCGACCAGTTGCTTCTGTTCATTTTTTACTTCTATGTGATTTCGCTGTAATTCCAGGAGGAAGACATATTATTATTTTGCAATGGTTATTGACATTTAGCACAAATAAACCAAGCCTTCCAAATTTTATCATCAAAATGCTAAATACTCGTAGATACGGCCAGCAAAACAAAATCTTTCTGACATCGATGACAGCTTGTAATGACAACTGTTACAGCTCACTGTAAAATAAAACTTTAAATCCTCCCTTGAACGTGCGTCAAGGAAGCGTCACTGTTTCACTGTTTCCAAGAGGAGATCCATTTTTTCCAAGGAAGCCTCATGGAAGGTCTATAAATTTGACTCTTTACCAGGCTTTTACTGTAGTGTAATTTATAATTATCAGAGAAAAATGCAATCCTTTTTTCATGTTCCTTCCATTCTAATTTTTATATTCATCAGCCGAGTTAACAAACTCGACCAAGTGCATGATTACGACATTCGATTTATATTAAACGAAAACTTTCACATGCAGGCAGATATTTGAATAATTCATTACAGTCCCATCCAAATACGCAATCAGTTTGTAATTTATTTTTTTTGCAGAGATGTACTCTCCGGTATCACCTGCTTGAAAATCAAATGGAACAGCAAAACTATTCGCAATTAAATTTTCAGATTCATTTCTAGGTATTTTCTCTCTGCCTGTTTCACGCTGTGATTCTGGAAAGAAGAAAATTCGGGCCCTTAGGCTTTAACATTCCATACGAGTTCACCGATGGAGATTTGAAGATTTGTATTTCGCAGCTCCATATGTTTCTGGTGGAATACGAGGATATTCCGTTCAAAGTTTTAACATACACTGCAGGTACCTTCATTTATGGATATATTATACATATATCCCCCTTGAAAGAACCTTCAAATATGTAAGCGAAGATTCTTACATATTAATGTCATTTAGTCTATTGCTCAAAAAGTTACCTAGGCTTATGAGAAAATTTAATCTAACATTTTCTTCATTTAAAAGGGCATATCAACTATGGTGGTCGAGTCACAGACGATTGGGATCGACGATGTCTGATGAATCTACTAGCAGATTACTACAAAGCAGATGTTGTCAGTACCGATTATGTTTTTGACAAAAGAGGATTCTATTACCAGGTAAATATAGCAGAAATTTTGCTTAAAGAAGGGTTCCATACTCAGAATGAATGGTTTATAGTACGAGATAAATACTCAAAATAAGCTAACTATGCATGTTGATGGGTGTTGGTAGATTTATATGTTGGTCGTAGCATCGATGGCAATAACTTCAGACTCTGTTGTAAGCAATTGAGGAGGTTAGTAAGTAAAAGTGACATTTACTCTTTTTAGTTTCAGTAGCTCTGCTTTCTGTTATAAGTAAAGTGATGGAGAGGTGCATAAATCGCGAGCTTCTGGACTACCTCGAACGTCACAGCTTGATTAGCGACAGGCAGTACGGTTTCCGGCACCAACGATCCACAGGGGACCTCCTAGGTTACGTCACGCAACTGTGGAGTAAACTCATCCAGTCTCATGGTGAGGCTCATGTCGTTGCTCTTGACATCACGAAAGCGTTCGATCAGCTGTGGCACGCTGCCCTCTTAAGCAAACTTCCATCCTACGGCCTCCCAGAAAAGCTTTGCAGATGGGTGGCTGACTTTATCTCTGGCCGCAAGATATCCGTCGTAATTGACGGATTCTCCTCTTCATCCCACAACGTCAACGCGGGTGTTCCCCAGGGATCGGTCTTGGCTCCAACACTGTTTCTCTTACATATCAACGACCTCCTTTCCTGCACGATCAACCCAATCCACAGCTTCGCTGATGACAGCACTCTACATGCAGGAATTCAGACTGACAAG
The DNA here is from genome assembly GCA_963669975.1 of Acanthoscelides obtectus. NCBI lineage: Eukaryota > Metazoa > Arthropoda > Insecta > Coleoptera > Chrysomelidae > Acanthoscelides > Acanthoscelides obtectus. The sequence goes on from CAVLJG010000005.1 coordinate 10,856,301, forward strand.
CCGATCTCTGCCGCTGAGCTGGAAAAAAGAAGACTAGTGACGACTTCATCTCTGACAAGAGACCTGGACGCTATCACTGCTTGGGGACGCAACAATCTTGTACAGTTCAATGCTTCCAAAACACAGTACTGTACTTTGACGAACAAAAAGCGTCCTAGCGCTCATACAGTTTCGATGGACGGTCGAATTCTACCAAAGAGCCATTCATTTCGGCTGGTCGGAGTCCAGATCACCGAGGACCTGATCTGGCACGAACACATCTCTTCAATAGCTGCAGCTGCTGGGAAAAAGCTAGGCTATTTGTTTAGGGCTAAGAAGTATTTTTCTCCGCATGACCTTCTCACTCTATACAAGGCCCAGATAAGGCCTAGCCTCGAGTATTGCTCACACATTTGGGGTGCTGCCGCCCCGACTACATTGTCCATGCTCGATGCTGTCCAGAGGAGGGCGGTCCGACTGATCGATGACTCTTCTCTAACAGACAGTCTCGGGACTCTTTCGCACCGGCGGGCCGTCGGCGATCTAGCTCTTTTCTATCGCTACACCAACGGGCTTTGCTCCTCAGAGCTCTCTTCCATGATGCCGCCGCGCGATGTGCCTGCCAGACAGACCCGCCTGACTTCGGCGTCCCATCCTAACCGTGTCAAACTTCGTACATCCAGAACTGGCCGAGACGATCGCTCCTTTGTCCCGAGGGTGTCTAGATTGTGGAACAATCTACTTGAGGAAGCTTTTCCCAGTTCTACTAACCTTAGGCAGTTCAAAAATCGTATCAACAAAATTTGTTTGGGATCATCATAGCAGCCGCGGTGTTCCGGCATTTAGGCTTCTGCCTGCGCGGCTGTTTCGATATAAAAAAAAAAGTAAATCGAAAGAATAAATATTTTAGTTCATATGTGCAACTATTTATTTTATTACAGGGTGTTAGGGAAATAATATTCGTAACTTTAAGAGGTGATTCCTTGCATTATTCTAAGCAAAAAAGTTCATTATAACTTATGTCCGAAAATCAATGGTTTTCGAGGAAAGTGAGTCGTAAATAATTAAATTTTCGCAAACATTTGGCAACGCTGCAACGCAACCGCGATACCAGCGCATGACGACCGCAACTGATTCATCGAATTGTTTACGTTTATATGATATTTTTGTTGAAAATATGCCTTGAATTATTGAATACTTTTACGCAATTTTTTGTGGCTAATATTTTTTTATTTAATAATGCTTTCAGTACATGTACTTTAAAAAAATGACAGAACTTACCGGTACGTGGCGATACACATCACCAGTTACCACGATTATCAGTCACTTATTTGAAACGATGCGAAGTACGAGAAAAGAAAAAAAACAACATCCGTAAATCACATGTTACAGTTAAATGTATTAGTAATCACAACTCGCGATGATACATGCAGTGCAGGCGGAGTACGGCGTTGCCAGTTGTGTGAGGGACTTTGTTTGTCCGTTTTTCTTCGGAAAATTGTATTTAATAAGCAAGAAAATTATTTTGTTAGAGACAGTTAATAAATAGATGTATTGAAACATTTTACGCTATTAGGCAGATTAATTTAAATTATTATGTGCAAAATTAATTTATTTCAGGACTAAAAGAAATAAGTTCATCATTTTTTTGCTCCGAAACGGTTGATTTTTGGACACAGGTTATAATGAACATTTCTGCTTAGAATAATGCAAGGAATCACCTCTTCAAGTTAAGAATATCATTTCCCCAACACGCTGTATATTGTCTATGTATAGATGGAATTTAATATATTTAAACGTGCTTGAAGGTTTCTAAATTTAGACAAAATGAAATACAATGCATCTCAAATGATGGCTATTGAATCAGTAACATGCAAAGTTTGATTTGATACTTCTGTAGAATGCCACCTTTTGAAACTTTTTGTAAAAAATGTCATATGATGCACATGAGGTGAGGAAATAAAAAATGCAATACATAATTCTGGATGTTGCATTTTATATGCCACTTAGTACATTTGACCTTAGTTCTGTTCGCGTCGATTCGTCTTCCATCCTCAGTGTACGTACATCAAATTAATTCACTGCAAAACGCGCGTATTTTTGCAGCGCATCACTTTAACGCTCGTGTGTCCCCGCGCTTAGGGGTCTCTGTTAGGGGAGTCCCTCAAGCTGTTTTCTGGGACGCCCTGTAAAATCCTAAGCAACGTCCCTTTTTACTTTCCAGCTACCCCTTGACACCATGTTCCTAGACTACATCGAATACATCAAAACATTTCCCATAAACGATGATCCTGACGTGTTTGGTTTGCATCCAAACGCAGACATAACCTTCGCTCAAGCCCAAACTTACCTTTGCTTAGCCACGTTGCTGAAGCTGCAGCCTAAGCAAGTTGGTGGAGCAGCTTCGAGTCAAGAAGAAGTGACATCAAATGTTGCTAGATCGATACTGGAGACGTTGCCTAAGTTGTTCGAGTTGGATAAGATATCGCAAAAGTAAGATACAATCTGCTGGTTTGGATATTCATGTGTGTCTATTATATATGAGAATTATTACTTTTCTCAACCAAGTATTTGAAGATAAGGTTGTATCATATTAAGAATCATAGGTAAAACATTCAAACATAAAAATCTAACTGAGAAGAAGAAACATAAAAAGAATTAGTGAGATTTGAACCCATGACCTCCACATTATTTAACTAACGAAACACCTCCTACAACAGTCAAGCTCGTAGGTTCGAATCCCACTGGCATCCAGTTTTTTTTTGTTGTCTCTAGCTTAGATTTTTCATTCTTCCTGTGGATTTCGAATAATACATGAAATAACATTGTTGATAAAACATGTTTTATGATATTGATAGATACCCAGTGCTGTACGAAGAATCTCTAAACACTGTCATAATCCAAGAAGCCATACGATACAACAAATTGCTAGTCGTCATTAAATCATCTCTAAATGATCTGCTGAAAGCTCTAAAGGGGCTGGTGGTAATGTCAGAGGCTTTGGAGAAAATGTCTCTGAGCCTGTTTAGCAATTTGGTACCAGCGATGTGGGCTAGCAAGGCGTATCCTTCACTCAAACCTTTGGGTGAGTATTAATATAATATAAATGTAATCCAACAAGGTACAAGCCTAGAAGTAGCTTGATTGACTTGGTTCGAAATGACCTTTGGTATAGTTTCTTCTAGTCAAACCTGGGAGTGACTGGCATATCTCGTCAGAAGGTATAAAATCGGATTCAGTGATAAGGTGTACACACGATACGTCGTAGATAAATTAAATAAATGCATAGTTATTGTCTTTAAACTTTTGCATAAGTGTACGGCAAATATTGTGAACTGATTAAATGCATATAAATTTAAATTGAATACAAACAAAATGCAATACATTCTTATTTTATCAGTTGGAAAATTAATAACAATGTTTATTTCCACAAATTGTAAACTTCGAATCGATTGTTACACCAGAAATTGAAAATATCCTCACACGTGGCTGTCGTTACAACATAATACAACACATAGTGTACAGTATCAACAATAAATGGTCAACGGAATGAATAGGGGCTAGAGAAAATCGATAGAATATAAATATAATACAGTAAGTTTGTGTTGTAGATCAGTAATGTGGAAAATATAAATGATATCTATTTGTCATAAATTACATTGTTTATGTCTGTATATTCCGCTTCTTCTTAAATATGTTGGTATGTTATTGGACCAAACTATACTAAGTGACATATAAATCCGAACACCCAGTTTAAATGGTTTTATTTTCATAAAATTTTGTATAAGTACTTAATGAAGCATAATAAGTAAATGATAAAAATTTCAAAATGATTGCACTGCTTTAAAGCCCTTTGACCTTTAATAATGTGTGGATGCACCCTGATGTGCTACGCATTCTCCAACGCGCCTAGGCATGCTTCTGATCAGGTGGTCAATGTCCTCCTGTGGTATCTCATTCCAGGCAACCACCAACTCATCTCGAAGTGCTTCTAGAGTCTGAGGAGGACGTTGCAAATTGAGCAATCTCCTACCCATCATATCCCACACGTGCTCAATTGGGGATAAGTCGGGAGATCTTGGTGGCCATGGTAACAATGTGACATCGTTATGTTGAAAGAAGTCTATTGTGACTCTTGCAACATGTGGTCGGGCATTATCTTGTTGGAAAGTTGGATCTGCCAGGGTGTCAAGATAGGGTAAAAGATGGGGTTCTAGAACTTCGTGGATATAACGCTGCGCGTTCATGTTACCTCTGATGAAGATTAAAGGTGACCTGGAACCATAAGCTATAGCACCCTAAACCATAATTCCAACAGTGTGATGAACATGTCTTTCAACAAAAAACTGTGGATTCCTCCTTTCACCACGTCGCCTTCTAACCCTGGCACGACCATCGTGCATGCCTAAACAAAATCGAGACTCGTCACTAAAGACAATACTGTTCCATTCCTGATCCCAGAGTGACCGTTGTCTGCACCACTCAAGGCGATTACGTCGGTGTTCTCGAGTTAAAGGGAGGACCCAGTGTGGCCGGTATGAAAACAAGCCGAAACTTCTCATTCGTCGGTAAACACTGCGCATGCCAATAGGTCTTCCGCGTTCTGCAAACCATTCATTTGCAATGGACCTGGTAGTGGAGAAACGGTCCCTCAAGGCCAATAATCTTAGGCGGCGATCTTCACGGTCTGTTGTTCTACGGCGGCGTCCAGTGCCCCTTGCTCTTTGCGTACGGCCTTCTTGAAGCCATGCCTGATAACACCTAACCACAGTGTCTACACTTCTTTGCACTCTAACTGCAATTGCCCGAAAAGAAAGTCCAGCTTCCCGAAGTCCCACTATACCGCCCCTATCAAACTCACTAAGTTGACGAAATCGTACAGGTCTCCGTACTCTAGGCATCATAACCGATCGTAAAGGATGTCAAGAACCAAAATCCGCCAACGTTGATTCTTTACTGGGGCTGAAATATTCATTTTTAGAGCGTTAGTGAATTTAAAAGAAGCAGTATAAAAACCGGAATGTCCAACTGATAAGGCTGAAAATTTTTTCACTTGTTATTTACAGTAAAATAAATACATTCACCAACTTTTATTAAAATAAAACCATTTAAACTGGGTGTTCGGATTTATATGTCACTTAGTATATATGACTCCAACATTATTTCCTTTTTTGGTATTACAATAATGTTTATTCTTATTCGTAGCATCATACTAATGATTTTTATGAATGAATGGTCGTCTTCATATCTGAACTTATATAACACAAGTATAAGTTTCTTAGTTACATGTACTCAGTGACATTTGAAGTGTATTCGTATTCTGCTGAGGGTTCGCTCAACATATAATTTTTTTTCTCATTTCTTGTCAATAAACTTTCGTGAGAATGTTATTGTTTCATTCTTGATGTAAGACCTCATTGCCAAAAAATCAAGTTGAAGAAAACAGTTATTCGATCAAAATGTACAGGCATGTGGTGTGTTGGAGTTTCCATTTTATATATAACGCATGAATCAAAAAGTTTCCGGAATAACTTTTGCAACAACTGATAAACTCACACGGTAGTGTGCGAAGTTTTCTCATTACTTTTGTTTTACAAATGTTTTATTTAAAATTTTTGTACTTGCTTTATTTACCTCTGTTGACGGTATCATCGTGAACGAAAGTTTGAGCAAATATTGAACATTTTTCATCAGACTTAGAAAATAAACCTCAGAAACAGTAAATATGCTTCAGCAAGTTTATGGTGATGAAGCGATGAGTTGTCAGATTTTTAAATAACGTTGCCGATTCAAGCAGGGAAAAACGTACGAACTTTTTGTTTATGGTGAAACCGCAGATAGAGGAAATAAAGCAAGCAAAAAGGCGCTTAATAAAATTCTCGTCAAACAAAAGGGATGAGGAAACTTCGCACACCACTCTGTTAGGTGGTCCGCTAATTTCTATAACAGGCACAGGGTAAAGATGTCATTTGTTGGTAAGTTACAGAGCTAGTCCAAGGACTTATTAATACACACTGGTTATTTAACTTTACACAATACATACAGGGTGCGGCAGAGAGGATGGACAGTTTTAAAAACATCATAAAGTAGTTAATTCTTACTCGAAAACAAATTTATTGATGGAATCAGGTTCACAAGGAAATAGCATTTGAGACAGTCAAGTGTGGAAAATCACATCAGGCATGTGGTGGCCGAAATCGTTGATGCAGTGCTGGAGGCGTTCTTGGAAGTTCGCTGACGTAACTGTTGCACAATGGCCAATTTGTAGGGGTGAAAGCGGAGATCCATATGCAAAATTCGCCTTACCGAACGATCACTAAGGCGAAGTGCAGCAGCATGTTTCCGGGCAGATCGAGGCGGACTGTGAAGAAAGACCTGTCGAACGCGTTCAACATTTGCAGGAGTTCGCGGCGCTCCTCTTGGTCTTCTGTTGATCAGTTCACCACGCCTGCGAAGTGATCCAATCCAACGAAGGGAACAGCTCTATTCCGATGAATGTTGAAGTGGCGATGAAACTCACGCTGTACGACGATGACTGACTCATTATTTCGGACGAAACAATCATAGGAGAAAACGCGGTGCTCCACCATCCAAGGCTCCATAACGACAACTGGTAAAATAATGCTAGGATCTCACGAGTCAAACGGCACCCTCCCCACCTCTCTCGTAGACGGAGGCGGAGAGTACTACCCATCCCAAAAACGTCCGTCCTCTCTGCCGCACCCTGTATAAAATATTATTGTCAAACAAAATGTGACAGAAACAAAACAGTATTGTAACACAAACTCAGTGTTGCCTTGTGGAATTTTTAGCTGCCTGGGTTTCCGACTTGAAGGCCAGAACCCAGTTTCTGAACACATGGGTAGCAGAGGCTATACCAGCAGTTTTCTGGATTTCTGGATTCTATTTTCCACAAGCTTTCCTGACAGGCACCTTACAGAACTATGCTAGGAAACATGTAGTGTCCATCGATACAATCAACTTCGCATTTAAGGTAAGTAGCAATTTCACGAACTGACAATCGCACGACATTTCTTGACAATAATGAAAAAGAACAAAAGATACAGCAATAACTTTATCTGCGATATATTTAGCACATGTTTATCATCTAGTTTTGAAGTATCACAAATTAGCTTAATTGGACTTATCAGAGCCACGATTTTGTGAAAGTAGTGATCGCGACTCTAATGATTATTTGCATAATTCTCTGAAGAGAAGGGAAAATCCGGAGTTTTGTGGAATTTTCTGCCGGAATTAGGGTTCGCTCTGGAAAATGATAAAATAAAAGCTAGTTATCGGCAAACAATCTGTATGTTAGGGCGGGTGATTTGACCATGTCGCTAAAACTGGCACCTCTGTTATTATTCTTTTTTATCTGAATTGTGGTCATACAGGGTGTAAACGTTATGGTAGTCAAACAAGTCAAAAAGTTCAAATGACCCATGGTCCAAAAGTCAATAGATTTTTGTCTAAATGGCTTTATAGTTTACAACTTTAAGTGCTTTATATCGACCACAATCACCACAATCTTACTAATTTTTATAATCTAATCTAAAACTTTTTTAAATTGGGTAATTAACAAATAAATGGGATTAAGATTTTCTAAGTTAAGCCAAACTGTGTAGTCAGTAAGTAAGTAAGTTTCATTAAATTAAATATTTAAAACACACATGACATCAGCGCGTCGGTCATTCTTCACTCTTATCGAACCGGCAATCGATCGCAAGCAGTAACAGTGGTTAGTTATTGTTCGCGTACATCGTCGTGTTTATTCACAATGTTCTCGAATGAAGAGTTCGTCGACATGTTGTTAGTTTATTGTAGAGCTCGTCAGAATTCAAATCTTCAACGGGTACACCCAAACAGAAGGACATTTGTGCAAGTGTACCAAAGACTTCGAGATACAGGAAGTGTTCAGACCACTAATATTCGCACTTGTGAAAGACAGGTTACTGTAGAGCAGGAGGAACAAATTTTAAATCTCGTGGAAATCAATGCAGATATCAGCACCGGGAATTAGGCCGCCGCGTAGGACTATCGCATAGAATCCATAGAATCCTACGGGAGAATTTGCTTTATCCCTACCATGTACAATGAGGGCAGACCTTGTTACCAGAAGACTATCCTCGCAGACTAACATTCTGTCAGTGGTTTTTGCACAAAAACATTGAAAATCCGAATTTTTTTAAAAACATTCTAGCGACGGACGAATGTACTTTTATGCGGGACGGGATATTAAATTTCCATAATACTCACACGTGGGCCCAAGAAAATCCTCATACCATTCGTGAAGGTCATTTCCAAAAACGTTTTAAAATAAATATTTGGGCGGGTATTCTTGACGATCAGGTAATTGGCCCTTTCGAGTTATCAGGAAGGATACCTTAGCTTTCTAGTCAATAGCCTACCAGAACTTTTGGAACAGACCTTAGACAACATGCCATTACAACGGGACAGAATTTGTGGTTTCTTCATGACGGGGCACCTCCACACATTTTTAGAGGCGTCATTCCGTATTTGAATGATCATTATCCAAATCGCTGGATCGGTCGAAATGCTCCTGATCCTCGAAAATGGCCAGCAAGATATTCTGACCTCAATCCGATGGATTTCCGGTATTGGGGAGAACTTAAAGGCATGGTTTACGGGGCTGGTCCAATAACAACTGAAGCACAACTTCACGAAAAAAAATTTAATGCGGCTGAAATAATAAATGGACAACTTCGAGGACCTAGAGTAAGAAGAAACTGGGCTTGTCGTAATGAAGCTTGTTTGGAGGACGACATTTTGAACACCTTCTTTAATTACAAAAAAGTAGTGCGGGTTTTAAAAAGAAAAACAATGTATGTATCAAAATTGTGTTCCCTATTTATAAGTGGATTTTTTTAATACGTTCAATAAACTTTCACACACCAGGTGAAGCGCTGAGACAGTTAGTGGTAAGTCCGTTTTTTTTTAATTGTTTGCATTTTACGAGTACATTGTCAAATAATAAGAGCCAAAAATAACAAATAACAATAACAATGACTATCATAACGTTTACACCCTGTATTTCTCGAAGGCTGTTTAGTTGATAGATACAATATTAAATTAACATGAACATAATACCATCATATATAGTAGTACAAAGTCCTTAATTTCCTTTTGGATATTATTTTGTGCTGCTTCAAATCCTTTCAAGACAATACGAGGATATTTGATGAATTTCGTAATAGAGAGTCTTATATGAAATACTTTTCCTAGCTTGGTAATGGGGTTCTATCTTCTATCTCAGGCTTCCTGGGCAGTGGGTTGGTAGATTGTATTGCATACCTAGTTACTCAGTTTTTTACTATCATGTTTCCATTACCGAGCAATTGCTTCTTATAATGACTTTATAGCCAAGTAGGATCGCACAAAAACAATATCTTTACATCAATTTGAAATCCACGGATTCTAGTTAACAATGCCAAAACACTCGTTCAAATAATGACGACTTCGTCGTCCTTACTATCTCCCTTCCTTTTTTCCTTCCGTTATCCCTAACTCTGTCTGGTATCTCGACAAGCAAGCCTCACAGACTTACTGACTTACAAGACAAATCAAAAGCAATTATCGATCAATGTATTTTGGATCCTTAAAAACACTCCTACGCGAAAGTACTCATGATAAATCTGTAAGCACAATTTAAAAGAAAATGCGTACGGAGGCGTCAGAAGATCAATTTTTGTTCAATCTCTAATTTCGTACGAGCATGTGGATGTTATATAAATCCACGCTCTCATATTTCGCATCTAACAATGTTTGCCTTGGAAAGAGAGCTTGACGAAAATTAGAAACGTGCAAGGAAAGGTAAACGTGCAGAATTATAATCGCTGTTGCTGAACATCGCTGCGAAAATGGAAAGCTCTGCCAGAAATACGCTCTGAAATCATATACTCATATTGAAAATGTGTCTCGAGATATAACAGCGTATTACTGCACCGCACATTACATGAGTAACAAAACCTCTAAACGGGCAATATTAGCTACAACTATGGCAGCTATAGCGCATTTGTCATGATTAAATTGCAGCATATGATCCAGCTATACGAGGGCGGTTCAATAAGTACCCGTGTTTGACGACAGAGGGCGTTCCTGAGTGACGTTAATGTTATCATCGTGTGCTGCCATCTATCAAACGACGGCACAACAAATTTTAGACTGATTCATAGGTTAGTTTGGATTTGGCTGCCATTCGAGTAACACGTGTTTCGCTAAGATGGAAAAAGAGCAGTATCGTTCGGTAATTCGCTTTTTGTTTTTGGTTGGGAAAACATGCAAGGGGATAAAAGCAAAGTTGGATGCTGTTTATGGGGGCACTTTGCCATCTATGACCACAGTTAGATGTTGGTTCAACGATTTTAAACGTGGACGAACATCCGTTTTTTATGAGGATCGACCAGGAAAAATTTAGCTCAAACGAGGAAGTCATTGCCGAGACAGAGGAGTATTTTGGAGAGTTCGCAAAATCCTATTTTTAAAAAAATGGCAGGAACCTTGGGAAAAGTGTATCTTTCTAAAAGGGGATTCTGTTGAAAAATAAAAAGAATTTTTTTGGAAAAAATGGTGTTTTCATTTCTAGCACGGGTACTTATTGAACCGCCCTCGTACATCTTGGCAATATTGCCTACAATATGTACATTGAACATGAACATTCATTTTATACAAAGACAGCTCAAGTCGTCTCGGGGGAGACGAGTAACTACCCCCTTACCTACACCCGCACTGGGGTTGAAAGAAGCAGATAGTAACACTTGAACGGTCAGGCGGCATCGTAAATATATTGTAAAATTGAAATAAGAGGTTCATACTTTAGTGTGTGATACAATTTAAGTTCATAAATAAAGTTCCTCTGACTCCACTGCAGAAAGGTTCTTGCTCAAAAAATGATCCTCGTACATACATCATAATAATAATAACGCCAGTTCCCAAAATAAAAAATTCTAAAAGATGCAGCGATATGAGACCAGTAAATGTGTTACCAGACATTGAAAAATTATTAGAGTCCATAGTGCATGACCAATTAATGCGGTTTATAGAAGAAAACAAAATTTTAGTAAAAATATTCCACAGAAACGGCTTTCCAGTTGGTAACTGAGAATTGGTTAGCATCTAACAGACTAAAATTAAATGCAAGTAAAACGAAAGCCTTGTTAATCGGAAAAAACAATGTACAAATGTTCAACTGAATATTGATGGTGAAGATATTGAATTCGTGGAAAATTTTAAATACCTGGGGGTTTTTGTTGACTCTCGATTAATTTTTGATATTCATTATGAAAAAGTTATAAATAAGATTAGTAGTAAACTGGGATATTTATCGAGAGTTTCTGGATGTCTGAGTTCATATAGCAGAAATATTATCTATAATACCGTCATTCTTCCAAATTGCTTGTACTGTTCGACTATTCTATATTTAGCAAATAATTCCATTTTTGAAAGACTGCAAATTTTACAAAATAAGTGCATGAGAATAATACTAAATAAAGATAAATATACTCCAATTAGGCAAATGCTTAACAAATTAAAATGGCTCAATGTAAAAAAAATTATCAAATATCTTGTAATGATATTCATTTATAAAGTAAAAAAGTATATATTTCCATCAAGTCTAACTAATTTAACATCATCAAATGTCGACCATCATTTACATAATACCAGAAATAAAGATGACTTCCATTTAATGACCAAAAAGTATAACATATGCTACAAATCTGTATTCCATCAAGGGTTGATTGAATATAATAAATTATACTCGGAGATAAAAGACCAGAAAACTTTGACAACATTTAAAGTAAAATTGAGAAATCACTTGTTAAATCTACAATTATAGGTTGCCCAGCATTTACATCATACACCATATGGCTTGAATTTACTAGTTCTAAGTTGTTTACAATTATTCTGTTTATGTAGCCAAATGTGCTAAATAAATCTTTCTACTACTACTACTACTACTATTTATGTAGGCCACTAGTGATCTACCATTATTAATTTTCCAGGTTTTGGCACAACCTCCACCAAAGAGACCGAGCGACGGTTGTTGTATAAGAGGTCTATTCTTAGAAGGTGCTAGATGGAATCCTCAAATTGGTTTTCTAGATGAATCGAACCCAAAAGAACTATACACTGGTAAGCTACAAAGTGCCTAGTGTCAATACGACACTGAGAAAATGTTTCTTCTGCGTTTCATTACTGCGTTTCTTTCTTCACTACCTCGATGAGCACTTCCTGGATATCTCCCGGATGTAAAGCGCATGATTCAAGGGGTTGGTCACGTTTTTGTTTTTCAGTGGTCGCCGATTGGACTTTTGTGATGGCCTGTAATGGTATATACTGTTTTGATGGACGGTCTTATTAGGTTTTTTATACCTTATTCAAAAATTTCCGAATTTTTTTTGGTCCAATTTTTTTAATCTAATTTCCATACTTCCTCGAAAAATATATAATACCGATGCGATCAAGTTCAAATTTCGTGTCCAGATTAAGTTAAGCTATGATTGTGTCATGCGCCCAATGGTAGCCTGTCGATATGAAAAATCATTTTTAAGATTGTTCAAAAAATAGACGAGGTAATACGGAAATACAATGAAAAAATCTATACGACCACGCTCAATACTCGCTCCACTATCTGCGAAGGTTTCGCAGTATCCAGTCTTATGGAGGCTTGTATGACTAGTTTGTGATTTGCAGCTAGCCACTTTTGTAAATCAGATATCAAGGTAAATGAAAAATATTACAATACACTTAATGGTTAATAGTACCTATTTAGTTTGTAGCAGCAAGTCGTTAGAATTGGTATATTCTGACTATAAATTAAATCTACCCAATCTTAATGAATCCAAAAAACCAAGAATCTATTCCTGTGTAATTAATAACTCAAAAACCAATCGTACAAATCCTATAAAGTTTATATCAGAGAGCAGCTTGTGAAAAGAGGAATCGAATATCAAAAGGTGTTCCATTTGAAAATTTTGAGAAATTGTTTGTTTTGTGTTCTTGTCCACCCTCTATATTCTATTAAAAAAACAGAAAAATCAAATAGATAGGGCAACAATATAAGATTATAATATTTTGGACTCTAGCTATAACAGTTGCGGAGGTGCGTGCTGTCAAAGTTAAGCGTTTTTTTTTCGATTAAGTATCGAATATATCAACAATCTTAAAACAAAACCCCATAGTATGTAATATCAAGTTGGTCTGTTTGAAAAGGCGTATCCAAATCGGCAATAAAATGTAGGGCTTTCCATTCCAGAAAATTTTTGTTTGGGTCACCCTTTAGTTACGCATCACCCTGAGGAAACTAAAATATTTCGAAGCATACTTTTGTCCACAATTTTTCGTTCTAAATTTTTTAGATACCACGCGGAGTTATCAACCAAGCCCTCAATAAAAGCTCACCCTGTTGGTGGCGTTCACGGTGTGTGGGCCTTCTCGACGGTATTCCACTATATAGGTTCCGCACTCTCAACTGTTCCAGTTTCTAAAGAAATGATTAATGTCTTGATTCCTTTCCAGATATGCCAGTGATTTGGTTGATCCCAGAAGAAAACCATAAAAAACCTTCAGGTGTATATGAGTGCCCTGTATATAAAACCCTAACAAGAGCTGGTACTTTGTCTACTACAGGACATTCTACAAACTACGTGCTAGCCATTGAAGTGCCCAGTAGAGAAGCAGAACCTCATTGGATCAAAAGAGGAGTCGCTCTGATATGTGCACTGGACTATTAGGACATGAAATGTCTTATTATGTACTTAAGTTTGCATTTCTTTAAGGAAATATATCATAAATTGAACCATCAAGTAGCTTTATTGTCGGATAAACAACGTATAATATAATACCATATTTCTTTGGTGGTTTTTGGCGGGCCAAAGTAAAAGTTCCATACGTCCATAGGTCAATTTCCTTCACACATTCATATGCAATCAGACTCCTTGCACTGACGATTCTTTGTGTAAAATATTTCTCTCAGTTATAAGAGCAAATGTACGGGGAAATCTGATATGTGAAATATGTACTGATAGGTGAGTAAGATTGCTGGGGTTGGAAGCGGATAAATGTACTGCCACCATCAATGTGAGATATACCTCATCCCCTACAACCACAAACCGTCGATTTTCAACCCCTACAAAAAAATATCTGAAAATTTTTTACTTAAAAATTGAACGTGAGAGGGAAAAAATTAGTTATGCAAATGAATAGCAACTACTAAGCTCAGATTTCCAAGGCGTGGCTAAATCTGTAAGTGATGAATATAACTCAATATACCATTTAAACATACAAGCAGTCCTGAATAATATAGATAAAGTTCAACTGTTTTTAAGATGGAGAAAACCACTTGTATAATGTCTTACCGAAAAACATGCTACAGAAGACATCACTGATGGTGAATTACAAATTACTAATTATAAAACCTACAGATGCAACTCCAACTCCAGACATACTGGAGGTGTAGTGATTTATGTTTCCCACAAAATACAGATCACATTATTCGATTGTAACACTTTAGACTATGCATACTGGTATGCACATATACAGTTCAAATTATTTGGGAAACGTTATGACCTTTGTACTTTTTACCGTTCACCAAACAGTGATGCGGATACATTTTTAACGTTTTTTGAAGAAAAATGCTAATAAATGTGGAATTTTAGAAACAATATAATACTTTTAGGTGATTTTAATTTAAATTATTAGGGTAAAAGCATGAAAACAAGAAAATTGAAAGAAACCATAAACAACTATGCAAAAAATTGAAGAGAGTACCAGAATAACATCATTATCAGATACTTTGTTAGATCTTGTTATTGTAAATTTCGAATGTGCAGGGATTAAAGCTGTACATACACCTAAAGTTAGTGACCACAGTTGGACAATGCTGCCCTTGGTAGGGCATTTTTCTGATACAAAAATTAAGAAAATCGTAAATACTATTAAGTACGAAAAACTTGAACGAGAACTTGCTGGCTGCTATTGGAATTTTGGTGAGAATATGGAAAAAATATATGACAACATAATAGGAAATATAAAAACTTGTTTAGATCTTGCAACTGATAAAAAAGTGATTGGCTCGACAAAAAATACACCCTGGTATAACAAGAATATTAAGCCAGCTCAAAATTTGAGAGACAAACAATACAAAAAATGTATATTCACAAAATCAAATGATGATTGGGAGGTATATAAAACTCTTAGGAATACAAGTGTATATGTAATTAGAGAAGAAAAAAGGAAATTCTACGATAAACAAATCGATAATAACAAGTGCGACAGTGTAAAGATGTGGAAGACTTTAAAAAGACTGATCAATTCGAAGCCGCATGATTGTGTAAATCAAGTTCAATTTGAAAACGGTACCGAAACAAATTCTTTGGTGATTGCAAACAAACTAAATGAATATTTTGTGGAAAGTATTGTTGATATTGTGGGTACTGCCAATGCTGCACCTGACTATATGAAAATCAGTTTCCAGGGGGAAATGTTGCATACACTTTCAAAATTTCACAGCGTATCATTGAATTATCTAAGAAAAAAAGTAAAAAGTTTAAAACCAAATAACAACTGTGCCGAAATCACTAGTAAAAACGTGCTGAAAAACTGTTTCGAAATTTTGGGATATCCTGTATTAAATTGGATCAATTGTTCACTGAGAAGCAGTTCTTTTCCTGATCATTTACATAATACCAGAAATAAAGGTGACTTCCATTTAATGACCAAAAAGTATAACATATGCTACAAATCTGTATTCCATCAAGGGTTGATTGAATATAATAAATTATACTCGGAGATAAAAGACCAGAAAACTTTGACAAAATTTAAAGTAAAATTGAGAAATCACTTGTTAAATCTACAATTATAGGTTGCCCAGCATTTACATCATACACCATATGGCTTGAATTTGCTAGTTCTAAGTTGTTTACAATTATTCTGTTTATGTAGCCAAATGTGCTAAATAAATCTTTCTACTACTACTACAACACGTCAAAAAACGAAGTTTGGGCAATTTTAATTTTTTTCGTGTTTCCCTAGTCCCTAGGCCCGCGGACACTAGACTGAGTTTGAAAAGCATTTTTCGTGCTTAGCATAGTAGTAACCTTGTGTGAAAATTTCATTCAAATCCGAACAGTACTCTCCAAATTACAGACGGTCCAAGAATTAGTGGAGAGACCGACGATTAGACCAACAGATAATACGATTGATACGCATTTTAGTTTATTGCAAAATAATAACACCTGCATTATTAGAATCATAAATAATTATAACAACAACGTATTTTCACAAGTCTAGTGAAGGCGTAGAATACACAGTCAAACACACATTATCAACCAGTATAACCATTTCTTTTATTGATATTAATGAATGCAGAAAACTGGAAATCCAGTTTTATGGAATATGCTAAGATATTCACACAACAAGTTCTTCTACATATACAGAGTGTGTCAAAACGTTTCTAACTGACACAGCGAAAACTGTGTCGAGTCTAGATACTTGTAAAATTATTTATTATAAAAAGATATTTGTATATGTGGGCTATTCTAATATAGACGTACTCATTACTTTAGATAATTTACTAATTCAACTTTAGAATTTTTTGATATACTAAGTGACATATAAATCCGAACACCCAGTTTAAATGGTTTTATTTTAATAAAAGTTGGTGAATGTATTTATCTTACTGTAAATAAATTTTCAGCCTTATCAGTTGGACATTCCGGTTTTTATACTGCTTTTTTTTAATTCACTAACGCTCTAAAAATGAATATTTCAGCCGCAGTAAAGAATCAACGTTGGCGGATTTTGGTTCTTGACATCCTTTACGATCGGTTACGATGCCTAGAGTACGGAGACCTGTACGATTTCGTCAACTTAGTGAGTTTGATAGGGGCCGTATAGTGGGACTTCCGGAAGTTGGACTTTCTTTTCGGGCAATTGCAGTTAGAGTGCAAAGAAGTGTAGACACTGTGGTTAGGTGTTGTCAGGCATGGCTTCGAGAAGGCCGTACGCAAAGAGCAAGGGGCACTGGACGCCGCCGTAGAACAACAGACCGTGAAGATCGCCGCCTAATATTATTGGCCTTAAGGGACCGTTTCTCCACTACCAGGTCCATTGCAAATGAATGGTTTGCAGAACACGGAAGACCTATTGCCATGCGAAGTGTTTACCGGCTTGTTTTCATACCGGCCACACTGGGTCCTCCCTTTAACTCGAAAACACCGACGTAATCGCCTTGAGTGGTGCAGACAACGGTCACTCTGGGATCAGGAATGGAACAGTATTGTCTTCAGTGACGAGTCTCGATTTTGTTTAGGCATGCACGATGGTCGTGCCAGGGTTAGAAGGCGACGTGGTGAAAGGAGGAATCCACAGTTTTTTGTTGAAAGACATGTTCATCACACTGTTGGAGTTATGGTTTGGGGTGCTATAGCTTATGGTTCCAGGTCACTTTTAATCTTCATCAAAGGTAACATGAACGCGCAGCGTTATATCCACGAAGTTCTAGAACCCCATCTTTTACCCTATCTTGACACCCTGGCAGATCCAACTTTACAACAAGATAATGCCCGACCACATGTTGCAAGAGTCACAATAGACTTCTTTCAACATAATGATGTCACATTGTTACCATGGCCACCAAGATCTCCCGACTTATCCCCAAATGAGCACGTGTGGGATTTGATGGGTAGGAGATTGCTCAATTTGCAACGTCATGAAAATATCTTAGAAAAAAAAAACAGAAATAGAAGTAGTACCACAAATATGAACATAAAATACTTGACAAAAGTTGATCAGAGGTAGGCTCGAGATTTATTCTTTAATCCACAAAAAGTCTTCGATAGTGGATTAGCTGGGCTCTTTGGTACAGGAAGGTATTACAACGCCTAGATATCATTCTAGGAATCAGAATATCTACCTCACCTAGCAATATAGAGCAATCGATTTTTCCATTGAAAAGCTCATGCAAGAATAGTAAGGATAACTGATATATAATGGGTGATTTTTTTGCTAGTACCTTTTTGGCAACACTGTTTTTGACAGATGACGCGTGAATCGTGTCTTGTGTCATTGTCAAACTTATTCAGTTTGGTCTATAATTTAACCATGAATCGACTTACGAACGAACAACGCTTGCAAATTATTGGTCGGCCTACTGAGGAAGCTATTCGGAAGCTTGTGACTAAATTTCGAACCCAGTTTACATTATTGGACATTAAACCACCAACACGCAGACGTAGAGTGAGGACTGAAGAAAATATTGCGGCTGTATCCGCCAGTGTTAGTGATGACCGTGAAATGTCGATTCGCCGCCGTTCGCAACAATTGGGCCTCTGTTAGTCCACTTCGTGGAAAATTTTGCGACAGGATTTGGGTGTGAAATCTTATATACAGCTGGTGCAAGAATTGAAGCCACACGACCTCCCACAACGTTTCCAATTTGGTGAATGGGCGCTGGCAAAGTTGGAGGAAGATCCACATTTTTATCGAAAAATTGTGTTCATCGACGAAGCTCATTTCTGGTTGAATAGGTACGTTAACAAGCAAAATTGCCGTATCTGGAGTGAAGACTAGCCAGAAGCATTGCAAGAGCTACCAATGCATCCCGAAAAAATCACTGTTTGGTGTGGATTAGGGGCCGGTGGCATCATCGGGCCGTACTTCTTCAAAGACGACAATGGCCGGAACGTAACTGTGAATGGCGAGCGCTACCGTGCGATGATAACAAACTTTTTTTTGCCCAAAATGGAAGAGCTAGACTTGGCTGACATGTGGTTTCAACAAGACGGTGACACATGCCACACCGCACACGAAACAATGGCCCTATTGAGAGGCGAGTTCGGTGAACAGTTTATCTCACGTTTGGGGCCCGTCAATTGGCCGCCTAGATCGTGTGATTTAACGCCGTTGGACTATTTCTTGTGGAGTCATGTTAAGGCTAATGTCTACAAGGATAAACCAGCAACGATTGACGCACTGGAAGCCAATATTGAAGCATTTACTCGTGAGATACCGGCCGATATGTTGGAGAGAGTGTGCCAAAATTGGACCTTGCGCATGGGCTATCTAAAGCGGAGCCGCGGCCAACATTTACATGAAATAATCTTTAAACATTAAATTATATCGATCGTTTTATCGACTCAAATGAAGATTCAATCGTTTTTTCAAATTTTTTGTGTTTTTTTTTGAAAATCAAATCCTTTAAACAATCACCCGTTATTTCCAAAAGACTGATAATAATCAAATCTATTTAGCAGCCTCAGGATATCTACAACCTCTTTGTGGGTATACACCATCGAGTTTCAAAGCTATGAATTTGAAAAACTTCTTGGGTGCTCTTTCAACAGAAACTATCTACTACCTATACGAGGTAGCCGTATTCCAGTTTGGATCTTGTTAGACTGAAATACAGAGACGATAGTGCTGCCATGTCACTTACAATTCCTAAAAGAAACTTAAAAGTTAGCAGCAAATATTGGAATAAGAACTTATTTCTTTTGTTGCCTGACTAAATTTTGTTCGCAGTGCAAGCCGCAGTCTTGTGCACTTGTAAACTGCCACAACCTTGTAGCCTAGCGATCAATGCAACAGAGTATTGCTGATTTGCGGCTCCATTCTAGATGATTCTTCTCATATTGGAATGTTTAATACCTGATTTAAACTTGATTCTTGGTAAACATCTTGCTCGCACTGTATTTTCATATCAAATCTGAGCAAGATATCGACATTTGAATACTGGTCTATCCAGAAACGACAGCCAGTTTACAAGCGAAATCGCAGCGGAGATCAACTTGAGAAAAATTCCACATTCACAATTTTACTTCCTTTGTCGCATGAGCTGTGAAATCTTCCGTGAAGTTCGGTGATAATGCTAGAGAAAAAAATTAATGCATCAGCTGAAGTGACTGTGCTTGAAGACGGAAAATCTGAAAATTGGACTGTGCAGCCGTCCTATGCGGCTCAACATTGCAAGAACTTCATCAGGGATATCGTCGATAATTTGAATTTGCAACCAAATCCTGAGAAGCCAGTAATAGCGTTGTCTTTAGGTATGTGTTGTTTCAATGGTGCGAGAAACTTTCTGATCATGATTGGAATCCAAATTCCTTAATAGTACAAATACGTTCTAGAGACTGTAATAATATTTTATAGTCATATTTTTGTAATATTTCATTTTCCATTGCAAATGAAACAATTTCATGGCAGTATCGACCAACTCACTCGAGTAATTAAACATCGTAGTAACAAAAACGATCTGAAATTGATTCATGTAGACTTTTATTACGGCTTCTTCCCATACATTTTTAACGCGAGCCTAGCTTGTCTAATAATCTTTTTCTCCATTTCTCACCTGTTATAGCAGATGAAACCAAGATATAGCACTAATAAAAGTATCTGATAAATCAAGCTTATCCATTAAAAATTGACAGGAATCAAAAGAACTGTAAGCAAAATTACGTATGCCTTGGATGAGACTGAACTCGCAAAAATCACAAAATTCGCCATACCAGTATTAAGCCAAAAAGTTGCCAGATCCGGAAAAAAAATGGTAGCCACGTCACAGGGAACATCTCATATTCCATACGTTCTGCGCATATATACTAAGTGACATATAAATCCGAACACCCAGTTTAAATGGTTTTATTTTAATAAAATTTCGTATAAGTACTTAATGAAGCATAATAAGTAAATGATAAAAATTTCAAAATGATTGCACTGCTTTAAAGCCCTTTGACCTTTAATAATGTGTGGATGCACCCTGATGTGGTATCTTATTCCAGGCAACCACCAACTCCTCTCGAAGAGCTTCTAGAGTCTGCGGAGGACGTTGCAAATTGAGCAATCTCCTACCCATCATATCCCACACGTGCTAAATTGGGGATAAGTCGGGAGATCTTGGTGGCCATGGTAACAATGTGACATCATTATGTTGAAAGAAGTCTATTGTGACTCTTGCAACATGTGGTCGGGCATTATCTTGTTGGAAAGTTGGATCTGCCAGGGTGTCAAGATAGGGTAAAAGATGGGGTTCTAGAACTTCGTGGATATAACGCTGCGCGTTCATGTTACCTCTGATGAAGATTAAAGGTGACCTGGAACCATAAGCTATAGCACCCCAAACCATAACTCCAACGGTGTGATGAACATGTCTTTCAACAAAAAACTGTGGATTCCTCCTTTCACCACGTCGCCTTCTAACCCTGGCACGACCATCGTGCATGCCTAAACAAAATCGAGACTCGTCACTAAAGACAATACTGTTCCATTCCTGATCCCAGAGTGACCGATGCCTGCACCACTCAAGGCGATTACGTCGGTGTTCTCGAGTTAAAAGGAGGACCCAGTGTGGCCGGTATGAAAACAAGCCAAAACTTCTCATTCGTCGGTAAACACTTCGCATACCAATAGGTCTTCCGTGTTCTGCAAACCATTCATTTGCAATGGACCTGGTAGTGGAGAAACGGTCCCTTAAGGCCAATAATCTTAGGCGGCGATCTTCACGGTCTGTTGTTCTACGGCGGCGTCCAGTGCCCCTTGCTCTTTGCGTACGGCCTTCTCGAAGCCATGCCTGACAACACCTAACCACAGTGTCTACACTTCTTTGCACTCTAACTGCAATTGCCCGAAAAGAAAGTCCAGCTTCCCGAAGTCCCACTAGAAGGCCCCTATCAAACTCACTAAGTTGACGAAATCGTACAGGTCTCCGTACTCTAGGCATCGTAACCGATCGTAAAGGATGTCAAGAACCAAAATCCGCCAACGTTGATTCTTTACTGCGGCTGAAATATTCATTTTTAGAGGGTTAGTGAATTAAAAAAAAGCAGTATAAAACCCGGAATGTCCAACTGATAAGGCTGAAAAATTTTTCACTTGTTATTTACAGTAAGATAAATACATTCACCAACTTTTATTAAAATAAAACCATTTAAACTGGGTGTTCGGATTTATATGTCACTTAGTATACTTCTGCGTATTATCTGCAGGCATCTGAGCAAGGCATATTTAAATATAGGAAATATTTCGCCTTCTAAGAATTTGCTTTACTACAAAAAAATCAGTGGTAAAACATACTTCTATTATTTTCGAAAAAAAACGCTGACCCGTACGGCGAGGTATTGAGCTGTTGGTGTCTCCCTTTTCTCGATGTCCTCAGAGGCGACAAATTATAATTACATCACAGTTTTAAAACAAAATTTTATTCGCTTAACCATATTGAACTATATAAAACTGAAATAAACACAACCATTGTAAACAACAATAGAATTCTAACCGTATGGACCGATATCGTGACTGCATTCCATTTTCCTGGAAAGAACTGGTAAAATAGTAAGTCTGGCAACAATGAGCGAATGAAAATCAACACTGCGTCTTCAAGAACATCCAGAGAACAAACTGATTGGAACGTTCCAGGAACGACCCTAATGGATCGTTCCAAGGACGTCTCATTTGGGACGGGACCTACCGGCCCAAATTAGACCTAAGTTGGACATTCTAAAAATCAAGTGCGCTATTAGGGTTTATATCAAGGCTTTATACGGCTTTATACTCCAATGTTGATTGTCTTGATATACAGGGTACCCAAAATGTTATGGCATGGTTATACAGTGGACCTCAGGTAATCCGACAAACATTATGCAGGGCAGTGTGGGACTTTCGAATTTGTCGGATTATAGAGCACTGCCTAAGACACCCTATAGTCCGGAATTTTTTACAAAAGAGTACCTTGTAATCCGACAAATTACACATCCAATGGTAAGATTATATATGTTATGTATATGTATGTACTTTGAAGTACAAATCATACATAGTTTATGTATGTCAAATTTAGTAAATTAAATAACAATAGAGAGCTTACGTTTTATTATAAAATTAAGCATAAATGCACATACATATGTACCAAAATAATCAAGAATTATTAATCAAAATCATTAATGAATTTATCAAATTATGAAGCTTGGAAATATTGTTATTTAAGGTTGTTATAATGCGAGATCAGAGCTTTGTCCCTCAGTCTTCTCAAAAGTAAAAGTTCGATGTAGGATGTACTCTTCAGCCCATTGTAAACCTAGCTCAAAGGCGTAACGGTAACGCATTCCACGACTGACAAAGAGCAAAAACCAAGTCTTTCATATTAAATTCTTTTAAAGTTTTTTCTATTGGTTGGTCTTTTGATACGGCTGTCAGAAGTAGGTTTTTCTTATAGTCTTGCTTGACAAACTGAATGATATTCTGGTCCATTGGTTGAATCAGTGCAGTGCAATTTGGCGGAAGAAACATCGCAGTGATGCATTTATCCTCAGTTGTTAGTTCTTCTTCAGACGGATGACCGGGAGCGTTAACAAGAAGCAACAACGCTTTTTGAGGAAAATTATGATCTTTTAACCATTTTCTAACTTCAGGTACGAAGCATTCATCAAACCACTATTTGAAAAGGTCTTTTGTCATCCATGCACTTTTTTGTCCGTAATAGTGTACAGGTAAATCAATGTTTTTGAATGCCCGTGGTTTATTAGATTTCCCAATGACCATCATCTTAAGCGCGTGTGTGCCCGCAGCGTTAGCACATGGTAGTATGGTTACACGCTCTTTACTTACTTTTCGTCCAGGTACGGATTTTTCGTTACAAGAAACGAAAGTTTTGTTAGGCATCACACGCCAAAAAAGCCCGGATTCGTCTGCATTGTACACCTGTGACGGGTCAAGATTTAAATCGTTCACCTTTTGCAAAAATCTTAATTTAACGGGCTCTATGTAGGTGGCATCGTTAGAAAGTTTCTCTCCTGTAATAGTCATTAAACGTATGCCATGATGACTTTTAAAACGTTCTAGCCGTCCTTTGCTGGCCACAAAATCATCTTTTTTTGTTATTTCCTTATAAAAAACTTAGCTTTCATGACCAACATGGGTTCTGAAATTGGTGCATGCCAATGTATTTCCTGAAGAAACCACATGTACAAAGATTCTTCCACTTCTGGATGTTCAGCTTTCTTGAGCGTCTGTCTCTTGCCTGGCCCGCAGTCAGTAGTTGACACGAACTTCTTGATCTTCTCGTGGTTTCTTTTAATGTCATAAATTGTAGATCGGTCTACGCCGTATTCACTTGCTAAACTACTGAAAGTTTCATTGCGATTTAGGCGTTCTAAAATATCACATTTTTCTTTAATTGTCAATGTTTTGTGCTTTCGCTTCTGAGTTTGTGACGACATTACTAGGTACTATACTTAATACACAATGAATAAATAGTAAACAATGAACGCACGCTAGGCCGTACCGCTATCACCAGTAGTCAAATTCAAACTAAGTAAAACAATGCTTACGCGTCGAGCACGATAGCGGTGGCGCGTACAAGTTGTAACCTGTTCAAACCTGCGTGATCTACATTAGCGAAGATTGTCAAATACGTAGGTATGTAATACATATTCAATGACATGTAGGATTACAGGGAGCGCCGGATTAGACAGGGACCGGATTATCGGGGGTCCACTGTATTATCTGTTACAGATTTCAATTTGTTGTAGGTGATCCCTGTGTCTACGGAAATCTTTCACCAGCACCTGAAGTTGTTCAAGCTGTAGCTGATGTCCTTGTTGGTGGTCGCTCCAATGGGTACGTACTTGGTTTTCTTAAACAAAGTTTTGTGAACCCTTAAGACTATATTGCTTAATTATAGACCGTAATTGCATGTGCCTATTTCTGAACCAAGTTTAAGTATAAAAGTGTGTTCTAAAAAGTATAGCAAATCTACCTCTTCATAAAAGAAGAATAATAGCAAACTGTCACGGAAAGTAAAAAATATGTACACAATAACAGATCAACATTTCTTAGCAAAGAACAAAGTTGATTTTGCGTTTAACAACTTTTCGTCGCGTCATGAAAATGATCTACCAAATCACTTAGAAAATTTTATTGTATTGAACCATGAGCACCACAGTTATTCTACTATAGAGAGTATAGACTTTCATTTACAAAATAGTCGTAGCAATATAACGAGCAAGTCAGTATTTCAAAAGGGATTATACGAATTTAATAAATTAAGTGATGATATCAAGATGTGTGCCAGTTTGAAAATGTTCAAGGCGAAACTGGAACAATAGCTCACGGAAAACCAGAATTCATAGTAGTGAACTTTTGTATAAAAATATGTAGTCTTGAAGACATAATATATTATGTGATATACTGTGTAACATGGATATTATGAATATTGTAGCATTAATGCTAAATAAATCTAAAACGAAGAAACAAAATAAGGTCAAATTTTATTCATTTTGCACTCACTTAGAAATCATTAAATATTTTATACCAATATTCCGCGTACATAAAAGTATTTTTAAACTCAAAATAAGTTGATTGGGTTTGATTTACCTATATGCTAAGTTTTAAAAACCATCTCTTCAGATATTTTTGGAACAGATAGTCCGATCTGAATGAAACTTGGAGCACAGGGTTCGACAATGGTGAAAACTACCCCCACCGCTACATAAATTATAGCAAATTATTTTCGCAAATAGTTGGCGGACATGTGAAATGTTATTTCAGTGTCAGATTATTTTTGACAATAAGCTACATAAAGTTAATCACTTCATAGCAACGTCCTACAGAATACGTACACAATTGGACATTTAGTAGACGTCATTATTTGGAAGAATCACGTCAATTAACCAGTTATCACCAAATTTCGACGTCATTATGACGTGCTTCTCTTCAAACCAAATGATCCTGTTTCCGCAGGTACTTCCCCAGCGTTGGACAAGAATGTGCTCGTCAAGCTGTCGCTGAGTATCTGTCTGTAGATGGCGCTCAAATTTCTCCCAGTGATGTGATTCTGTGTAGCGGATGTTCCTCAGCTTTGGAGCATGCTATCACAGTCCTTGCATGTGGGAAAAAGGGCCACAACATTTTGATACCAAGGCCAGGGTTCCCTATCTATAGAACATTGGCTGAGGCAATAGGAGTTGGAGTTAGGTAAGTTGTGGTATACCGGGTGATTGCAGAATATGAGGTAAATACATGTATACTAAGTGACATATACATCCGAACACCCAGTTTAAATGGTTTTATTTTAATAAAAGTTGGTGAATGTATTTATCTTACTGTAAGTAACAAGTGAAAAAATGTTCAGCCTTATCAGTTGGACATTCCGGTTTTTATACTGCTTTTTTTTAATTCACTAACGCTCTAAAAATGAATATTTCAGCCGCAGTAAAGAATCAACGTTGGCGGATTTTGGTTCTTGACATCCTTTACGATCGGTTACCTGCCTAGAGTACGGAGACTTGTACGATTTCGTCAACTTAGTGAGTTTGATAGGGGCCGTATAGTGCGACTTCGGGAAGCTGGACTTTCTTTTCGGGCAATTGCAGTTAGAGTGCAAAAAAGTGTAGACACTGTGGTTAGGTGTTGTCAGGCATGGCTTCGAGAAGGCCGTACGCAAAGAGCAAGGGGCACTGGACGCCGCCGTAGAACAACAGACCGTGAAGATCGCCGCCTAAGATTATTGGCCTTAAGGCACGATGGTCGCGCCAGGGTTAGAAGGCGACGTGGTGAAAGGAGGAATCCACAGTTTTTTGTTGAAAGACATGTTGATCACACTGCTGGAGTTATGGTTTGGGGTGCTATAGCTTATGGTTCCAGGTCACCTTTAATCTTCATCAGAGGTAACATGAACGCGCAGCGTTATATCCACGAAGTTCTAGAACCCCATCTTTTACCCTATCTTGACACCCTGGCAGATCCAACTTTCTAACAAGATAATGCCCGACCACATGTTGCAAGAGTCACAATAGACAATAGACAACATAATGATGTCACATTGTTACCATGGCCACCAAGATCTCCCGACTTATCCCCAATTGAGCACGTGTGGGATATGATGGGTAGGAGATTGCTCAATTTGCAACGTCCTCCTCAGACTCTAGAAGCACTTCGAGAATAGTTGGTGGTTGCCTGGAATGAGATACCACAGGAGGACATTGACCACCTGATCAGAAGCATGCCTAGGCGTGTTGGAGGATGCGTAGCACATCAGGGTGCATCCACACATTATTAAAGGTCAAAGGACTTTAAAGCAGTGCAATCATTTTGAAATTTTAATCATTTACTTATTATGCTTCATTAAGTACTTATACAAAATTTTATCAAAATAAAACCATTTAAACTGGGTGTTCGGATTTATATGTCACTTAGTATATTCAAGGCACGATTGTTTGGACTAAGACTATTTTGTCCTGTAGCGTATTTAAAAAATGTTCGAAGTTCATACGAAGAAGACTGGAGTCCTGCACTCTACCTGAAGGTAGTCATTTTAAGCATTTTTTATATACGTATACATGATTATGCTTCAGATGTGATGTTTACTCGACTGCTTCAGAAGGAGGGTTATGTTTTTCGCGCTGGGTATGTATCTGGACATAACATTCTATTTCACGGGATACTGAAAAAAAGCTTCATGG
The DNA here is from genome assembly GCA_963669975.1 of Acanthoscelides obtectus. NCBI lineage: Eukaryota > Metazoa > Arthropoda > Insecta > Coleoptera > Chrysomelidae > Acanthoscelides > Acanthoscelides obtectus. The sequence continues at coordinate 10,883,744 of CAVLJG010000005.1, forward strand.
AATTTTATAACTACAGCGCAAACTGGTTGATGAATTGTGATATATGAAGTGTCCTTTGATTTATCTTGACTGGGCGCGTGACATGGGGTATACTAAAATTATATAAAATTGAAATGACGTCTTTTAATTTAATTTCAACTTCGAAATTCCTATTTTATGGGGTACAGCTTAAGCGGCTTGATGGATTTTGAAATAATTTATAGAATTTATAAAATCAAAATGGTGGATTTTAAGAACAAACTGTAACTTCTAAGTTTCCACTTCAAGCCTACATCCCAAAATGCTTGATGGATTTTGAGATTTAGATGTCGTTAGATTAATTTTGAAATCTTCTTTCAAGTTACTGCAGTCGGGTTGCGTGTATTTTTTAAAAATGTACATGCTTGCAATAAAACCTAAACTAATTAAGCGCAGTATTTTTATGCAAACAGCATGAATGATAATACCTGTTATGTAAGCCTGCAATGTTTAATAATGTACAATTTGTTGATGCCACAAAAGCGAGTGTTTTCGAAAAACATTACCACACTGTACGTTTGAAACAACAATAGACTCAAAATAGCGCAAAGAATCATCACTCGAATGATTGTCTCGTTTTGGGAATGCCCTGTGTGAAAGTGCTGGGTCAGTAATGCTGTATTCTCAAAATTGACTAATAACCGGAATAGACTGTTTATTTTCCAAGTATGGTGCAGGTTATCCTCGTTTTTCCGCTGGTGTGTTGAAAAAAATATTTATAATTCGTAAGAAACTAATTTTTCGAAGGAGGTATCAGTCAAAAAAGAAACAAGCAACGTGATTATACATACTATCAATGTCAGAAAATAAAAGTTAATTTCTTCACATCTAACCGAAAAAAGCCTCGATGGCATAGAAAAGGTTACTAAAAACAACCTAGTCGGTAGGATGACAGTTCTTCGGTTTTTTGAAGTTTTTTTAGTTTTTTTACATAATAGCCGTGCTGGTTCTGGTTGACATCGCAATGGCAGAGTTTTTGACAGTGGTAATGAACGGCTCTGATAATGACGTAAATAATTACGTTATTGTGACTTTCCATCAAATTTGTCGGTTTGCATATTGGTTTGGACGGACGTTCGGATTTCCATGAATTTGTGTTACAAATTTTGAACTTTTCAAGTTTTGCTTAAGGATTATAAACATTCAGGATATGAAAGAAAAACAGTAAATACTATTCACTATTGACTCCAAATCCATGAGAGCTGAGACAGACCGGTGTAAAAAAACCCACTAGCGGCTACCTAGTGCACAAGTTGGCAATTTATCGATTTTTTTGGCATTATATAGATTTTTCACGTAATAACCCTGTTGGGCTTGTTCAAAAAATTCAGAACCAGGTCTGAACTATGATGTCATTGTTATGAATAGAATACATTTGGTTACAAACTGGTCGATCTTGAATTAGAACTACCTGCAAAAAATTCGCTAATGGATACAAGATATACTGGTATAGCGTCTAAACAAAAATTTTGGAAAATATTTGAATGCGTCCTCAAACTGTGTATATCATGTATTATTATCTTCAAAGTTACTGATAGTTTTATTTAACTCAAGTTGTTGTGAATTACATACTTACACATTGTAGAGAGTTTTATTCATTGATTGAACGCAAGTTTAGGATTACATACAGGTACATTCCCTACATCAATATCAATGCAGGTGTTATGCAAGGACCGTTTTTATTTTGAGCAAGCTTGAATTACCTCAGAAAATTGATTTCTTCCTTGGATTCTAAGAGATACATGACGCGTACTAAATTAATTTTGTTTGTGAGGTTCATGCTATTTTTTATTAGATACTACAACCTGCTGCCTGAACAAAACTGGGAAGTCGACTTGTTCCACCTGGAATCCCAGATAGACCACAACACAGCAGCGTTGGTGATCAACAACCCCTCCAATCCTTGCGGAAGCGTTTGGTCTGAAGCCCACTTGAGGGCTGTCATGTCCGTGGCTCGACGCAGGAGGATTCCAGTCATTGCCGATGAGATTTACGAAAGACTGGTGTTCCCCGGGGAAAGTTTTATCAGTGTTGCTGCATTGGAAGCTGGGGTTCCTACACTGATTTGTGGAGGTCTGGCAAAGAGGTTCTTGGTGCCGGGCTGGAGATTAGGTAAGGAGATAGCTATAGTTCGAATCTCAGTTGCATCACTTAGTAACATATTCAATCTGGTTGCATGGAAAATACAAAGGTACTAACGGGTGATTTTTTAAGAGGTATAGGATTTGATTTTCAAAAAAAACACAAAAAATTTGAAAAAACGATTAAATCTTTATTTGAGTCGATAGAACGGACGATATAATTTAATGTTTAAAGATTATTTCATGTAAATGTTGACCGCGGCTCCGCTTTAGATGGCCCATGCGCAAGGTCCAATCTTGGCACACTCTCTCCAACATATCAGCCGGTATCTCACGAATAAATGCTTCAATATTGGCTTCCACTGCGGCAATCGTTGCTGGTTTATCCCTTTAGACATTAGCCTTAACATGGCCCCACAAGAAATAGTCCAACGGCGTTAAATCACAGATGAACTGTTCACCGAACTCGCCTCTCAATAGGGCCATTGTTTCCTGTGCGGTGTGGCATGTGGCACCGTCTTGATGAAACCACATGTCAGCCAAGTCCAGCTCTTCCATTTTGGGCAAAAAAAAGTTTGTTATCATCGCACGGTAGCGCTCGCCATTCACAGTTACGTTCCGGCTATTGTCGTCTTTGAAGAAGTACGGCTCGATGATGCCACCGGCCCATAATCCACACCAAACAGTGATTTTTCGGGATGCATTGGTAGCTCTTGCAATGATTCTGGCTGGTCTTCACTCCAGATGCGGCAATTTTGCTTGTTAACGTACCCAGTCAACCAGAATTGAGCTTCGTCGCTGAACACAATTTTTCGATAAAAATGTGGATCTTCCTCCAACTTTGCCAGCGCCCATTCACCAAATTGGAAACATTGTGAGAGGTCGTGTGGCTTCCATTCTTGCACCAGCTGTATCTTATAAGGTTTTACACCCAAATGCTGTCGCAAAATTTTCTACGTAGTGGCCCAATTGCTGCGAACGGCGGCGAATCGACATTTCACGGTCATCACTAACACTGGCGGATACAGCCGCAATATTTTCTTCAGTCCTCACTCTACGTCTGCGTGTTGGTGGTTTAATGTCCAATAATGTAAACTGGGTTCAAAATTTAGTCACAAGCTTCCGAATAGCTCCCTCAGTAGGCTGACCAAATTCCCCATAAATTGGAAGCAGTGCTCGATGCACTCTTTTAATCGAGCATGAATTTTGATAGAAAAATTCAATAATTTCCAAGCGTTGTTCGTCCGTAAGTCGATTCATGGTTAAATTATAGACCAAACTGAACAAGTTTGACAATGACACAAGACACGATTCACGCGTCATCTGTCAAAAACAGTGTTGCCAAAAAGATACTAGCAAAAAAAATCACCCATTATGAAAGCTTTGCAATATGACGCAGGAGGCTGGTTGTTACAGCACTCCAGGTTGAAACTTGGCAGAGTTGGTTTAAGGACTGGTTTTGGCGGATGGAGAAGTGTATTGGATGTGGTGGAAAGTACTTTGAACGAAGTCAATAAGTGAAGCTGTATTGCAAAAATTGTATAGTGCCCTTTGTAATAAGGTAAAACAAACTGCTTGTACAAAAGAATCAATGAGACCCAATTGTTGTGTTGACTGCATACCACTTGAAAAGTGCTTGGCCAAGCGTACTATTGACTTGCCAGCCCTATAGACCGGGAGCTGTGGGCAAAAATAAGGGGTCATGTGATACAGCAGGAAACCTACTCAGAACGATAGTACTACATGAATGAAAAAATAACTCCTAGCACTATGCCGTCACTTGAGACCGGTACACGTAAGTACAGGGGAAAATTAAATTTTCTGTCCAGAAGGGGTCGGAAAAGACAAATGATTTTTTACGGCTTTCTTTAGTATCACAAATGCCAACAAAATAATCACGATGCACTTAGTGCCGTACGGAAATAATGGTGCCGGAAGCCATAAAAAAATTTTAATTTTCAGGAAATTTTCTATGCTGAAAAATTAATTAATTAACGTAATTTACAAGATGGCATAGTAAAACTTTTCAATTCGAGGTTTTTTCGACTTCCATCACCAATCTTGTTTTTTCATATGGAATTTTGTAAATTTAAATGGACCTTTCAGTCCTAAACTCAGTGACGTATTTCATTTGTTGACCATGTATTTTTTGTTGGAACGAAAATTATAAGAAAAACATGGTATGGTGAAACTTGGTGGCAATAATAATAATCATAAATAAGCAGAGGTAACTCATAGCAGATGTTCAAAATGTTGGCCGTTATTTTGTGGGCAAAGTCTGACCCTTCTCTGTACGTCGTTCACTGTCTGATTTATTTCCCTTCTTCTCACTCTCCCAAGCTCAATAATATGAAATAAATGATTATGATAAATTCAATGCCTACCCAGAAAATTCTGTTCTTCTGGATTGACTGTGTATGACATATTATATACTAAGTGACATATAAATCCGAACACCCAGTTTAAATGGTTTTATTTTAATAAAATTTTGTATAAGTACTTAATGAAGCATAATAAGTAAATGATAAAAATTTCAAAATGATTGCACTGCTTTAAAGCCCTTTGACCTTTAATAATGTGTTGATGCACCCTGATGTGCTAGGCATTCTCCAACGCGCCTAGGCATGCTTCTGATCAGGTGGTCAATGTCCTCCTGTGGTATCTCATTCCAGGCAACCACCAACTCCTCTCGAAGTGCTTCTAGAGTCTGAGGAGGACGTTGCAAATTGAGCAATCTCCTACCCATCATATCCCACACGTGCTCAATTGGGGATAAGTCGGGAGATCTTGGTGGCCATGGTAACAATGTGACATCATTATGTTGAAAGAAGTCTATTGTGACTCTTGCAACATGTGGTCGGGCATTATCTTGTTGGAAAGTTGGATCTGCCAGGGTGTCAAGATAGGGTAAAAGATGGGGTTCTAGAACTTCGTGGATATAACGCTGCGCGTTCACGTTACCTCTGATGAAGATTAAAGGTGACCTGGAACCATAAGCTGTAGCACCCCAAACCATAACTCCAACACTGTGATGAACATGTCTTTCGACAAAAAACTGTGGATTCCTCCTTTCACCACGTCGCCTTCTAACCCTGGCACGACCATCGTGCATGCCTAAACAAAATCGAGACTCGTCACTAAAGACAATACTGTTCCATTCCTGATCCCAGAGTGACCGTTGTCTGCACCACTCAAGGCGATTACGTCGGTGTTCTCGAGTTAAACGGAGGACTCAGTGTGGCCGGTATGAAAACAAGCCAAAACTTCTCATTCGTCGGTAAACACTTCGCATGCCAATAGGTCTTCCGTGTTCTGCAAACCATTCATTTGGAATGGACCTGGTAGTGGAGAAACGGTCCCTTAAGGCCAATAATCTTAGGCGGCGATCTTCACGGTCTGTTGTTCTACGGCGGCGTCCAGTGCCCCTTGCTCTTTGCGAACGGCCTTCTCGAAGCCATGCCTGACAACACCTAACCACAGTGTCTACACTTCTTTGCACTCTAACTGCAATTGCCCGAAAAGAAAGTCCAGCTTCCCGAAGTCCCACTATACGGCCCCTATCAAACTCACTAAGTTGACGAAATCGTACAGGTCTCCGTACTCTAGGCATCGTAACCGATCGTAAAGGATGTCAAGAACCAAAATGAGCCAACGTTGATTCTTTACTGCGGCTGAAATATTCATTTTTAGAGCGTTAGTGAATTAAAAAAAAAGCAGTATAAAAACCGGAATGTCCAACTGATAAGGCTGAAAATTTGTTCACTTGTTATTTACAGTAAGATAAATACATTCACCAACTTTTATTAAAATAAAACCATTTGAATTGGGTGTTCGGATTTATATGTCAGTTAGTATATATTTTTTTAATCAGAATTAAAAACTGTATTCATATGCGCAAAAGTTCAATGGAGATTCGAATTTTAAACACCCCATATACCACAGATTCACAGGGTTTTCTACAAATTCTGTCATAAAGAGCCTAAAAATTTTTGGGACTTTCTAAAGCAAGATCTGCATTTTCACCAGAAGTTATTATAACTCAATTAAACTTGTTACAGTCTGACCGATTCGTGTCGTGGTCACAAACAGAAGAAAGAAACCGACTCTATTGAAATCAGCGTAGATCCTAGCGTCAAATTTATTAATTCAGAATCTACGTACCCATCATAGCCAATATTGCGATATACACCCCCACGGGGCCTGATTTTGGAAATAGTAGCAGCAGTAGTAGTAGAAAGATTTATTTAGCACATTTGGCTACATAAACAGAACAATTGTAAACAACTTAGAACTAGTAAATTCAAGCCATATGATGTATGATGTAGATGCTGGGCAACCTATAATTGTAGATTTAACAAGTGATTTCTCAATTTTACTTTAAATTTTGTCAAAGTTTTCTGGTCTTTTAACTCCGAGTATAATTTGTTATATTCAATCAACCCTTGATGGAATACAGATTTGTAGCATATGTTATACTTTTTGGTCATTAAATGGAAGTCATCTTTATTTCTGGTATTATGTAAATGATGGTCGACATTTGATGATGTTAAATTAGTTAGACTTGATGGAAATATATTATTTTTTACTTTATAAATGAATATCATTACAAGGTATTTGATAAAAATTTTTACATTGAGCCATTTTAATTTGCTAAGCATTTGCCTAATTGGAGTATATTTATATTTATTTAGTATTATTCTCATGCACTTATTTTGTAATGTAGGGTGACTTTGAAGTTGAGTCATTAATTTTCAGATAATGATTGTAGAAGGAAGATAAACCAAAATATGTGTGTAAAAATAAAAAAAAATTAAAAAAAAAATGTTACCTTGTTTTATAAAGTATCCTCCCGACAAGTATTTCAGTGCGGACCTGTATTTGATCGTGCGGTCTTGGAGCACCGGCATGCCCTCCCCTATGAGGTCTTAAGTCACCTGATTCACGAGCCCTTTGTACTACATTAACAAAGGCACGAGGGGTTGGTTGCACTCGATTGGGAAACCGATCCGCATAAATCCGCGAACCGCGTAAATAAGAATCATGTCCACAAGTTCAGCATTTTCGTAAACATGTGCCATTTTTGATTTCGTTTGAGCCACGCAACAGACACCACTATTCACGCACGCGTTACCGACGGACACTGACTGTATACAACTGAATAAAATAATTGTAAAAACATCGTTCCAAATTCTTCCGCTTTTTTGTTTCCGATGCGATGAACCGATAAGGCGGATTATATCCGTTGTTGCCAAACACGAGCACATAATATTATTATTGAGACAGGGCGGTACTCAAACTTCTAAAGGGCTATAACTTTGTTACTTTAATTTTACCAGAAAAATGGTAATGGAAAAAAACATTTCTTTTGATCAGATCTACTCACTGTTAAAATAAATGACTCAACTTCGAAGTCACCCTGTATATTAGTAATATAATACTGCTGGTAACACACTGTATATTGTTTTCTTTGTTTCTTCTAGGCTGGATCGTAGTCCATGACGAAACCTCGGCCCTACACGATATCCGATCTGCCTTGGTCCGCCTAACTCAGCGAACCATCGGTTCCTGCACCCTGATCCAGGCAGCTCTTCCAGCCATTTTGCAGCAAACCCCAATTACCTTCCACTCAAACTTAGCCAAAACGTTGCAACGACATGCTCAGTTAGCCTACGAATGCCTCAAGAAGGCTAAGGGCCTCACGCCCTACATGCCTCAAGGGGCCATGTATATGGTGGTCGAGGTAGACATGAGTGGGTTTCCGATGTTTAGTGGGGGATTGGAGCTTGCCGGGAGGATGATGGAGGAAGAGTCTGTTTTTTGTCTGCCAGGAGAGGTAAGGAAATCATGAGCATTTATGGGGTATTTACTGATAAAACTACATATCTATTTTTGATTATAGAAAATTACGTTAAACTAGGGTTGCCTATCAGTACCCAGTAAACATGAAAAAGTATATTCGCAGTTTTGGAATGTACGTTTTAGATTCTAAGATGGATATCCTCATAAACCATGTTCTCAGCATATGCTTCTGACGAACGTTCTAAGAATATGCGATTTAAGAACATTGGAACAACTAAGAATATTTATTTTTGGGAGATGCCGTACAAAACCTTGTCACGTGACAGTTTAACATTTCACCATGTATACTAGATGCTTTTAAGTTCGTTTACATTTCTTGCTGATAGTGATAAAAGGGCTATAAAACCGAGAACCGGAGGCATGAGGACAGAGACGGATCTGAGTTGATTGTTATAGTTTTCAAATCCTGAAATGTCCGGAGGAGACAATTCTCGCCTCTTTCCATCAATTCTCGATGTACCACCTCTGCTGTGAGAATTTCATTACGTTTATAATGATCATACACTATATTCCTTATTTTGGCAGTTGTTGCTGCACTTAAAGGTATAGATGTCCCCTTGTCAATTTTCCTTTTTCTTGGTTTGACACCGTCACGAATAATCTTACAAATTGTAGGATATGGCACGTTAGTCAGTTCGACTGTTTTTTTAAGGACACTACTATTGCCGCTATCACCCGTTTCACGTAACAGCCCATTATAAACATTAATGCAAATCTGTTGAGCATCAACAGACAGGCACATTCTTTTAGAGATACGACGGTATAGTATTCCTGACTATCATTGCTGACCTCGTTACTACTATCAGTAGCATGCGCACTGACACTATCACTCTCCGAAAAGGCTTTCCTGCAAGGTGGGTTTCCATCAAGCATATCGCCTTTGTACATATAATTTTCGAAGTCCGTGGGCCGCTGACTTGTCTGAGCAGATCGTTCCCAAGGGCGGAAAAAAATCTTATGTAATATAATTATTATTCCAGACCTCGTCGAACACCCAGTTTAAATGGTTTTATTTTAATAAAATTTTGTATAAGTACTTAATGAAGCATAATAAGTAAATGATAAAAATTTCAAAATGATTGCACTGCTTTAAATCCCTTTGACCTTTAATAATGTGTGGATGCACCCTGATGTGCTACGCATTCTCCAACGCGCCTAGGCATGCTTCTGATCAGGTGGTCAATGTCCTCCTGTGGTATCTCATTCCAGGCAACCACCAACTCCTCTCGAAGTGCTTCTAGAGTCTGAGGAGGACGTTGCAAATTGAGCAATCTCCTACTTATCATATCCCACACGTTCAATTGGGGACAAGTCGGGATATCTTGGTGGCCATGGTAACAATGTGACATCATTAGGTTGAAAGAAGTCTATTGTGACTCTTGCAACATGTGGTCGGGCATTATCTTGTTGGAAAGTTGGATCTGCCAGGGTGTCAAGATAGGGTAAAAGATGGGGTTCTAGAACTTCGTGGATATAACGCTGCGCGTTCATGTTACCTCTGATGAGGATTAAAGGTGACCTGGAACCATAAGCTATAGCACCCCAAACCATAACTCCAACAGTGTGATGAACATGTCTTTCAACAAAAAACTGTGGATTCCTCCTTTCACCACGTCGCCTTCTAACCCTGGCACGACCATCGTGCATGCCTAAACAAAATCGAGACTCGTCACTAAATACTGTTCCATTCCTGATCTCAGAGTGACCGTTGTCTGCACCACTTAAGGCGATTACGTCGGTGTTCTCGAGTTACAGGGAGGACCCAGTGTGGCCGGTATGAAAATAAGCCAAAACTTCTCATTCGTCGGTAAACACTTCGCATGCCAATAGGTCTTCCGTGTTCTGCAAACCATTCATTTTCAATGGACCTGGTAGTGGAGAAACGGTCCCTTAAGGCCAATAATCTTAGGCGGCGATCTTCACGGTCTGTTGTTCTACGGCGGCGTCCAGTGCCCCTTGCTATTTGCGTACAGCCTTCTCGAAGCCATGCCTGACAACACCTAACCACAGTGTCTACACTTCTTTGCACTCTAACTGCAATTGCCCGAAAAGAAAGTCCAGCTTCCCGAAGTCCCACTATAAGGCCCCTATCAAACTCACTAAGTTGACGAAATTGTACAGGTCTCCGTACTCTAGGCATCGTAACCGATCGTAAAGGATGTCAAGAACCAAAATCCGCCAACGTTGATTCTTTACTGCGGCTGAAATATTCATTTTTAGAGCGTTAGTGAATTAAAAAAAAGCAGTATAAAAACCGGAATGTCCAACTGATAAGGCTGAAAATTTGTTCACTTGTTATTTACAGTAAGATAAATACATTCACCAACTTTTATTAAAATAAAACCATTTAAACTGGGTGTTCGGATTTATATGTCACTTACTATATACGTATATTCCCGAGTACCGCTCTGTTGCATCGCGCTGATTCACCTTCAGGTGTTCATATTGCAATTATACATCGTTAATTTGCTTTGTAAGGTTTTCAATTATTATCCTTCTTCGTTTTGAAATTGGACTTGACAGGTTCGCGTGCCTCTGGTGTGATCATCTGGATATACCTGGAGCAGCTATCAGACGATTCTATGACGAAGCACTGGGTACCTCACTAACTTTCAGTGGATATCGGTTGGGTATACAGGTATTAAATGCATAACCTTAGAATGCAATATCCAGATTCTTGGGTATAGTCGGACATCTGGATATACAAATAGATGACCATTCGAAGTGTATGTTCGCCCAATGAGTATCCACCATGGATATCTAATAGACAACCACGGGTCTGCTCTCTGGGCATACTTTGCCAAATCATCTGATGACAATACTCTTAGAACGTGTGGAGGTCATTCTTATGCTGGGGCTACATTAGCGGGCTACGGCGAATATTCGGGCTACGGCGATGTGTGTGGCCGGGTACATCGTTACAACGCGGTGTATTCGGGCGAAGACGATGTAACATCGGGTGGCTGTCGGTAAACTAGCACGCATCAAAGGGACGTATCGCGACAATATTCGCATGTCTGGCTACACCTGCGTTACTTCAGGGTCGTCCAGACTTTGAAGCGAGACGGATGTGCGTGTGTTTTGCAGAGATAAAATATATTTGGCCTAGGTGTTTTTGTACACTGTACGATGGAGTGGAATAACGAAAAAGTGTTGGAGTTCATTCAGTTTTATGAAACAGAAAATATTATATGGAATCCTAGTAACCCAGACCACAAAAAGAAGCATTTGGTACATGATGCGTGGACGAGAATTCAAAATAGGCTCAGTTGGCCTACCACAATAGAAGAAATGAAGAGGAAAAAAGATTCTTTGATGTCGTACTACAGAGCTCATCTCAATAAAATAAAGAAATCAATGAGGTCAGGCGCTGGCACCGACGACATATATCAAACAAATTGGTTCGCCTTTTCGGCTATGAACAGTTTTCTTCAGCCAATATATGATTGTCGCCGGACTATCGATACACAGGTAAATAATGAAACACGCCTATTTATTATATCTTATATTTATTCACATTCCACAGTGTGACTTCACAAAAATAAAAACATACTTTTAGTCTAAGCAACATGTAGCTTTTTGGGTGAAATCTGAGATTAGTCTCCGAAAATTACGATGAAGGTGTCATTTGATTCGGAAAAATATGTAGAAAGTTTAAGAAAAAATTCGAAAAGGCACTGATAAAAAGTGCAAAAGTTATAAACAATGTAAAAACAAACAAAATGGGAGTTTTGCTTTTTTTGTTGCTTAGACTATTTTTATTGACTGAAAAAATATTGAGCGAACTGGTCCCTGATCTGTGTAGGTAAAAGACCGCTCCGTCTAGCTACCGCTGGAAAAGGGCGCAACGCAGTTTCTTCTTGTTGCTCATTTCTCCATGTACCTGGAACTACTTGTCCATTTGTAATAGTGTCCGCAAAACCTGGTGGTATATATATATATTAGTTGAAGATGAACTGTTTCTTAAGAAGTTGTGTAGTAATATACAAGACATTACAACATTAGAGGCGCGATCTGATTGGAGTGCAATCGGCTTCCTAAGTACGCGGAATACCGCAGACATAATTCCAAACACATTTTCTACAACTATACGGGCTTTTGACAGTTGCGTGTTAAATTTTCTTTTAATACTGCCTTCTGGATGATCTCCAGGGTATGGCTTCATGATGTGTGTTTGTAACGGGAACGCGTTGTCCGCTACAAATACAAACGGCATGATGAAATCAGTACCGGGAAGCACCGAAGGAGCTGGTATCTTTAGAGCATTTCTTTCTAATCTTTCGAATAATGCGGTATTTCTAAACACTCCACCATCACTAATTCGCCCTTGGCAACCAACATCTGCATACAGAAACCGATATTTCTTATCTACCAAAGCCATGAGGACAATGCTAAATGTATGTTTATAATTATAAAATTCAGTTCCACTGTGAATGGGTGATAAAATTTGCGTTTTCCATCAATGCTTCCAATACAATGTGGAAAGATATCATGGAACTCAGTTTCTTTTTGTAGCCATTCTTCTTCGTTTGAAGGCATCTGAAACAAATTTTATTATTATTTCAGAATGAAAGTGTACGGGAAGAGCATGCAGAACGTGACGATGAACATGAAGGGATTACAGTTAGTCGTAGTGAAGAAGACTCAACTCCAACTCCTCCGATTAATTCAAACATAACAAATAAGCGAGCGAATATTGATTTTCCTTCAGAAATATTACATGCGAAGAGACAAATGCAAGAGGCATTTGAGCACGTGAAAGGCAGTGTCAACGACGAATATGAAATGTTTGGGAAACTGATTGCTGCTAAAATAAGAAAACTTAAAAACCCAAATACCAGAGACATTCTTATGAATGATATCCATAGCATGGTTATAAACGCAGGCATGATAGATCGGGTTCACCCAACTCATCCATATCACTCCCAAATCCATTCATCGTTACATCAGAATCAAACCTACCGGTCCCCGACTCATCCATCACCATCTCAGTTACCAAAGAACCACACATATCACTCTTCAAATCAATCATCACCATCTCCATCACCACCGACCCAAACGTACCAGTCTCCGATCCATCCATCGCCATCGCAGAACCAAACCATGCCATCTCAGAAAACATCACAATTCGTTATATCGGAGCCTGGTGATATAGTATTCATATGAAAATGTAGTAGTTTTGTAGTTTTTTTTATGGATGGTATACCTTTTTTTTAATAGGAATGAGAATAGAAAAATGTTTATTTTGTTATTAATAATCGAAAAGAAAAACTCCATAAAGGTACATGTTGCTTAGACTATAGGCACTTAGTGAAATAAACTGAACTATGAGTAAAATATTGTATTTTTCTTACCATAACTTCGTCTTTCAAAACGATCAAAATACTTGCACACACTTCATGTACTATTTTGGAAATGAGTTGATGAGATATTTTGAAAAGATAATGAAGGCTTCGAAAATCATCTCCTGTCGCCAGATAACGTAGTGTTATTGCCAATCGCACTTTTGCAGTAATTGCTTTTCTGAATTTTGTATCTTTTTTGGTGATTAGTGGTGCGAGCTTTTGTAGTAGTATTTCAAAGTCAGATGTCGACATACGTAAAAATCCAGGGAATTCTATACCGGACTCTGCGGTTAGCTCAGATAACAAACGTTCCATTCCTGTTCTGTAAATAAGAAAAAAATGTAAAAATTATTATTATATACTCACACCACTTAAGGTCTAATGCAGAAAAAGGCAAAATAGAAACATTATATCAAGTATTATTTTAGCGTGACGTGTTGTAAAAATTGTGCTGCACACTTACATCGTTCGGTTTCTATGAATAGTAGTCATCCACCATCTCCTCCTTCTTCTCTTATTCATACTACTTTGTACCTGATACCCGTACAAGTGTAATAAATAATAATAATTTACTGACATATAATGCAACGCTACTGCTTCCTCCATATTTTCGTCCGCACGGCTAAACAACACACAAACGAATAATCGTCGCAGTCCGTTATATGAATCTTCGCCGCTAAATGTAGACAAGAACATCGTGTATGCCCGATACACGATGTTTTTCGCGCCAACACGACACGAATCTTCGCCCGCTAATGTAGCCCCACCATTAGTGGCAATATAGAACTAGCCCGCTATTTGTCTTTTGTTTCCATGGATGATGTGATTTTTTTTCCTTAATTTTGGTTTGTTGTTAAAAGATTAATAACTCAAAATCTAGTGATTTTATCTGAATCAAACCTTATACAAAAAAACCTTATAAAAAATTGAATCCAAACTTGCACAAATATACAGGGTGATGCATTTGAAATTTTTGAGAAAAAGTACAATTCGCGTTTTTGACCACCCTGTATGAGCAAAAATGAAAATTCGTAAAAGTAACAAATAAGATAAAAGCTGAGGTGTGTAGGTTTTTTTGATACAAAATTCAGCACTCCAAATTTCAAAATGACTGATTGAGGGGTTGCCGAAGAATAGTATGTTACATCAATCTTCTTCTTTTGAATTGGTTTATCCAAATATGCAATAAAATTCCATTTAAAAAAACACAATTTTGATATGTAGGTCAAAATTGGGACATGCCATAAATAGATTTTCCCTAAATGTATTAGTTGATGAGTAATATTCGTCCATACATGGAGGGGCTACCCTGTATAATTATATTCAAGTTCCTGCACTTTCCATTGAAGGATCTTAAACAATCTTAATTCACCATTAAAAGTATTTAAAAGCAGTTTTTGCATCAAATACATGCTTTCATTGAAGGGGAAGTTCGGTGAATTATGTCCTCGGTCCAGAACAACAAAGTGACAACGTTATAGTCTCCATAGACTATGCTCATATAAAATAGAGAAAACGAACAAGTTATAGCTTTATTTCTGAAAATTCAATAAATTCAAACAGCATTTTCCTCTGCTTAAAACAAAAAGATTCAGATTAAACGGCTGGATAGTATTTTTTTATTCTGCCATTTGTTTGTGTGCTTGTTTTTAATCATATGTTCTGGTTACTTATACTGGATCTGTTTTGACAAATGTAAATATTATTGTTACTGCTTTCATTGTTTATTTTATTTTCAAGCGCTATTTCTCTCAATTATCTATGTATAATTCATTACGAATGGTTTCTCACTTCGGACGTCCCCTCAATGCTCTTTTTCCAGTTCTACGAACCTTACGCAGTTCAAAATCAGTTAACAAATTTCTTTGGGATCTTCATTGCGGTCGCGGTGTTCTGGGCATTTAGGTTTCTGCTTGCGCGGCTGCGTCCAAACATCCTACCAAAAGCAGGACAAGCCAGATACAAAAACCAAACATGTGCGGCACCCCCTCGCTCCTCTCTAAATCCGCTCTAGGTTCGAATGATTGCTGACACTTGCTTAAGGCATGGGAGCAATGCTCTGGTGACAGGAATATCCGCTAGATCTCAGGACAGGTTCGAAATGAAATAAAAGTTTTGTACATGCCCAGTTGTACATGGCATACACATACATCTATGCAGGTATCATATATGAACTAATACACATATTGTTTTGTGTAACTTATTTCTGTTTCCATGAGCTATCCTATATACAACATACCTTCTTGACATTCTCAGTTTTCTGTCCGAAAAGCTCGAGTGGTCAAAGAGGGAACATCTAAAATTGCCATAAATTCCCCATATTGACGGCGACCTATGTCAGTTGGTATGCTCCCCCAAACTGCTGCAGAATTGACGGTTTTTTGTGTTATTGTTTGGCTCTGATTATATAACCATAGCTTTCTTACAATTTTCATAAAAAATGTAACTTTATGACATGACCTCTGTTTTTGTTTCTTTCACGAACTCCATCCTACCCAGTGTACATTTCCTCCAATGATTGCACACTTTACGTTACTACGACAAAATATGGCCCAAATTAACAATCTTCCTGCCTGCAATTCTGTCAGCAATGCTTAGGTAATTTTGGTGCCTCACTGATTCAAAAGCATAATCCTTATCGTAAGACACTCTATCGAACGAAGATTTGCCACATAAGGACACAAGGCTTAGGTAATTTTGGTGCCTCACTGATTCAAAAGCATAATCCTTATCGTAAGACACTCTATCGAACGAAGATTTGCCAACATAACTTTGACACCAACTGGACAAGCCTCAGATAATTCATTGCTGTTGTCAACAAAAGGCTATCCACATAGTTCATCAACTTCATTTCTTAACAACAACCTGGATAAAAAAGCAAGATGCAGAGATCAAAATCTGGAGGAGGCTGGAGACGAGGTAAAACATGAATATGCCTTTTTTGAACCAAGCTGGGGAAAATGGGAACTTCTATGGAAAATGTTTGATCCAATCTTTTGTGTGATAATAGCGCAGGTCTTTGGCCTAGCATACATCGATTAACTCAATTTAAAAGCTTCAAAGAGGTATTGTGGCCCAGCTTGAAAAAATTTAAAATTTCATCTAACTATACCACCAACTAAGTCAATTACAGTCAATACTCGAATTTATGGACTATACAACGGACCTCAAAGAAACTGTTACCTTGCTAGCCTTTTTTGTTCTTTGTTACCACGCGTGCGCTTACGCCGTTTTGATAATGCAACACGACTTTTAGGCATTTTTTAACAACAAAAAAGGTATACAATACACTTTCAACCGTAACCGTAACAGAATGAATATGCTGAAACGTGGCATCAGCATCACGGCGAAGACATACGCATAGTCACTTCGGATTACGGCTAATCATCCGCCGCGGTAGGAGTGGCCAGCGGGAGGCGGATTTCTTCCAAAATTTACACCAAATAGCAATGATAGTCTTGAGTAAGTTTATTTTTGGAAACTTAGTTTGCTTTTTCGGAAAAAACAAAAGTTTTTTAGAAAAAAATGTCAAGCAAATAATAATGTTTCAAGGTAATCTACTATTAATGTGGAATATTGTCATACATTTTCAGAGCTACACTGTTATTCGTTCACAAACTACGATTGCAGAAAAAATGAACAAAGAAATGCATTTTATTGATGAAAAAATTGCTAATATTCCTTATCAATCATATCTTTTTACAGCGTGAAGATATCAGACGAAAATAATTGAAAATACTCCTTCAAACAGGCTGTTGAATAAAAGGGACCAATGGCCTTAATAACCTCAACAGTTTTAACCTCAGTCGGTGATCTGGAACTGGCTTCTGCAGAAGAAAAACAGGTTGAAAACTAGATTGAAATGTACGCATGTGATATTCATTGTTCATGAACTTCATGGACTCAAAATGCGAGATGTAGTACTTCGACGCTACACACGCTGATCGGTACCTTCCAATTTAGGGGTCATGGCCTTCGTCCTCACGTTGAGCACACTAATGCAGTTCAACATGTGTACTTGCAAAAATTCGAATTAAAGTCACCGAATTTCCATTTTTACGTAGTCTATGGCATAATAAATGGTCGCCGGGTCCTGTTAATCTATGCCATAAAATACACGATTTAGAATTCGAGCACAGTTTGCTATCGGATATTCCGATCAACAAAGTAGCCAATTCGGCTAGCAAAATACATAAAATACGTAATCAGAGAGACGTGTGAGTATAACGTGAAACACAGTTCTGTTATTTTTGTCCGACAAACATATATTTTTGAATATACTAAAATTTGTAAACGGTCCCAAATTCCACATTTTATAATAGAAAAAGTGCGTGGCCGGTGACAGAAATAAAAGCTCGATCTCAAAATAAATTTTTACAAAGCGAACACCTAATCTCCTACGACATCTGTTCATTTATGAAATTTTACCGTATGTACATAAATATACTAAGTGACATATAAATCCGAACACCCAGTTTAAATGGTTTTATTTTAATAAAGTTGGTGAATGTATTTATCTTACTGTAAATAACAAGTGAAAAAATTTTCAGCCTTATCAGTTGGACATTCCGGTTTTTATACTGCTTTTTTTTAATTCACTAACGCTCTAAAAATGAATATTTCAGCCGCAGTAAAGAATCAACGTTGGCGGATTTTGGTTCTTGGAATCCTTTACGATCGGTTACGATGCCTAGACTACGGAGACCTGTACGATTTCGTCAACTTAGTGAGTTTGATAGGGGCCGTATAGTGGGACTTCGGGAAGCTGGACTTTCTTTTCGGGCAATTGCAGTTAGAGTGCAAAGAAGTGTAGACACTGTGGTTAGGTGTTGTCAGGCATGGCTTCGAGAAGGCCGTACGCAAAGAGCAAGGGGCACTGGACGCCGCCGTAGAACAACAGACCGTGAAGATCGCCGCCTAAGATTATTGGCCTTAAGGGACCGTTTCTCCACTACCAGGTCCATTGCAAATGAATGGTTTGCAGAACACGGAAGACCTATTGGCATGCGAAGTGTTTACCGACTAATGAGAAGTTTTGGCTTGTTTTCATACCGGCCACACTGGGTCCTCCCTTTAACTCGAGAACACCGGCGTAATCGCCTTGAGTGGTGCAGACAACGGTCACTCTGGGATCAGGAATGGAACAGTATTGTCTTTAGTGACGAGTCTCGATTTTGTTTAGGCATGCACGATGGTCGTGCCAGGGTTAGAAGGGGACGTGGTGAAAGGAGGAATCCACAGTTTTTTGTTGAAAGACATGTTCATCACACTGTTGGAGTTATGGTTTGGGGTGCTATAGCTTATGGTTCCAGGTCACCTTTAATCTTCATCAGAGGTAACATGAACGCGCAGCGTTATATCTACGAAGTTCTAGAACCCCATCTTTTACCCTATCTTGACACCCTGGCAGATCCAACTTTCCAACAAGATAATGCCCGACCACATGTTGCAAGAGTCACAATAGACTTCTTTCAACATAATGATGTCACATTGTTACCATGGCCACCAAGATCTCCCGACTTATCCCCAATTGAGCACGTGTGGGATATGATGGGTAGGAGATTGCTCAATTTGCAACGTCCTCCTCAGACTCTAGAAGCACTTCGAGAGGAGTTGGTGGTTGCCTGGAATGAGATACCACAGGAGGACATTGACCACCTGATCAGAAGCATGCCTAGGCGCGTTGGAGAATGCGTAGCACATCAGGGTGCATCCACACATTATTAAAGGTCAAAGAGCTTTAAAGAAGTGCAATCATTTTGAAATTTTTATCACTTACTTATTATGCTTCATTAAGTACTTATACAAAATTTTATTAAAATAAAAATTTAAACTGGGTGTTCGGATTTATATGTAACTTAGTATAGTTTGAGAGCTGTCTGGTGCGGTTTATTTTTTTTCATTAGTAAAAATACTAGGACAACCTAGAAAAACACAAAGTTATAGCCACAGGAGAATTATAAGTCAGCATTCTTTCAAAATACATTACATCTGATAGAGTTTTTTTTACTAAACATAGATCAGTAATTCTTAAAAGTATTAGTTTTTTCTTGCTGCTGTTATTTCCTATAAGCCGCTCTAGTCCGAAGATACAGGGCGAGCAGAATTTTCGAATACCACATGTGAAGCTTTTAAACCAAAATTGCTCAAAATAACAACTTTCAGCTAGAATGCAAATCTCCTAGTCATAGACAGCTAAGCTCTTCCAAATACATGAGGACCATTTCCCATTACGTTAAGAAACTTCGATGTGATTGCTTGCCACATTTTAACAGAAACATACGGAAATCGTTGGATAGGTCTAGAGAATCTTACTTGCCTAGATTA